>MPGH01000027.1:316622-487166 GCA_001937105.1 Colletotrichum chlorophyti | reverse complement strand
CTTATATTTATATCCTTATAACCCTTTTTAAAAACTATTTATTTCTCCTTATATAAGCGCTCTAACTTAATAAGTAACTTATTTATTTTAGCCTATACCTTCTATAGTATAGCTACTCTCTCTTAAAACACCTTTTCTATAGCCTCTTCCTTACGTTCTAAATAAGAGGACTTATTTAATAAATAGCTAACTATAATAAAGTTAACTTAAAATCTAAAAATACTAAGGAACAGAACTTATAAGAATTAAAAGCTATACCTAAAGTATTATAATTATAACTATAATAAATATATTTACTATACTTTAAAGACCGTTTTAGTATCTTATAGTAGAAGCCCTATAACTAATAAAAGGTATAAGGTATAATATTAAAACTAAATTTTATAATAGAATTAATAAGATAATAATAGNTAAAGAGTTAAGGATTTCCTTATAGAATTAANNNAAAGAAGAATATAACTTAATATAGTATTAGTACTATTAAGGAAGTATAATTAATAACTCCCTAACCTAAGAGTAAGGGACTTACTTATAGGTCTAAGGGACTAGACCTTTAGAGGGGAGACCTAATGTTATAACCTATTAAGATATAATAAGACTAAGGGCACCCTCTAAGTACCTAATAGTTAGGAATTATAGATATATATATATAAGGTATAGAAATAGTAGTTCCCCTTTAGAATNNNAGAACTAAAGAAAGGTTATATAGAGATAACGTAAGGTAATTATTAATAAGGTGATTACTAAGCGCTTACCTAGTAAGCGCTTACTAANGCTCTTTAGTAATTAACTTTATAATTTATTTTAGAATATCTTTTAGCTAACTCTCTATAAATTAGTTAAACCTTATATTAACCTACCTTATTAACTTATACAACTAATTACTATATAAGCCTAAACCCTTTGATTATACTAATAAGACTAATACAGCACTCTAGTGAGACCCAGTTAGCATCAAACCTCAGCTTCTGTTAGCAGACCCCTCACTATCAGAAGGCTAGCTGTAACACTTATTAGGTAAGCACTTAGTACTTACCTTATTAGTACTTACCTTATATTATCTTTATATAACTTTCCTATAGTTCTTCTATTCTAAGGGGTGGCCTTTATTCCTATACCTTATGTATATATATTTATGATTCCTAACCGTTAGGCGCCCAGATAGTGCCCCCCCCTAGTTCGCTATATTTTAACGGGTCGTAACATAATAGCTCCTATAGCTCTTTAGTAATTAACTTTATAATTTATCTTAAGATATCTTTTAGCTGACTCTCTATAAATCAGTTAACCTTATGTTAACCTACCCTATTAACTTATAGAATTGATCACCGTATAAGCCTAAGCCTATCAATTATACCAGCAGGACCAACGCAGCACCCCAGCAAGATCCAGTTAGCGTCTAACCTCAGCTTCTGTTAGCAGACCTCTCACTGTTAGAAGGCTGGCCGTAACACATACTTGTGGCTGGTCTTGATGAATCCCTGACTGACTGACACTTTGTATACTGCGCCCGAGCCCATTGTCATTCCCTGACATAGCAATATCGGTATGTTCGGATAGGGGCGGTTGGCTGCTAGATTTTCAGGATAGGACGATCTGAACCTTGCCTTTCCAGAGGATTCTTCCGTTCGCACTCCCCAAACTATATGCAATCATATGTGGCTATTGGACTCTGACATGTTGATCCAGTGCGCCAAGAAGTTAAGAACGCCGTGTTAGATGATCTTCAGTCGGTTCAAGAGGTCGGAACAAACAGCGTGCATCAAACGGATCTCGTACGCATTTGCTGCTGGATTTGTTACGCGAGCACTTACAACATGTTTAATATTGTCATAGTTTTCATCTTAGCATTTATCCCCCAAGCCAAATTCAAACACTATCACTATATTCAACATGGCCCTCTTCGTCTTGGCCCAAGGCGCTTGCAATGAGTTTCATTGGATAGCTTTGAGCAAGCGGACAGGAGACCTGGTTATAAGCGACACGTTAGATAGCTTGGACTTAACACCACAGTCAAGGTAAGAGTAAAATGCTGTTTAAATGGCTAGATTAAAGCCTTTTAGATGGGCTGCTAACTCGGATGGCTCGAATAGGTAGCACGAACGTCTTAAACGTCAACACCTCATTCGATCTTACAGCGTGAGGAACTCACGTAGTTGTTGGATTCTACAATACCTTGAGTAGAAAACAGGTTATATCAACGTCAAGTTAGGGAAGTTATCCCAGGGATGCTCTGGAGTCGGCATCGACGCTTTGTTTGATTCAGACAAGGACTATGTTTAAACATCATGGCAATTGACTGTGAAGCGAAAGACTTTGCAAAAAAAGCTAAAACGCAATTATAAGGGTTTTATAATGGCCGACAAATGGAGCCAGAAGTCTCGGCATGGAGGGTGTAAGCTGCAACTCATAAGCTCCAGTTGTATCCTGTCATAGGTCATGGCTTTCCATTCATTAGACATAGTTCGAGATGGGTACGTGGAAGCAAAACACAAAAGATTCATGCCTGCCTTTTGGTCTTGGTCTGAACGAGCGGCAGGCCATGCGTATAGACGTGGTCTTATGTAAAGCAACAGGTATGTCCCAAGGCCTTCTTTGTGAGGTGTACGGAATTTATTAGCTCGGCACTATTGTCGGAAGAACACCTTGTGATTAAACCTCATCTTGAATACGATAAGGCTAAAGATGCAGAAAGTGGTTGGAGATGCTTATATATGTAAGGTAGGTGAAGATAAAAACTTGGGTGCATATGTTTGTCGACTATATTGATATTTAGAATCGATTTTTGATGTGCAGATTATACGGCACAGATAAGGCCTGTAATGCAGCAAACCTATTGTTGGAAAGAACAAGTTATGAAGCCAAAGAAAAGTATTGGAAGACGGCGTATAAAAAGGTGGGAGGTTAGTCAAGACCTGAGATCGATTAAGCTGTGTTATTGGGTGTGTAAAACTGTCCGTCAGCTTGTGGAACATCACACTACGATCAGGGGCATCTGCGCAACATCTCAATTCCATGTCACGGAACATGTGTAAGTGCTGCTCTGCATCTCTGGTATAACAACCATTCCGCTCTCAAGGAGGTTGATGCTTCGGGGGCATGAGCTGTCTTTGGCGTAGATCTTCTTATTGTCAGTCATTACCCTTGGAGGTTGGATCCTCAGATGAAGAGCCAAATAAAAAGGGAATTTAGCAGCAAACTGGGCTAGTATGGAAACAAATTGCGGGCCTCACTCCTTATCAAAGTGCCAATCATCCAGCAGGGGCCCTCGGCCGCTCCATAATCAGGTTGTACGTTGTATTACATTTGTGCAATGCAGGTCGCAGAATCGGGAAACCGGTCAACTACTGGGAGACAAGCGTCCTAGCATGCCCGGTACCATCCACATAATTGACTATGTACATTGACATTATGACACCTGGTCCTCCATTTACCCACCAAAAGCTGAGCGAGAACCGGTATCTGATTACTTATTTTCTTTTTCCTCCTTTCTCGTCAGCCAAGTTGGCAGCCTGGCTCGTGGAAAACATGAGGCGGGTGAAACATTTCAGGTTCAAACCGCATATGATGCCACATGATATGGAAAAAGCAATTCTAACAGCATGAAAACCTGAAGCCCAGTCAATGGCGCCGGCGGGGCTGTTGTTTCAGTCAGCAATGCAACAAGGCGGTGCGCCGAGGAGAGATTCACTGGGCTTGGCCCCCCTCCTATCCGTTTCAAGACGTTTCTTGAAAAGCCTATTGGACCGCGTCCTGATTCTGCAAGCCATAGTGGTCTATAACAGCGGCACATGTCGCCATAATCGGTTAAGGATGACGATTGTTCGGTTCTGGAATGACTGATAAAGGCTTGTGGGGTCTGAGAGAGACCAGAGTCATTAGGGAAGAGTCGCTCAGATAAACCAGTAGTGAATCCTCTCGACGCTCCTGCCATCTACAGCGGGACTCACGGGGTCTGAACGAAGCAGTTTGACGTTCGCCCGTTTCATATACCCATGACTAGCAAACTTTCAATCGTTACACTATCGCCTCAAACGGAACTCATAATGCCAGACTCCATCAGACATTGGGACTACTTAACGTGGGCGGGCATAGCGCTCTTTGTAGCCGTCTTCGGTACGATCGCATCGACAATCTTCCGATATCTCCGGCTATGTCATATCAGAGGGCCACCAAGCACTGGTGTTTCGAAATGGTGGCTCATTCGGGCAATCAGCAGTGGCAGAATGCATTTGGAATTCTACGAGGCGTGCGAGAAATATGGTATGGTCTTTCTTCATCCAGCCCACCCCTTGCCTGGTTAATAACTACGCCTCCGCAGGGTCGATCGTTCGCATAGGGCCGAATGATCTCATTACAAGTGACCCAGACCTCATGAAGCATATGCTCAATGTACGTACGACGTACAAGCGGTCCGATTGGTACGATGCAATGAGACTGGACCCCGGCAGGGACAACGTGTTGTCAATGAGAAACGATGACCTGCACAACAGGCTCCGGTTCCAGATGACTGCGGGTGTGAGTCCTGCATGGAACCCCGAGATGAATCAACCGCAATGTGCGATATTAACAAGCGATTTGGTCTAGTATTCGGGCAAGGAAGTGGAAGACCTTGAGGCCAAGATTGACCAAAACGTCCTTCGTCTCGTCAAACTCGTGGAGAAGTATGCTTCCGACAACAGAGCCTTCGACTTTGGCAGGAAAGCGCAGTTCTTCACCCTCGACGTCATCTCCGATCTGGCCTTTGGTGAGCCGTTTGGCGATCTAGCAACCGACTCGGATGTCCATGAATACATTGGGACCATGGAAAAGAATATGCCAGCAATCATTTTGACTACTGTGCTGCCGTGGCTACTGAAAGCCCTATCGTCACCCGTCTTCAGAAGCCTTCTTCCATCAGAGAAAGACGCAATTGGAGTTGGAAAGACAATCGGGTAGGACAGCTAGGAGTGTGCTACGAGATGCCCCTGTTGCTAACGACTCCTTGTTTTCGGATTTAGCATTGCGAAGCAAGTTGTAGCTGAACGTTACGGGCCCAAAAGAAAGATCCAACGCGATATGCTTGGTTCGTTCGTCGCGCATGGCCTCACTCAAGCGGAAGCCGAGTCCGAGATTCTCATGCAAATGTAAGACTTCGTACCGCTCAGTTGTCGAAAACCGTTCCCTATCCGATTGCTAATTGTACAAGTTTGGCCGGCTCTGATACAACCGCTACAGCCATCCGGGCTACGTTTCTCCACATCATAACCAATCCAAGAGTGACGGCTAAACTCCAGGCTGAAATCGCTGCCGCCAATCTTTCATGGCCAATTGTTTCCGACGGGGAAGCACGCGAGAAGCCCTATCTGCAGGCTGTTATCAAGGAGGGTCTGCGAATATTCCCTCCCGTTGTGGGCCAAATGTCAAAAGAAGTTCCCAAAGGCGGCGACTTGTTCAAAGGAGTCTATCTGCCGGAGGGAACTCGGATCGGATACTGCGCGTGGGGCATCTTCCGGCGGGCCGATGTGTGGGGCTCTGATGCTGAGATTTTCCGGCCCGAGCGTTGGCTCGAAGCAGATGCGGATAAGCTGCGACGAATGGAGGGCACCTTGGAGCTGGTTTTTGGTTATGGACGTTGGCAGTGCTTGGGCCGGAATGTGGCATTGATGGAGTTGAACAAAGTCCTTGTTGAGGTGAGTCAGACCGCTTTCACACAACACATACCCCAGAAACATGCCGTCTTGAAAGGCCATTTCGACTGATACCTCATAATCAGTTGCTACGAAGGTTTGAACTGACTTTGGTTGACCCAACCAAACCATGGGACTCGAAGTGTCGCGGTCTTTTCGTTCAGTCTCGGTATTGGATGCGGGCATCTCAGCGGCATGCGTGAGAGCATCCTGATGCACGAGGAAAAAGCTTGGATTGCGTAATGCCATCATAGCAACATGCCATTCTTGCCGTTGATTCATGTACCTGAAGCCCACTCAGTTGTACTTTTCCCGAGCAGCGCAATATCATTGGCTGTACATGAATCTCAAGACCTCCGTAGGGAAAGCATAAAAGCTTTTCTCCGTTTAAGTGTAGTCGAGACGAAATCCGAATTCTTCGGAAACTCACCGACGCATGCATTGTTCGGGACCAAGTCGACTTGCACACCCGAAAGACCCATTTGTACTTGCCAAAGATGAAAATACACGTTGCTCAAAGGAGGTGTATGGTTGGAGCGGTCGAGGTCGATAGTAGTGAGTTAGAAGGAATTAGGAACCATACCGTGGCCGATGACACGCGCATCTGAGTGAGAATACATATTCCCGGCGATATGGCTTGGGTTGGAGACTGAGTAGATCGTGAAATAGCATTTCAACCGAATTAAGTCGTGGACCAATTTAAATCCGCACATGAATATATCTGAGCATATGATTTAATTAACCGCGATATAGACCAAGTAGGCTTCGTCGAAGTCTCCTTTACAACAGAGAAGCAGTTAGTAAGAATAACCAGAAGCAGTATACCTTGACAGTACTATTACTTGAATATTCGTTCCATTATCCAGTTGTGTGTATAAGACTCACTCGTACGCTCGATGCCAGATGCCATGCCAATGGTATTAGTAATAGCATGGAAAGTGAGGGGTATCTTCAAGGGTTATATTGACTCGAGGAAATCCATGGCCTCTGAGTTCTGTTGGTTGTTCGACACAGGGGTGAAGTGAAATTCTATTTTCCTTCACTTGGCCATCTCCGGCAAACAGTAGCGCCTTGAACCTAAAGCTGTCTCATGAACCTTCTAACACGGGTACAAGACGCTTTGGCCTACTTTTTCCAACACTCCAGTCAGACATCGAAATCGAGACGGACACAGGCAGAGCTAGGAGGAAATTCCAACGGCCTTTTGAAATCCCTGCTTTCCATGCATTCCACGCCTTCCAGGGACGTCGGGGGCGACTCACGATAAAGACTAAACAACACTGGATAATTCTCAACAGTCTCCTCAATCGGAACTCAAGAACCGATAGAGGCGTCGAAACCAAGCATCTTCGAAACGGACGACTGCCGTTCATGCCCAGATCCACATTGTTGCTTCGTATGCTAAGCCTGATTCTAGAGAGTGGAGAGCGGAATGGCTACGCAGAGCCAGATGTGGCATGGGCAGACTGGTTGGTGGCCTCCCGCTAGTTTCACTCGAAGTAGTAAGAGACTAGCAAGGATCGTCCCATATTCGCGATGATAAACGTTAGGCTCCGCAAACTTATCCCCGTCAGTCACCCTTCGCCGACCAAAGAACCGACGTGACTAATCCTCCTCTCTTGACTACGTTGACTGCCAATTTGTAACCTTATCGACAAGGGAAACACAGGGGAGAGACGGATTGAAAGCAGTACTACAAAGACCGATTTTTTTCTTGTGAGGACACCCGTCTTAGCCGTGGTCCTGACCACGAACGCTCCATTTTCAGTAGAACAATCGAACAAATATTCACCTGCCAATGTGTTCTATCTGATGAGACATGAAAAGGGCCATGAGCATGTACTTCATCAAGATCAGCATCCCAAGATGAGGAGGCTATCAAGTTTGGCGGTGCTCAGGTGGGTGTTGATCCCGATGTCAGGCAGGAGAACGGGCAGGTTCCGTCGCATCATGTAGCAGGAAGCATTGCAGTGAATCTGTGAGAGTGGACTAGGAATTCAGGACAGTTTTTTGTGGATAACGATACAGAAGTTTAGCCAAAGCTGCTTTGGCCCTTGGAAATTTGGGGTGGTGCAACAATTTCTAAATCACCTTACATGTGGAAAACGAAGCCAGTTGGAAATATAACTGTTCAAGAGCCGACTTACAGTTCGTCAGGCTTTGCGTTCTAGTTGACTGACCAGTAGCGTAGAAGGAGCATCGGTTGGAATGTGATCAACGAGCTAGTGTTGCGAGCTCTTGAGGATGTCGTCCTCCGGATACTCGTAACTCGTTTCGAATGTGATCTTTAAGTTGCTCTACTGATTCTCTGAATGGCTTTGTATCAGCTTACGTTGACATAGTTTTACCTGCTTCCGTCGGTCATATTTCTATGTGTCAGTATGGAAGCTCTAGACAGGCGCTTCTTGTACTCCGGGCCGCGGAAAACCTGTGACCCCAAATGCTGTGGAATGCATAGACTCTCAAGATCTGTATCAGTGTTGTCTTTCGAATGAGTTGAAGCCTGGCAAATCAGAAGATAACCCAATTGAATGAGTGCGCCAGGTTTTAAGCAAAGAATTGTTCATGAAGCTTGCGTGCCTTTTGATGTTTCACAAGCTGCTGTGATCCTAGTACTTTCTTCTCTCCGGCAGTATCTGTGGTGATGAATTCTGGTAAGCAAACCCTTGCAATTTTTCTTACGTCTAATTCAAGTGTTTACTGTATTCTCATTCAGAAACCTTCTTAATCTGGTAAAATTTTCAAAGTTCAGCTTGCTTTGTGATACCGGCTGTCATTGGCCTCCCATGAAAGTTTAATGATTTCACGTGGCCGGCTAAACTTTAGCCCATGGAAACTGAGGGGAGATGAGGATGCATGAGATGGAAAAAGAGCGCTTCAGCAATACAAACCATAGTGCCGAACGATGAGAAAAAAGAACGAAG
This sequence comes from Colletotrichum chlorophyti, assembly GCA_001937105.1. Lineage (NCBI taxonomy): Eukaryota > Fungi > Ascomycota > Sordariomycetes > Glomerellales > Glomerellaceae > Colletotrichum > Colletotrichum chlorophyti. Next base: position 478,573 of record MPGH01000027.1, on the reverse strand, counting down.
AAAACGAAACAAGATCTGCGATCTATAACCACATCATATCGTAAAGCATCTGTGACGAGCTAGAGCACACAGCAGTGAGTTGGAGAGATTGTGTAATGAGTGAGTTAATTCTCGGAGGGTTACATGTGTGAAACGCGCGTAGGACTGGTACAGTATTATGAGTGGTTATTCGGTGAGCGTGTCATGAGAATCGCACGTGCCCACACCGACTCGGGGTGCCGGGTGAGTGGTGACCACTTCGTGACAGCATCAAAGAACCAAAGGTACGCATATTAGGACAATGAGTAAGGTGACTTGTACGTGCTCATATTAGACATTCGGTAAGTACGCCTCGTGTTTACTTACATGCCGTTGCTGAGTCTATGAACGTCAACAGGTAGAGCTGTCTTTGCATAAGTAAGATGTGGGCTTCTTGTCAATGTCTAATTGAGTTTCCAGCACAAACAAAAAGCTGCCACTACCATAATGGGACACATCGGAGATGAGTACCGGGATATCCCACCTCATTTCCTGGTCTCCAACAGCTGCCGAGGTTCGCGAGGTCGACCGTAGGGCACCCTTCAGATCTTCTAGACTCAGATCTTCCAGACTAAGGAGCCAATGCTCAAACTGAGAAGCAATATGACGTTACCATGTAATTGATGATTAGGATGAGATTCGTTTGACCTGGGATTGGCACAAATTGATCAGCGGCCAACCGCGCATTCACTGAGAAACCACCTCTGCGAGAGTAGGCATAAAACTATTCCCCATTGCAGTTTATCGGTTGATGAGCACTATTCATTGGTCCAATTAGGCTGACCAGATTTAAGTTCAGTATTATGGCAGCACATATCTCGCTCAGAAGTTGTTTGACGGAGAATTAAACAATTGCGCCCAAGCAACTACCTGAGGTGTGGTTGCTCTTGTCAACGTCTGGACGATAACCTGCAAGTCACAAGAAGTCGCGGTTACACTAACCTCTTTGGGGCGGAGCAATTGAATCTTGTAAGAGATGAACTCAATTTCTGTCTATGCATGAGTCGCAATAACTGCCACTGTATTGAAGGGTACTTAATGTGCCGTTTTCCCTGCGCTGGCCGTCGGAACAATGTCGTATGCCTAGTAGATGTGCAAGGGGACATTGAATGATTCCATCTGCTGTGCCGCAACTCATGGCAATGCACTCATCAAATACACATAATGAATGCCGCACTTAGTTCATTCCTTTCCTTCTTTCTTTTAACACTTGAAGACAGCAGTCCCAACTATCAGAGTTCTGGTGGACGTAGGAATTGAAGTTGAGTCAGCGCACTGTTGGACAACACCCTCTCAAGGTTCGGATTTCTCCACAATTGTTATTCAGCGCTGTACCAAGAGCGACCAGAGCGACCATGTGTTAGCCTTCGCGTACAACGTGCCTGCATGTCTGCGCAACCTACAGCCGTAAACTTAAATTAACGACTAATCAAGAACCTGTTTCGTCAGTGTTCGTACCACTGTACACCACCAGGTGTTGTTCTCGCAATTACTATAGGTATTATATCAGAGGAAGTTTAAATAGCTACAAGTATACACAGGCTTAAGTCCCCGTGTGTGTGCGCCCGATTGCCCTATGTTCGTTGGCGCTCTTCAGAGTGCGCTCGTACAAAGGCTGGGGGTCCCGGCATTGATGGGAAACCATGCCGTCAACGATTTCTTCTCCGCCTACGAATTTGGATTCCTATTTTGCTCTCAGTTAGGTCCTTTCCGAGCCTTCCGGACCCCCCCGGACTTGTGACTTACTTCGCGGCCTTCGTCAGCGTGGCAGAGCAGGGTCTAAAGAATCAGATGAAGGCTGTTACCATCATGTCAAGCGGAACATTAATGCTGTAGCAGGCTGAGGCCAGCAGCGGAAAAAAGGTACACACCTGTCGTAAATAGTCAAAGCAGTGGAGCCAGTGATCGTGACTGATGTCGTCATGCTCTTCTTTGTGATAGTCGGATTGTTGGTGCGTCAGAATCTTTTTCGCTTGTCAGCCGAGTCCCCTCCATAAAACCTAGTGTAGAAATAATCAGAATACCTGTATCTTGAAGCGAATCATCTGTAAACAATGCAGTTGATGGAACATGGCGAGTCCAACGCGCCTGGGTCGTTTCAGAGCCTCGTCGTACTCCCACAAATAACCTGTCCCCGGCGGCGTCAAATTCTGCCAGGCATCATCGGCCGCGCTCGAAATGTCTTGATATGCCTTCACCTCCGTGAAACTGACGGGTTTTAAGACAGGCTCCTGTAACTTTGAATATAGGGTTATTTTATCTACAATAAACAGAATGAACAGGCTTAGCCATAGAAATAACGATAGAAGAACAAGCGAGCTTGGAGGTCTTTGCTGTAAACGAAGATCATTCGCTCGTATTGTGTCTCCGTCTTCGTCGTCCAGGGGCCGATATTGGCTACCCAACGCCATGTAGGAAGTGGGATGAACACGCTGCGAATGAGGGAAGTGGCAAGATGGAGGGGCCGATAAGAAAAGGGTGAACTGACATGTGAAATAGCGCTGAAAGACCAGCTTATTTATACACAGACCGTACTAAAACAACGGCCGAATTCAGAGTTTTTTGATAGTCAGACGAGTTACGGGCTGGCCTGGACCTGGGAACGGCGTTTCTTCGAGTTGCTTGGTTCAGCTTGCACCTGCTCAACTCAAGCACGCGCAATCTATTGCCTGAATCAGTAGTAACCCGTCGGACTATTTTGTTTCGTTTACACAGCGTTGACATCAAACATGCGCGAGTCGAGGTAACTCCGAATGACTCTGTTAAGGATATCGGAGTTGGGGATAGCTCCTGCGGTCGGTTGTGTAGTCCCGACCACAACTGAATAGCCGCTATTTCTAGCGTCGTAGACGTCCAGTTATTTCGGGCAATTACAGGAAATCGGCTTGATATGGTGGGTCCAAAGCCCTAGCGCGCTTCTTTGAAGTATAAGTCGAGACACATGAAGTTTCTAGATACACACTCTATAAACTTTGATGGTGATTATGTACAGAACTTGAATGTGGGAATCGGACAATTCCGTTAGTAAGTAACATCTGCTCGGTGTTAGTTGTCTTACATTCGGAGCGAGAAAAATACATAAACCCCTGTAACTATGGTCTTCATACTCAACATTTCTCGAGCATTTGCCGTTAGCAAAACGAATGATTACAACCACGGAAGAGACCGTTAATTTGGTGCTCGCTTTTCCGGCACCACCATGAATGTTGGACGCATGTCGGGGGGAATGACCGCCGCCACCCAATTTGCAACAGCAACTGCTGCTTTCTGCCTCGGCTTTTACTTTGCGAGCTTTTACTTCACGATTGCAAGTACCAGAGGGTGGACTCAGAAATTCTTACACACAGGTAGAACTGTCCACGGAAGATTCCATATCAAGCTGATGGGTAGATGACAGGCACAAGCGATACGGCTGCATCACTTTCAAGCATTAGCCATCGTTATCACCCTGTGAGGTTTATGGGAACCGTCACAGGACATTCGATCTATAAGGGACCCCCGAGTCCTGCGATGGAACAAGCTTGGGAAGACCTGACGAAAGGCATGAACCTATCGCTTCTTGAAACAAAAAGGGTTGTGCTAATCCCCCCACTCTAGGCCAGTACATATCAATCACCGAGGCGCAGCTGGTCTCTTTGGGACACGATCCTGTAACAGCTGTGCGCAATCCCAAGGATGAGGGGAAATTTCTTGCTGCGTTAGAGCACAGGTGAGCATCTCCGGCAACGCAGCGAGATTCGAGACATATTCCACCAGCTAACGTGTGCTAGACACCATTTACATTGCCTGTACATGCTCTTTCAGACTAGCTATATTGAGTATTTTAAAGAACATCTCTTTTCGTATGAAGACAGCAATGATACCTTTAGGGAACATCTTGATCATTGTGCGGATTACCTTCGACAAGAATTGGAGTGTATTACCGACGTTGGTGTGTTGCCTCTCGTGTGGGTCAAGGACTATGTCCATCCTTTTGTCGACTTCAACTCGGTTCACACTTGCCGAAACTCTAAGCAGATCAGAGACTGGGAGGAGAGCTTTGATTTCGACGAGGAAGACTGGAGTCGTGTGGAGCGGCCGGATGGTCAGATAGAACTAGATGTGGCACCATAACATCATCGTCTTCTTGTTCCGTGGTGGACTCTCTGCAATGGATGCTTGCACCGGGTAATTTCTTAGCTAGTGAAAGAGAAGACGGCTGTTGTGAGAAGAGGAATACGCTATGCGTCCAGCCAGCCAGAGTACAGAAGTCCTTGTTATGTGTTGTGTTCATAGTAATTTAAACGCTTTGAGTTTCCATAGCGAACTGCTGTCAGCTGAAGGGTTCCAACTTTGACTGGAAGTTACCAACAAAAACATACAAAGTTCAAGCTTTATCATGCCGTGCGCAATGACAGGTGCAACAATGACGAGGTTACTAGCCTCAAGATTCTGGTTTGCTTGCCTTTTTGGGTAGGAAACTCGAAGTACAAACCTATCGATGCTCCATGAAATATCGATCGATCCAAAACGACGTCCGAAGCGCTGACAATAAGTTAAGGAGTTGCGACGGAGCATGGCCCTGTCCTGGGTGCTGTTCAGTGTTACACGATTGGTGACTGAACAACAATCGGCTTACATGGTGTCGGAACCAGCGAGCTTAGACTTTACGTTTCGGGTAATTCTAGATTCAAGACATCAAAACCGATCCCAGTCGAGCCCAGGCCGAACAGTTCGGCAATCGATTGTCTCAGTTCTTCCTTACGACATGGGTCATCGTGTGATAAGTTTGCGGGGTCGGAAAACCTACAGCTGTTTGCTCGTATGCATCGGCCTCCCAGCCAACTTGTAGGAATGTCACTTGCTGCTGCTTTCTTGGGATAAGGTTTGCGTTCGTCGCTTTAGAGCAGGAGACATTGTGTCTCATTCGTATGCTGCGGCGAAGGTTCGTCTTCTTGTCTAACTTTCTGAAGTTAGCTCCAGATACTCCGAATAAGTGCCAGGAACTCCACTTCACACACCTTTCCGTCCGGAGTCGGTCCGTGGAGTCTCGTAGCTGAACGGTTATCAAGAGACCGCACTTGGCCACGATGCTAAGTCACCGTATGTGACCGCCGGGTAGACACGTAAGGATGCACCTTTTCTTGATTCCAGAACTATTTGTCCTCACTCCGAGGCTGAAAGACTCAATTAATTTTAACTAGCTCTCTTTCGAAACAAGCTCGGGAGTAAGTTTCACTTGAGTACTCATTTCGTCCATCGGCACATGGAGGAATAGAACAGAAGGCGAACATCACCGCCACCACGCATCATCGCATATGATGGTACAAGCGCGAAGACTTTTGGACACTTCAACTGAGAAACGTGAACCTAGCAGCGGCCAAGCTGGTCAGCCGATGCGATTGGGTTAAGGTTTTCGCCTTACGGCCCCAAAGGTTGCCAGGCTTGGTATGAAGACGAAACTTAAACGACGAAACTTAAACGACAGTTGAAGGGCAACGCCGGCATGACGTAAAGACTTTATGTACTATGTACAAGCGTGGCTCCTTGACAAGCTTCGCCACAGAATCCAACAGCAAATCACTTTTGGTAGCATGAGAGAACCCAATGCCATAACTAGCCTCAACCTCGACTTCAATGAATGTACCCAGAGAATCGCTTGGTAAAAAATGATGTGTGACTCCTGTCTATTCGTAGGTGTAACATAACAGCTCATTCCGAATGTCCATTACTTCTCGGACTGTAACACTACGTGATAAGCCGGCCATTGGTAAGTTATCACTTAGCTCAGCAGGATGATAAATTCCGGAATCGTTCCTTTGGCCGTTGTACTGCATCAACCGCTCAGATGGTGCAGCATTCTGCCAGATCCACCATAGCCTATCAAGCTGTACGTGGTGAAGGAAGAACAACGGGTCTTGCGCAGTCAGTGAACTATTCCGTATGGCTTTTGCGTTGTATCCAGGTCGTCTTACCGTTTGGTGCTGTAAATGACCCAAAATCTCCGCCGATTCCCACGGGTATCCCATCGTGCGGCCCGTTCTCCAGAGCTGCCCGGAATTTATCATAGGTATCCTCCGCGAGAGCCTTCCTCACCTCCTCTGGGCTGTAAGAAGACCCGTCGAGATGGCCTTCTCTGTAGCCTGACGTACCGGGCTCAGCCCCGTTGTTGAAGTTTCGCGACAGACAGTGGGGGTTAGGGTTGGTCTCCTCAAAATAGTGTAGCTGAAGACCCGCGAATGGGCCATCTGCTACGCAACGAGCACGGCCAACCGAAGGCATGCCAGTAGTATCGCCATTCCCGCCGAATCCTGTGAGGGGGTCGAAAACTTCAGCGGCGTCAGGATTTTTCCAGTCTAGTGCCCAGTCCCAATATCTATGCAAGTTGTCAGCCATGTGAGAACAATGCAAAGCCGATTAGACGTACACCAAGTCTCCGTTGAAGTTACACTCCTCACGGAGATGTCGCTCGTACACTGACACGAAATATCGATGCCATGGCAGGAAACCGGCAACGTTGTGAACTGTTCACAGTAATGAGTGAATGATTTATGACGATACGGAGGGAGGGTAGCTGTGGGGGTTCATTGACTCACGAATGCTTCCAACGGCTATGTGAACATAAGCAAAGTCATCATGTAGAGTTGCCGATGAACGAAATCTCGAAGGCTTAGTGTGCAGGCATTGTACTGATGAGATGTAGTGCTCTTTCTCGAAAGGAGACAGAGTTCTCCACTCGCGCCGCCGTGACAAATGTTTGCAAACTTTACTTGTCGTTGAGGCTTGCGGAGCGCGAAAAGCAAAGAGCCATATCGTGGTTGCGACACAGAAACAAGTTACAACCCAACTAACAACAAGAAGACGGTGGCGGAATGCGGAGTGTTGAACTCTTCTAGCAGAAGGCAGAGAGTCACCAGAAAGGACCTCTTCGTCATTCTTTGCGGAAGATCGCAAAAGGCTGTATCTCGGTTTTGCTGTGCCCGATAGCCAATTCCTGAACTGTGAAGAGAAAATCATCTTCTCGTGAGATAGCGCATACATCGGCTGAGTAGATACATGCGACAAGGATGTGAAGTGCGCAACAACAGTTCAAGAGGGCGGCTTAAGCCGATTGCAAACGGTTGGGCAGGGACTATATACACACGGGTGTCAGCTTGAGCCAAGACGCATGATATTGTGATGCCACATGGTACTCAGTTTCGCGTACCTTTGATAGCGTAGTGTTGCTTGTTGCTTCCGACTCATTTCAAGAGCGCGATTGTAAATCGGAAGTCTTGTAAAACTGGTGTTGTTATCATTGTTGTCCCCAAAGCTTGAACCTTATACGGGTTCTTTGGTCGCGCGGCAAAGCCTTCGGGTGGTTTGAGTCGTAAACCGACCGGGCGATGCGTCGGTGAGATCGCGACTCGACGGTTTGAACGACATGTTTTTCCTGAACGGCTGAGTGAGTTGAAGCATCCGAGCGGCTCTTGGTCAAACAATGGGCTCAGGATCGCAAGTCGATAGACTCGTAATGAGCCGACACTAAGTGTTAGTATGCCACGATTTTCTATAAGAACCATTCGAACTTCCGTCATCTCGAGGGTATTCCGTCATCAACATCAGCTTCAATCTCCAGTCCAATCCAGCAATAGATCAATCTACACTCCTGCTTCTCAGCCAAGTGACATTCACTCTCATCATCTTTCACTCAAATCTTTCAAAATGAAGTTCTCCGCCCAACTCGCAGTCATCGTTGCTCTTAGCGGCATCTCCTCCGTCATGGCAGTTCCTGTACGCGCATACATTTCTGAATTCTGTGCTCGTCGACCTTGCTAACAACAGTCTTCAGCTTTCTGCTGACCAGAACACTGGCATGGTGAGGGTTTTCGACAAGCGATGCTTCTGCTACCACTGGAAGGTGAGTTTTTTTCCTGTCCTCACAACCGTGAGCTGTCTCTGATCTGAAAATCCAGACTGCGACCGGCGAGGATGTTCAGACCCCCGCCGCTGATGTCGAGGCCGCCGCTGGTGTGGCCCAGGCCGAGAAGCCTGCGGAGAACGTTGCCGAGAACAAGGTTGAGAACAGCGCCTCCGCTGCCGCTGCTTCCGCTTGAGCCCAGCATCAATGTCTAAACTCGGGGTGTCCTCAAAGTTTGTTTGTGAATCATGTTTCACAGAGGCACTTCTATGGCTTGTGCGGATGACTTTTCTCTTCTAAATATATACTATTCATAGTGGACCTTCACACATCGTAGTCTTTCCTTAATAGAAGAACAACCACGTTTTACCTCACTTCAAAGATCCTTTCTCTTCGTGATTGTTCGTTTCACAATGCCTTTTGGGCGAAAAATAGCATTGCTGTTGATAAAAAGTTGTACATCTCCTGAGCAGGATCATGTAGCCCTGACTGCGAAGTTGGTTTGTGGCGCGTGTAAGTGGATGACAACGACCCGAGCAAACTCAAATAACAGGCTGAGACGTTTTAAGTGGGTTATGGCCGCTAATTGCTAAGCGCGTTTCATTGACGACAGGAAAGCACCTGCTTACATAGCCTGCCGCGGAGCACAGGAGGCAGAAGCAATGGGCCCTTGTGTATCCGCACAGCCGAGTTGGGAAACATTTGTGGCCTTTGAATGCCTTGGATGGCGGCGACCGGGTTGGGAAAGGCCCCGTCACCCAAACTCTTATGTCAGCATGTGATGATGAGGAATTGTTAGTGTCCAGAGTTTCACGCCCAGAATTTGCGTTCGCATCCGTTTAGTAAGCACTGGACAAGAGGCCTTCTTCTTTTGGCTCCAAGATTAGATGTTAGGTGTAAAGTACCTGTACCTGGCTCCTCTTCCCTTACAGCCCGGATGGGTGGACGATGTGCCATGTCAGAGCATGACAAAATTGCGCCCCTGGGATCGGTATTCGGGATGACAGCAATTGCGCCGAAACATTTCCTCTAGACCCCCCAGCATGTCGGCGCGTCGGCGAGTCGACAGGGACTACATTAGGCCGTGTGCTGACAGGGGCTTGCATCCTGCCGCCATACGTGCTGCCCTTCATGCATCGGTGGTCCGACGAAGTGGCCAGTCAGCAATGCGCCTCTGGCAATTCACATTTTCCCCCAATTGGCTAGAGCGGACAGCAATACGACCACGACGAAAAGCTGCAATGAATGCGCAAACCCCTCAGTAACTTACGATTGGCGCAGGGAATGACGACGTGTGGCACAGGCGTTGTGGTCGATGTCTAGTGTTTCGCGCGCACATGCCCCATCACTTTCGAGTTACACAGTGGTGAGTAAGCTGGATGACTTATCCTGCATGACGGGCACCAGAAAGCCCCTCGCTATAAGCGGTGTGGCCGTACTTGTCTTGTCCAATCGCGCAAATCGGTCTCCCGAGCCGTGGGTTGGGCCGAACGTCTCCTACGAACCACCGAGGTGGTCCGTCAGCCGGCGACCACGGCCATTATTCAGCGCTGAGCGGCTTAACTACATCCCGTTTCCTTCCATCTTGGGAAACTAGGCAGGTGCGACTGAGTCTCTGGGTGACTAATCAGCCTTCCTCTGTTCTTGGACTTTTCCGCCAACGTTCCTACCCATAATGGAACCTCGTTCGGTTGCTTTTTACATATAAAAGCCTTCGCCTACGAAGCCGAAGCTATTCATGTTCTCGACTCTCGAGCCATTTTCAACTCCTATTTTGCTAGCCCGATACACCGAAGCCAGTACCACGGAACATACACCAAGATGACTCAACTCGAGGCTATCCAAGTTGCGGATCAGGCCCCGATCGACGGCGCTTTGCAAGTTGCGAAGCCCCGTCTGGTCAACGAAGGTGCCAAGGATGTAAGTCTCTAGGGCCATGTTCCACTTCCATCTGGCTTGGCCAGACGACCCAAATAAAAGACATGCAGTAGCTTACCCGGAGCAAAGGTTCCTTACTTCACTCCGATCCAACAACCGGCGGCCGGAACGGCGAGAGACCCCCAGCCCGAGGGCACCCTCTTCTCACCACTCAAGCTGCGTAGCCTGACTCTGCACAACCGCATCTTCGTGTCGCCCATGTGCCAGTACTCGGCCGACAATGGCCACATGACGGCTTGGCACAAGACTCATCTCTCGAGCTTTGCCGTTCGCGGCGCTGGTCTGGTCTTGACAGAGGTCCAGGCCGTTGTTCCCGAGGGTCGCATTTCACCCGAGGATCTCGGTATTTGGGATGACTCGCATCTCGCCCCCATGAAAGAGGTGATCGATTTCATCCACAGCCAGGGCACCCACATCGGAATCCAGATCGGGCATGCCGGACGGAAAGCGAGCACCATTGCTCCTTGGGTGGACCGCAAGGCAGTTGCAGACGAGAATGTATGGTTGCCTTAAACTTTCACTGGCGTCATTGATTAACGTTTCGGTTTAGGCGCGCGGGTGGCCCAACACGGTCTACGGCCCGTCTGCAGTGGCCTACAGCAAAGATACCTACGTCCCAAGGGAAATGACTCTGCAAGACATCGACGCGTTCAAGTCAAAGTGGGTTGACGCAGTCAAGCGAGCTGTCAAGGTCGGCTATGATGTGAGTCTGCCAGCACATCGGAAAATAACCAGGGTCTGATTACTGTGCTAGACCATTGAGATTCACGCCGCCCACGGTTACCTCATCAACAACTTTCTTTCCCCAACCTCCAACCACAGGACAGACAAGTATGGTGGCAGCTTTGAGAATCGAATCCGTCTGCTTGTCGAACTGACAGAGCTGACCCGCGCCAACGTCCCTGAGGACTACCCGATCTTCATTCGTCTTCCGAGCACCGACTACCTCGAGTTTGACCCCTCCATCCCGCAATGGGAGATTACCCAGGCCCAAAGGCTCGCCAAGATCCTCGCGGAAAAAGGAGTCGACTTCCTTGACGTCACCGGCGGTGGCCAAGACGCGAGGATGAAGGTTGCGTTTGAACCAAAGTACCAGGCGCATCTGGCGGCGGCCATCCGAGAAGCGGTCAAGGGCACTGGTGTCATCGTCGGCACGGTGGGCGGCATCGCTACCGGACAGCATGCGAAGGAAGTTCTCGAAGCCGGACAAGCTGACGCCGTCCTCGCAGGTAGGGCTTTCCTCAAGGACCCTAACCTGGTGTGGACCTGGGCCGACGAGCTGGACATCGATGTCCATGCCCCTAGCCAATGTAAGTACAACCAATGCTCCTCAGTGACTGGCGTTTGCTGATGCCAGAATTTCCAGACGGCTGGCCATTTGGTCGCACCAGAACTCACAGGCCAAGCAAACACCACTGAGCCTTGATTCATAAGTTTCCTTCTGAGATTGTCTGTTTCCCTAATATCTGGTCCCCTCTGGGGCTGTACGACGTAATGCCTAGACCATAGAGGTGGTGTTAAAACTGATATCTTACTTAATGCATTTTTGTTGTCTTACTTGGTTGAAATGCTTTGTGCTGGTTGTTACTTCAAAACGTGGCCCCGTGGTCTACAAGTCTTCACTGTCTTCAGATGGCTGTTGATGCTGATGATCCTGGCCTGGTCTACCTGAATGAGTTGAATGGTCCCATGGAGGGTAGACCATGGGCCCAAGTGCATGTTGTGCTGAAAAATAGCTAGCATCGCCCGTAGCCCCTCCCGACTGAGACGCATCTTGTCCAAACATCTGAACGTCACCCAAGATATCATCGACAGTCGCATTCTCAATTGACACGGGTGTCTTGCCTTTCGTGGCGGTCCGCGCCACGGCCTGGTCGAGCCGACGGGTATACCATGCCCCGTCATGGGACCTCTGCTTGTGATAAAGCATGGCCTGGTCGCACAAAGCCTCGATGACCCGCCAAGCGGCAAACTTTCGCATGCTGATATCCTCGTTGTTGTGTCTACGGAACACGATGTTAACCTGTCTCCAGGCTCTGTCGGTGATTGGGTGGTTCGGCTGCTGGGCGAGCCCGAGGAGAACGTTGGAAACAGTGCAGGGCATGGTCGGCCATCGGTAGAGCCAACCCCAGTGATTCTGGACGGCTATCGCCTCGCCGCGCTCCATATCCTCGAGGATCTCGACGCATTCCTGATACAACCTGGGTGGCTGTGAGTTGGGGTCGTGTGAACATACGTCGTCTACTGCTGACCTTGCCCGAGATGTGGGATCCTGAGTGCCTGTACTACGGGCAGCCATGTTCCCGATGAGCAGTCGCATGATCTTCGTGGTTGCTCGGAAGTAAATCGCGAGGAAGGTGTCTCTCGGGGAGTTTCCATCTGCATGTGCAATGAACTTGGTCTTGATGTAATTCTCGCTCTGGTCAATTATGCGACTCAACACGTCGGAGTTGAACTCGTTCCTTTTGCAAATAACTGAATGCATCGTCTTGAACAGCTGCTGCCGCACAAGAACAAACGACATATCGGTTATCCCATCCCGGTCAGGAGGTGCGGAGCCCGGCTTGGCGAACCGTGTCGGCACCCACTGGTTGTCGTTGGCGTTTTGGGCCGGCTGCACGTCAGAGACGAACGGCAGACTCGAATCGGCGCCCTCTAGATTGTAGACTGGGTTGTCCAAGAGCTCAAAATGGCCCCATAGTCTGCGTCTCATGTTGGCCACCCAGGTGGGGTACCCGTAGTGGTCTGGATCGCGGTGTAAGCCGATTCGGGTGCCGAGTCGCCCAGCCATGCCAAGGAGCAAAACGGCCACCTCTCCGTCGCCCGTGACGAACTTTGCTTGCTGGAAGGGTTAGCGGGTTCCGAAATGTCACATCCGCCGCGAAGGCTAGGAAGCTGCTACGTGATTCCAGCTGGCGTGGTGAGAGGAAAAGGGACCAACAATATGGTAAAGCAAGGCTACGAACGCAAGAGGCTTTCTGCTGCGCAAAATATCCGCTCTCTCGAGCGCGAGCTGCAAAGCTTGCTGCAGGTGTCGAAGCAAATCCGCCTTTGGCTTCCTCAGCTTCTCTTGTATTAGGCTGTCCGTCATGGCCGAGACCGTCATCGCCTGCGTCGCGAAAATGACTGCCTCCACGTCGACTGGGATTTTGTGGACGCCGACCCGAAAATCGGTGATTTGTTGTCGCCAGTGAGATTCGTGCAATATCCTGACGTAGGGCTCGACGTGCGCAAAGAAGAGATCGGTAAGAATGTCCTCCTTTTCGGGATCGAGATGCAAATGGGAGAGGTCTGCCAGTGTCGGGGTCCTGCCAATAGGCCACGAAGACGGGCTGGCCGGATTCTTGCCCGTCTTGTCGGAGTCGATTCGGAATAGGCACCGCGGTTCATAGACGACGTCTTGTAGGTTGAGCCAGTAGTTGGGTCCAAGGTAGTATGAGACGTTCTCCTCGTAGACCTGCATCCCGGGGTCACCGGTTGTGGCCTCGTCGTTTCCGAGGTCGTTGAGCAAACTGGCTGGGCTGGTAGTAGGAAGCAAACTACCAAAGAGACGCGGAGGTTCACCACGTATGGACACACCCTTCATCCCCTCGACCAGCCTCTCGAGACGTTCCACCCTTTCCTGGAGTAATTGCTGGCTATCGGGGTTGGAAAGGCTGGGTTCTCTTTGGTTATCGTAGACGCAGGAGATGCCATGGCGGACGCAATTGATACAGGGCTTGGCTTTGTCGCAACGTACTTTCCGGCGTCGACATCCATTGCACGGCTTGTTGAAGTTTGAAAGGCTGGACGACATGGCTGTAAACCAAGGCCTTATGGCGAAGCTTAAGCAGAGGAGTCTGCTCGGACCAGCGGGCTGGCAACGTTTCGAATATGAGGCTCTTGGAGGGGTTTTGTATGCACACACAAACTGGCCTGCTTTTGGGGTCTCATGCGGCGTTACCAGAGCTTTAGAAGGCTCCGTGGGCACTATGTCGGTTTTGATAGCTTCCGATAGGTTTTTTTTTTGGGTAGATAGCATTGGGGGAAGAGTAGCTGGCGGCGGCTGTAGTCCGTCGGGCTTGATCAGTACTCCTGGTTCATGCCCAGCGCATCGTTATGTAAGACCCAATGAGGGCAGCACTCACTGAATTCTTTCAGCATGGCCAGGAGCAAAAGTGGCTGGCGAGGATGCGTAACCACGTGGAAAAGACTGGGGAGGAAGTTTCCGAATTCCAGGCGCTAGGTCTGCCAGTAGCTTGGGAGGGATGTAGAAGCGCTCCGGGAACCAGGTGTGGTCCGGTCTGGGCTGGGCTACCGCGGATGTGGGCTGGATCCCAACAAAGTCGGGTGCAGACCAGTGGGCTGATCAGAGCTGTTCAAATCTGCAGTGTGCTTCACTACGTACGAGGCATTGGGCGGTGATGTGAATACGGATGGTGTGTATTTCGGGCACCTTGAGATTTTGGGATTGGCTTAGACTGTGGATAGTTGCCCCGATACCCTTGCCATCCGGGGCACCCCTAGTCTCTCCAGCCGTGTCGGTTAGCTTTTCATTTCATCTTGGGGATCAAAAATGGGGTCTGGAAGATGCAGTGATTGATCATCGTAGCTTGGGTAATGAACGAGCTGTCTGTTTCGAAAACTGGTTCCTCTCATTGGGCTAGATTTCAGGCAAGGGTACTAGTTTTTGGGGCACAAGGAAAGAAGAATCAAGCAGTAGCGGCTACTAAAGATATTTGACGGCCTCGCCGCCAGGCTCTGGACTCGGGATCCCGAGTCGTACGGACAGACAAGATGTGACGGAACCGCAAGTAATGCGGTGACTACGGCGGGAATGCAAGCTGGAACTTTAGATGGGACGAGAATTCGGCATAGACTGAGCAGGACCATTGTTACATTATGCCGTAATTGGGGCCGGATCGTCTACGCCATAGTGTCAATGTTAGGCAAAAGTTCCTCTCCCCGAGATGAGGCCACACAGAGATCTAAGGGGGGCTGTTCATACTATTGTGTCTCAGGGGGGCACAAATTTCCAGCTGATGGTGAACCAGAAGGCGTGCTTTAGCTTTGATTGGCGATCGCAGGACGGAAGTAGCCCCGATTGGACAGGATTAAAAGTTCCAGAGCTACTATTTCGTCGCGTTGTTGTTTCCACCTGGTCGCAGGCGTATGCCGTAGGAGAAAGACCAAACTTGCCCCGGCAATTGCACCTCAAGTCGATGATTTTCGAAACCCTACAATGGTTCCCACTGAGTCTGGATCCTGTTCTAGGCCTGTTTATAGCTAAGCTCAATCGGCGCGTGGAAAATGTCGTGCTTCGCCCCGAATGGGGCCACCAGCTCGTCGAATGCGTGGTGGAATGGATTCGTAACGCAGGATTCGGACTGCATGAGCCAAGCCCTTGCTAGTTCCGAGCCTTTCGTAGTCGACATGGTCTTATCTATCTTTTCTTTTGTGCTTGAGAAGTCCTGATTGGCGCTACCGAGTACGGCGGAGCCGGATGTTAGAGTGGGTCTACAGAGCGGAGAGAAGTGGGGTGGATGGACCGATGGCATTCCGGATCCCCGATGCGTGAAATACGTACCTATTGGAATGGCCCACCACCCTGGTCAGTGCTGCCCCACACGGGCCGGCTGATTCCGCCCTTTCACCCCGCGGTCCGTCACATCACCAAATTCGACGCGTCAAAGTATGAGTGTTGAGGTCACAGCTTCACCGAATTTCCTGGCCGCGAAGCCGATTGCTGCAAGACGCAATGGCGCTACCTCTACCGCCGGGTCTCGTACCTTCAGAAGTCGCATTCTTGTGCGAAATGGAACTCGTCACGATTGTACCTCGACAGCGATTAGAAAGCATCGATCTGCTAAGTGTAACGCCCCTCATTTTTTTTCTCCCCCGCGACGCGTCGCGATTGAAGCTATCTGCTGACGATTGCCGACGCTGTTCTAGGGCGCGACACCGGCTCTACGACCCCCAGCAAGAGCCAATGTGCCACTATGGCTGGCGCTCCTCCTTAAGAAACAACGACGCGCAAATATCGTGCCCCCGTCATGGCTGCATCCCCACTCTCTCGCCGAAATCGTCCTCCAAGAAACGAAGCACGAACCAGACAAATTCTCCGCTCCGCCGCCGCCTCCGATCCGCGGCGACGCGCTCGGGAATGCCCGTCGGCTAGGCGCCAGCCTAAACGAGACGTTGTCGCCGCCCTTTTTGCCGTCCTGCACAGCCGATGCCCCTCCAGGGGCCCTGCCGTACCACTGGTTCGAGCTCGCCGAAGTACTACTAGCCCACGCGGCAGACGACATAAGCTCTCCATCTGAAGTACGGTCGCTCCTACGAGATCTACAGGAGGTGCGCGCTGCTAAGATGCGTAAGAGTACCGACGATCTTGCCGATGGCGTGGAGGGAGTCATGAGTCTGCGAGGCGTCGGTGCTATGGAGCTGGCCGAGAGCCGCGGCTTCTTCCTCGGCGTCATAGAAGGCGTGCGAAAGATTGGCGCGAGTGCGGAGGCAAGCAGACGCGAAGAGGAGGACGAGCGTGGAGATGGTTATGGCGACGATGACGACGACGAAGACATGCTATNGGGGGGGGGGGGGGGGGGCCGCTTGCACTGCCACGGCATGAACTAGAAGCGCGCCCAGGAGAGAGGCATGTTCACCTTGTGCCTTGGGCTTTGCCTTTTGCTGACACTTAGAGCAGATGGACGTTGTCGATCCTGTATGTTCTTGACAGAAAAGTCGCTTCAAGTCGTTCCTCGGCTGAGAGTTCAAGAGGGGTTACCGATGAGTTTGGAAAACGACTCGCGACAGACTCTCCTCCACAGGCGTACGGATCAGTTGGTTACAGCACATTCTGTGTCTGTAAATCTTGGCGAATACCCACGACATCAGCCCATGCATGTAAGAGGGCAGTGCGCGCTTTAGGCGCGCTTTAGGCTCGCAGCACCATTAGAGACTTCAAACAAATGAACTAATCTTGATCAAACCGTCTGCTCTACATGTCACAAACATTCGTATACGCCTAAGAATGCTTCACCTATCAGGTTAGAGCGCGCTGCTCGTTACCGCTGACAGCCTCCTTTTCTTCACGTTTCGGAAGACGGCTCCAGCATCGCTCCCGCCGTCGTCGCTGGTGTCGTCAACCAATCCCACATGTACTTGCGTTTCGCACTCGTCGGGTTCTTCGTGCCAATCTCAAGCTGCTGCTCTCTTAGCCGTCCCTTCGTCAGCTGCTTCGTCTCATCGTCAAGTAGCTGCTGCATAGGCGGTCTCGCAAATGCCGACACCGTTTCCGATTCACATCCTGTTCTGCCTGGTAAGATTCGCAGCCCTGTCTTGCCTTCGAATCGACGCTGCTTTACTGGACTAGAGACCGCCAGCATGGCGAAAGAGGAAAGGGCTCGCTTCCCCAGGACAGACCTTCCATTACCATTACGACCAAATACGTTACCGGTATTCGCCGGAGGGCTGCCGCGACCACCAGGTGTCTGCCCCGATCTTTGGCGTTCTGACCCGCTGTTGGAGCCCGAAGACCGTTGACGCGACTGCTGCGCTGGCGCCGCGCCTGACGATGAACTGGACCCAGATTTCACCGAGCGGTTATCCTCATGGGCGTCCCGCTCTTCTTCCGACTCTTGACCCGACGATGAGCTATCCGACACCGGCGACTGTCGACCGCGGGAATTCCCATTGTTGTCACGGTTCACTCTATGATCATCCTGATGGCCATTGTTCTGCTCAGCACCCTGGTCGTTCATGCGGCTGTTATTCTGAATACCACCACGAGAGAATGAACCTTCAGATCCGTGGCGTGAAGCAAAAAGTGAGCCATCAGTCATTTCCATGCTGAGTTCCATGCTCTGGTTGGGGCCACCTCCTGCAGCCGGATTGCCACTGCCATCGTCCTGCCTGTTGTCAGCTTTGTCTCCGTTTTGCTCTCCGACATCGTACTCATTCTGATTCACGCCGTCGTCATTTCCACTCGAAGACTGGTCTGGAGAACGAAGCGGCCACACGATCCGTTGGGGACCTGCAGCCTCAGCTATGTCCTCTGGAGTGTTACGAGGGGGCTGTAGGCCTTCGTTCCATATATCTCGTGAGTCGTGTGAGTCACCTGAGTCGCTCGGGTTGCCGTCATCTTCTACCATCCCGTCGAAGTGAGGCGGCGGCGGTACGTTCTCCTGGTTACTGTCATTTCCTTCTCCATTCGATAGGGAGCTCTCACGAGGAGGAAGGGTATGGCCTTCATTACTACCTTGGTCGTCTCTGTATTGATTATCACCACTGTCAGGCACCAGCGGGACGTCATGGTCTCTGTCCCATGGCTCATGAGGTGGCAGTTCCCGGTCTTCTCCATCGGACTGTGGAATGACCATGGGCCTCGCGCCGTGATGGTCATCACTAGTTTCACTACGCGGTAGCTCGTGTTCGTCTGTGTCCCTCAGCAGACGATGTATGACAGTACTGCTGGTCTTCTGGCTCGAGGGTGTAGGGCTGAGACGGTGACCGACGCTAGGGGGGGTTCGGTGAGGAGGAGTGTCTGAGGGTGTATGAGGTGTCCTCGGCGTTGAGGGTTTGTCGCTGGTGGGACTTGGCGTATTCCTGGCACTGGGAAGGTTTGAATGGCCAGGAATTCCTGGCGGACCATAAGAACGAGGTCTCCTCCTTGGGTTCACAATGCCCCGTTCGTGATTGGGGCTGATCTCATGGCCGTCGATGTCAATGTTGACCGCAGGGGGGCTGGCACTGCTTTCAGGGCTTCTCCACTCGTCCTGGAATGACAGGGGGCTGCCATTCTCGCGAACTGGGCTGTTGTCCTGTTCTTGGATGCCGTCATCCTCGGTTTGGTTCGCGTCCGCATCTTCTCGGCCGTCTCCCTCGTCACTCGGGCTTACTTCTCGCTCATCCTCGCTCTCCTCTTCCTGCCCGCTGCCTGCCCGCTTCGGCGTGCCGGGCTCGTTACTCTCTTGTTCGTCGACTTCGCTTCCGTTGTCCTCTTCGGACTCATCTTCGTTGCTTCCATCCCGCTTGCTGCTTTCCCTCTCTCCATCACTATCTGTGTTCTGCTCTTCACCGCTTACCTTCGCTTTCTTACTGCCTTGAAAATTTTCTCCACTTTTTCTCTTCTCTTCGTCGCTATTACGTGCGTCCGAATCCGCCGATGAACTTGAATCGCCCGCTTGAGGATTGCTTGTGGGCGCATTGTCGATTGGCAGATTGCCGGCCGGGGCATTACCGAGCGGGGCATTGTTCGCTGCGGGAGAGTTATTCGATGCTGGAGCACTGTTCACAACCGGAACATTGCCGGCTGGGGCATTGCTCCCTGAAGCACTTCCTACGGGAGCATTGTTCGCAGCCGCTGCCGCTGCCGCTGCTCTTCTAGCGCGTACCAGAATGGCTTCAGGGTCGTCAACTGCCATCAGCGGCTGGGCGCCAGGCCTTGCAGCTTGGCTGCGCGTCTGTCTTGGGATATGATTTCTCATCCATTGCGGCTGGTAGCTTCGTCTTTGATTGTTGCTGTTGTTGTCGTTGTTGTTGTTGTTGGGAGCCGACATGGCAGTAGAGAAACAGAGACTCAAAGCCGTGCGGGTAAGAGACTAGAAGTAAGAAGAGCTGACGAGATGACTGGCAGAGTGCTCCAGAATCGTTCCTAAGAGCGACGAAGCAGTCTATTTTGAAGTTTCAATTTCGCTTATTTGTTCTATGTTGATGATGGTTTCTTGTGCTGTGGTATAAGTCGGAAAATGCCGGGTGATTCTGCGAAGCTCATCTGCCTATATATCATACCATGCCATCATCGTGGGTGAAAGGTTCATGGGCTTTATTTCATGTTCTTTCTCCAGGCTCACAGTCCCCGCAATGGACGCTTACAACGGCTTTTCCAATGAATTTAGGTAAATGCCTTTCAAGTGGACAGTGCCATTGTACGCATCCTTGAACAACACATGTTTTGGTGGGCTCATTATTGCTAAGACGAAGGGCAGGTTGGACAAAATAGCAAGGGCCTTTGTGCGTTGAAAGAGGATGTTTATCCAAGGCTAGAATCGTTAAAGACTGCATCGAGGTCAGAGTAATTCTTCCATTCTCTCCCTTCTCATTGCTGGTCTATTGTTTCAACCTTCCGGTACCTAATACTGACATGGACCCGCCACAAAAACAGAGATTAGTATGGTTCTCAGACTTCCCTATCAATTATAACGACGCTGCGATGACAAACCGGGCCGTTGTAAACTGGTTTTCATGGATATTTCCAATTCAAAAACCAAGGATAAGTATCTCTCACCACGAAGTAAACCAAGACATAACTTGAGAAACTCAACCAGCCGAGTTCAAGCAGGCCTTCCAACGCTCGCTCATGACAGTTTGGCCAAAACTTCACATTCCTCTTCCAGTTCACACATAACATGCCTACGAAACGGGAAATATCTCGTCTTCCCTCACATCCAGGACAATCATGTGCCCCGGTGCATGTCCCATGACCGTCCCCTCCAAGTCCGCCCTCATAACGGCTTCCTGCGGCGTGACGCCGCATCCCCAAAACACCGGAACATATTCCTCATCTCCGGGCCCAAAAAGCGTCTCCCCGTCCAGCTGCAGAACCGGATCACCCCAGTCCGGCCTCGTGACGTCTCCGATTCCGATCCTCTCGGCCCCGTCCCATCCCCACGCAATTGGTTCCCCGTGAGTAGCGACGAACGGCCTGGTGATGTCTCTTACCCTCTCTATCTCCGACAACTTATACGGCCTCATGGAAACGACATATGTGGCCCATTTGAAGACGCCCGCTGCGCACAGTGGAATAGTAGTGCGGTAAATCGCCACATTGCGGCCGTGCAGTATATGCCTCGGTGGTAGGCCTGCCTCGTTGAGGGCTCTTTCGAAGCTGAATGAGCACCCGATCAGGAAACCGACGTGGTCATCCTCCACCCACTGCGCCGCGACATCGAGTGGTTCAGCGACGCCGTTAACGGCAACATGTTTGCTATTCTCGTAGACCCGATAGCGGGGGAAATCGTGTCGCAGGTCGATATTTCCGGCGACGGGTAGGACGCGCTCGCCGTCCGCGCTCCGGACGTAAGACTTTAGCTGTTTGAAGTTCCCGGGGGCCGATGATTCGGCAAGGAGTGGGCAGGGGACGGGGTTGCGGTGGCAGAGGAGGCGGAAGTCGTCGGCGTAGCGGCGCGGGAGGATGAGGAGATTCGCTTGGAGGTACGTCGGCGCTTGGCCGGCAGTGCTGAGGGTGAAGGTGCCGGAACGGCAGGCCAGGCGAAAGTCCTGGCCGGTCTTGTGGACCACAGTCATTTCGATATCCTGGTGTATACTCAGGCTCTGTCTCTCGGCCTGCTGGTTATCGCAAGAGAAAACTTCTAGGCCGCGTTTGGGGGTTCGATAATAGGATGTTGGATGAACGTGTGAGATTGAGGGATTCAAATAAGAGAAAGGCGACAGTCATCCATGTGACGATGATGCTGAAAATTGTAACACTTCTCCGACTTACTCAGAACATGTACATACGGGAGGGAGGACAAACGTGGGGTTGCTGATAACGCCGGGGAAACGCAAACCACGCTAATGCCGGGTCCATGCCGTCTGATCAATCAGTCGGGGACCCACTCCGACCTCCGCAGCGCCGGTGATCGGCCCCCTTCCCCGAGGGAAAGGCAGCGCTACCCGCACCTACTTTATCAGGTGGATTCACAACGACGTCTATTGCCCATTACTGCCAAGGCATATTAAGAAGTATTCTTTTTTATTGTACTAGGCCTCCCTGAGAGCGGTCATCATAGTTCCGTTACCAGCAGCAGAGGCCGGGCCCTAGCCCGAAAGCCGCCGTACTTTTTGTCCTCACGTTCTTCTCATCTACCGCTGTCTGCACGACTGTGGACATCACGTTCAAGCCGTTGTCAACGGCGGCGAGTCGATATAACTCCCAAACACCGAGCCACGGTCCCCCTGCACATCTGACTCATCAATCAACTTCCTCAACTCCGCCTCGTCCTCCTTACTTAACACGACCTTGGACGCCCCGATGTTCTCCTCGAGATACTTGATCTTCTTCGTCCCCGGAATCGGAATCATATCCTCCCCCTGCGCGAGCAACCAAGCAAGCGTAAGCTGTCCCGCCGTGCACCCGTATCTCGTCCTCCCGATGTCTGCAAACTTCTCGACGAGCTCGACGTTCTTCTTGAAGTTCTCCCCCGTGAACCGCGGCAGGTTGCGCCGGAAGTCCGTCTTGTCAAAGTCCTCAGCCGACCTGTACCTGCCCGTCATGATGCCGCGCCCCAGCGGCGAATAGCAGAAGACCGCGACTCCCAGCTCCCGCGCCGTGCGCAGCAGGTGGGTGCCCGCGGGGCCCTCGATCTCGAGCGACCACGGGTTGTACTCGACCTGCACGGCGGAGATGGGGTGCACGGCGTGGGCGCGGCGGAGGGCCGAGGAGGAGCACTCCGAGATGCCGAAGTACTTGATCTTGCCCTCGCTTGGGGAAGCGTCAGCACGGGGAGCCCCTCCAGAAAAGAAAAAGAAGACAATTCCTCAACGTGCCGAAACTCGTCGCCGAGGGGAAACTCACTTCTTCAACTTGACCATCTCCTCAATAGTCTTTTCAACGGGCGTCTTGTCGTCCAAGCGGTGGATGTAGTACAGGTCAATGGAGTCGACGCCCAGCCTCTTGAGGCTGGTCTCGCACGCCTCACGGCAGTACCCGGGCGAGCTGTCAATGGTGAGGTCGAAAGTCCCGTCCTCGCGGGCTTGGCCGCGGAGGCCAAACTTGGTCGCCAAGAAAATGTCGGCGCGGCGCTCCGGGTGCAGGTCTAGCCACTTGCCGATGAGGTCCTCGTTGTCGCCGTAGGTGATTGAGGTGTCCCAGTTCGTGGCGCCGATCTCCCAGGCGCGGTCGAGGAATGCGAGGCGTTCCTCGTCGGATCTGGCGGGACATGGTCAGTCGGGGTCACTCCCTGAATGTGTTGGAACGGCAAATGCGCACCCGGTTTGGCCATATGCGACGCTGAGGCCCATGAGGCCTACGCCGAGAGCGGGGATTTCGGGCCCGTCCTTGCCCAGACGGCGAGTGGGGAGGCTTGCAGGAGGTGCCATGCTTGGAGTTGTGAACTGATGAGAGAATGTTGGCTTGGTAGGTCGATGATGCTCGTTCTGTTCATGAAGTGGTGATGATTGTGAAGTTCGGTTTCTAGGAGACCCCCCACCGGATGGCCGGTCGCCCTTTTATCTGGGAACCGCATCGCACGACGAAGTCGTCCTAGTCAGCTCGCAGATTGTCAGATCGAAGTCCCCATATTGCGACGCCACAAATCCACCATCATGCATGATCGCGACCATGCATTCTAAACTCCGATCATTCGGCTCAAAGTCCCATACCTCAGTTCCAGTTACATAAGCGTCCGCTCCCCGCAAAAGCATGCAAGCAGATTGGCATCCCACCTGTTTTCCTCACACCAGGACCCTTTCAAGTACGAAATGATTTTCATGCAGTGGAATATCTCCGATCGCCGTCCATGCCTTGATGAGCACAGGTTCACGAGTTGCCAAGAAGCAGGCAGGAAACATCGATGGGGAGGGTGATGTTTAACGTCGCTCTGCTTAAATCCGGGGAATACCCACGACCCACGGGTTGAAGCGGGTTGAAGCGGCCGAAGCGGCTGCAACGCCCGCATATCTCCGGCTCCATCTCACGTCTTACCATGCATATCGCCCATCCTGTGACTGATCTCACCCACATCCCTTTGAACTGAGAGGTTGATTGGCAGCTTTTCAAAAGAACATGTCGCTATCTTGTCGGCCAAAGAATGGACTCCTCATACCGTTTCCTTGTGGGACGACAGCATTGTTATATTCTTATTATGTACCTTTGTCTGACATGTCGTCAATCAGGTTTCTGGAGAACCTGAATAGCATCATTCGACCGCTTTGTCCGGTGGACACCCTAAATATGCATCTACTCTATAATTCCATCCAATGTCCGCCCAAGCTACACTACCAAAACCCGACAACAAGAGTCTGACTTACCTTCCAGACAAATACATACATACACAGATTATACAACCGCTAAATACCAGTCGTAAGACTCTACTACACCATGTCCAAGATCCGCATAGCCCTCCTCACCTCTCTCGCCGTCCTAGTGCTACCTAATAGCCTGTGGCCTCCGAAACTCTTCACAGACCTCCTGTCCCTTCTCGTCCTGCACCTCGAACATAGTTTCTACCACGCCCACCTCTGCTCCGCATACCATCTCTTCAGCAGAATCGCCGTCATCGCCTCAGCATGCCTAAACTTCGCCGTCAGAATCAACCCCTCCCTACAAGCCCGCCTCGCAAACGCCCGCACCGCCAGCGACATCTTCAACAGGCTCGACCCCATCAGCCGGGCCCTCCTCCGCTGCTACCTGGCCGGCATCTTCCTCCTCCCGAATCTTCTCGGCCCGATCTGCACCTGCTGGTTCTTCAACCCGGAAAGCAAGACCCTCGACGACGCCGCGCACCTCTACGGCTTCCTCATCGGCTCCCTCCACCTGCCCTTGGCCCTCAACGTAAGCCGTAAGTTCCTCGCCACCCTCTTCTTCAGCGGTCTCCGCAGTCTCGTGCAGGCAGTCTTGCGCCTTCTGTGGCCGCTCTCGTACTGCCTCCCACCCAGCGCCGCGGCGGCGACGCAGCGATGGCTTGGTTCTTTGCACGCGTGGTTCGTGGCCCTTCCGGGGGATGTTGTGAGCTTGCTCGATCGCAGGCTGCTCCGGGCCGAGTGCGTCTTGTTGAGGGCTGCCGTCTACTGCACTGCTGTTATCGCCGCGTGCACGTTGTATAGCATGGTCATCGACGCCTACAGGCCATATCTCCTTCGTCTCGCCATCACCATCATATCGCGGTGTTTTGTCTCTGTCGGGGGACTTCTCACCGCTGCGGGTTTATGGGTCGACAATTCGGTCGTTCAGAGTGAGTATTTGGGAGATGATGACTTGCAATCCGTGACGAGATCGTCGTGATGTACTAAGGAGTGGAGAGTGTATATTCATAAAATGTTACCTACAGCACACTGCATTGATTTTCCCGAATGATACATGAAGCAACTGGGTTGCGACCAGGTTCAGCATGGCTTCCAGGACACCATGTGATTCCGACAGCTGTTTGACCTCATCTTCTCAGCCATGGTGCTCCCGCTTGACAAAATCCTCTCCTCGACCCGGGTACTAATGTAGCTAGACTTGCTGTAGCTTGATGCTGGACGGATGTGACTGTAGCAAGTAGAGACCTGGCTGGATGAGTACATGCAATCCCTACCTGTGTTCGCGTCAGAGGTCTTGTTCAAAATATCCAGAAGAGGTGGAACATTTCGCCGTTCCACTTCTCCCTGACCGGGGAAACCCATCAAAATATGTCAACAAGTCAAAACGCTTAGTTGGCTTGAGATAGATAACAAAGTCGTCTGATCATTCCTGGGTATCAAACGCCGGGTAATACAAGAGAAAACAGGTAGCCATCCTGGATGGTCTACCCTGCCTTATACACATAAAGCCCTTCGGAGAGGAAGCTCTCCCTCCAACTTTTTAATTTACAAAAACCATGGCCATGTAGGGCGCATCCAAGTAAGTTGCACGAATTTTTCCTACTTCATCCTCTCTTTCCATCTCACCACCCTTGTTCGGACGTCGCCATGCAGTATATGCGAGATGCCGACCGCCTAGAGCTTCCGTTTAGCCTCCGTGCTGTAATATTTCTTCTGAGCATGGTTAAAAGGCCAAGGACAACATTTATCAGACAAATCTCCAAGGCTTGCTTAGGTTCTCGATGAACTGATACGTAGCCGTCAATACAATGCAACGTATGCCGTATCTTGGTGATTCGGTCACCTCGAAACGGTGTTCTGTCCAGCCAAGGTGATGCCATCCGCACCGGTCTCGATGACCTGGTAGCCATCGGCGTTGCCTGTGCCCTCGGCAGCTCGTGCGTAGGCGTCGTCACTCCTACAATGCGTCAGTCAAGCATGTCCACGGTGATGGTCCGTGTCAGATCGGGATTCTTACCTGTCACAGAGGACTTCCAAGTCCTTGTCGTTTAGAATTTCATGGTCTCCCGAGTACTTGAACACTTGACCATCCTTCAAGAGTAACGTCTTGAGGGTTTCCTTGTCTAGGTCTTCCTTGAGATCCATCTTTTGGCCCATAGTCTTGAAGCCACCCTTCTTGATTACCAACTTCTCCAGTCGGCGTTTGGCGTCGGCACTCATTAGGAGGTCCTCTTCGACAGTGCCCTTGGTCGCTAGGCGGTACACGATGACAGGACGAGTCTGGCCGATGCGGTGACAGCGGTCCTGGGCTTGGAGATCCTGCTGGGGATTCCAATCGCTGTCGAAGAGAATGACAGTATCGGCGCTCGCGAGATTGATACCTTGTCCTCCAGCTCTGGTCGACAACAAGAAAATCTTGAAATCAGGGTTCTCATTGAACTCCTTGATCTGGTCACGTCTGCTCTCCTGGGAGACTGAGCCATCGAGACGGCAAGCCTTCCACTTCCGGAGCTCACAGTAGTCCTGCAAGATGTCCAGCTGAGTTTTGAACTGGGAAAAGATCAGGACCTTGTGGTTTTTCTTGAAAAGCGCTGGAAGAAGGCGATCGAGCATGAGCATTTTGCCGGACGATGTGACAACGCTCTCGTCGACTGGTGGGCTTCCCTCGTAGCTCCAAGGGTCGAAGAAGTTGTGCGGGCTATTGCATACGAGTCGGAGCTGCATCAGTGTGTTGCCAAATTTCTTGTTCCCAATCTCCTTCTTGACCTGGTCGAGAATGTTGGAACGATATTGCTCTTCTGCAGACAGGGGAACAAGAATGTGTTCCTTCTCGTCTTCTTCGGCTTCTTTCGCTAGCTTCGCCTCGAACTCATCGTCGGAGAGCTTATCTTCGTCATCGGCGTCAGACTCGGCATATCGGCGACGGCCTCGGGTCACCCTTCCTCGACTGGTAGTTGAGGGCGTAGACTGACGGGATGACTTAGCGCTCTTGGCCTGGGGAGTCTCAGAGGTGGGCGCCTCTTTGCGCTTGGAGCTGGCACGAGTCGATGTCTGCGATGTAGCCTTGGACTTGGTCTGCGCAACGTCTTGCGCCTTGGACGAGGAACTCCTAGCGCGGCTCATCATCGCAGTGAACGCATTGGGCTTCGCCGGGGCGGTAACCGGCTCGGGCTTGACCTTTCGCGGGCTGTTCCGGATGGGAATCTCGACATTCTTTGCGGAAGGAACATCCTTGCTTTTGACCACGGCAGCATCGGTATTAGTAAGTCGCTCAATGACCTTCGTTTCCAAGAATGCGCGAGTGTCGATGTCTTTGTCGCTGATGGCGTTGTACAAGTCCGTCTGATCCTTGGTCATAGGGGCAAAAAGGATATACTCGCGCTTCTTGGGAAGATAGGCAGCCACGTCTGCCTTTACCCGACGAAGGAGGAGAGGTTGTAGGATGACGTGGATCTTCTTGATCAATTCAATATTCTCACGATCTGCGATGAAGTTCTCGGTGCCCTGCTCGTCCTGCAGGTCGTCGAAATCAAACCAAGCTTCAAACATGTCCCACTCCTTGAAGATGTTGGGCAGCAAGAAGTGCAAGAGCGACCAAAGCTCCTTCAGGTTGTTCTGTAAAGGAGTACCGGTAATAAGCATTCGGGTAGCCGAGGTGAAGTTTTCAAGCTCCTGGAACAGCTTAGACTCAAAGTTCTTCATGCGGTGACCCTCGTCCTGGAAAAAACGTCAGCAGCCGAAAGACCCATGCTCCAGACGCAGACGAGACTTACAATGATGATGAAGGCCCAGTTGAACTTGGCTAGCGCAGCTTTCTCTCTGAGTACCATTTCATAGGAGGTGCACACTACAGGGAACTTCATGGTGGGCTTCCCGTTTTTGATATAAGGGTCCATGCGTGTCTTTTTGATGTGCGCTCTCGTCTTGGCGTCACCGTGGAAGAGGACGACGGGGAGGCTTGGACACCACTTTTCGAATTCGTCCATCCAGTTGGACAAAGTGCTCAAGGGCGCAACAATCAAATGGGGACCAAGGTAGTCTTGCTCCCTGAGATGAGCGATGAGAGATATTGTTTGCACAGTTTTGCCTGATGTTGTGTTAGTTGTTTTTGTCGTATACCTTGCCTCGAAATCACCCTCATGTGTTGACCCACGGCCGAGCCTCATCACCCATGGAAACGTAGCAGAGAAGACACTTACCAAGGCCCATCTCATCGGCAAGAATGCCCGACATACCCTGGACACAGACTTCGGCCATCCACGTGAGGCCCTCGAGCTGGTAGTCCCTCATCGTGCCTCCCTTCATGATCTTGGGCTGAGTGGCCATGGTGAGGTTGTGCTCTCCGAGGGCCTTGCCATCAAGACTGCTTCCGACTTTGCCCAGAACCTGCGTCTTCCTCGCAAGCATGTTGCTGAAGGCTGCCGACTTGTCCAGCAGCTCCTGGAACTGCTGGGCTAACCTCTCTCTCTCCTGGGGAGAGTACTCCTTCTTCTTGCTGCGACGACGTTTAGCATTCTGGGCCTTCTTGGCTGCCTTTGATTTCTTCTCATTCGCTTCCCGCGCTTTGGCTTCCTCGTCGATCAGGCGCTTGAACTCGGCATCCATGGGCTCGACCGAGTCCTCACGAGGTGGTGAAGACGGGGCACTTGTATCGAGCCTTTTGGTGGACATGATGGACTCCACATCTGAAGTCGCGGACGAGTCCATCTTCGCAAGACCGTGTCCGAGAAACCTTTGCGTAGGCTTTATTGTGAAATTCCTGAAATCTGTGATGGCGTGGAACCCTTCAGAGCAACAAGAAAAAGGTAGACTAGGCGGGGACGCAAATCGATGATGCTAAGGTGCCGCTGCGTGATAAGAAAGTCGCCCTAAAAATAGCGAGTTGGGACGTGCTCCCTAGACTTCTAATTGAAAAACGGAAACAAGCGATTGAAGAGGGGAAAATGCACTTGGGCGATTGCAAAAGTGATAGATGATAAGTGAGAAGACGGAAGAATATTTGATGTGGCAAAAGCCAGAATTCAAGGAGGAAATTGAAAATGAAGGATGCAGGAGAGGCAGGAGAAGGAGGAGCCAGGAACGGGGACTACCTCGTTCATCCGACGCGATCCGTGGGGGGCAAAACGCGAAAGAGTGGCGCTTTCACGTGGCTTCGCGTCGTTTTCACTTAAGGCCCCTGTTCCTTTGTTCCAGGCACCATCGTCATGAGGAGGACTCGGAGATCGGGACGAGATCGAGGCCCATACTTGCTTTTTGTGCTGTTAGGATGACCAATTGTTACCCGCATGAGTTGCTAATTTGAGGACTGCACAAGACTGGTCACTGCTCCGAAAACTTATACCTTAGAGTGCTTAGCAATCGTCATTGGAATGCGGTGGGAGGGGTTGGAATAGGTTGTTTGGAAGCAGCTACAGGCAATTAACCTAAGGTTTTCTTCTTCTTCTTTTTTTTTTCCTTTTTCAATTGCGCACAACACACAGTTTTCAGCTCCAAGGTTGGTTCCGGAGCTGCTTTACTTTTTCTTGGTAGATCTTTGACAGAAAGAGTACGTTGTATGGACAGAAAAAACTCCACCTAAGGCGGTAATTTTTTCCACGGAGGCGTCTCCGCCCACACCGACCCATACCGAATGCACCAGGGGAACAGAGCTCGGTCAGGAGCCCATTACTGCCTCAGGCACTCCCGCTCGGATCCGCTGGTGCTTGGAGGGGCTCTGCCGTTGCTACCCCGCGGACCGTCCAACCCACACCAAAAATTGTTCGTTCGCTAGCTTCTGTCTCGTAACTTACGACTCACATGCTCCTACGCACCCTTCGACCCAGCTCCCGCAGCATCTCCCCATTCCGAGTGGCAAGAATGGCTTCCAACACCACCTTCACTCCCAACGAGGAGACTGAGATCCAGCAGTGGCTCACCACTGCCACCCGCCTTCAGCAGGCCGCCGGCGACGAGGCCCAGGTTTCCCCCATCCTCGACACCGTCAACTCCCACCTGAGCACCCGCACCACCCTGCTCGGCACCAAGCCCAGCAAGGCCGACACCGCCCTCTACTCCGCCGTCCGCCCCCTCGTCGCCTCCTGGTCCCCCGAGCAGCGCACTGGCGAGAAGGGCTACCCCAACATCGTCCGCCACCTCGACTTCGTCCAGAACTACCCCGCCTTCGCCGCCGATGTCAAGTCTGACGACAAGGTCAAGGTCGACCTTGACGAGGTACTCTACGTGAAGCCCCCCGTCGATGCCAAGGCCGAGAAGGAGCGTCTCAAGAAGGAGAAGGCCGCCGCTGCCGCCGCCGCTGGTGGTGACAAGACCGCCACCCTGCCCGACCGCTCCAAGGACGCCAAGCAGGACAAGTCCGCGGGTGAGAAGGTCAAGGAGGCCGTCACCGAGGCCAAGGACAAGGTCAAGGCTGCCGTTGCCGGAGGCGAGGGAAAAGCCAAGAAGGAGAAGAAGGAGAAGGCCCCCAAGCCCCAGAAGGCCCCCGCCCCGGCCGCGCCCCTCTCCCCGGCTCTCATCGACCTCCGCGTCGGCCACATTCTCAAGGCTATCAAGCACCCCGAGGCCGACTCCCTCTACGTCTCCACCATCGCCGTAGGCGACGAGCCCAACGACGACACCACCGAGTACGAGGGTCAGGTCTGCCGCACCGTCTGCTCCGGCCTCAACGGCCTCGTGCCCCTCGAGGAGATGCAGGGCCGCAAGGTCGTCGTCGTCTGCAACCTCAAGCCCGTCAAGATGCGCGGCATCAAGTCCTGCGCCATGGTCCTGGCCGCCTCCCCCAAGCTCAAGGAGGGTGAGGTCGACGACCACAAGGGCCCCGTCGAGCTCGTCACCCCCCCTGCTGATGCCAAGGCTGGCGAGAGGGTCTTCTTCGAGGGCTGGGAGGGCGAGCCCGAGGGCGTGCTGAACCCCAAGAAGAAGATTTGGGAGACCTTCCAGCCTGGTTTTACCACCACTGACAGCCTCGAGGTTGCCTTTGATGCTGCTTTTGTCAAGGAGCTTGGAAAAGAGAGCGTCGGCAAGCTGGTCACCAAGACTGGCGGTGTGTGCACTGTCCCCAGCTTGAAGGGTGCTACTGTCCGGTAAAGAAAGAGCATCCGGATTTCTTTTCTTTCTCATGTTTATGATAAAATAAAAGTTGGGGTAGCTGTGGTCTGCCGAACCATCAAAAACTAGAACGAGATTCCCCCACCGATTGAAATTAATGTGCTTGATTCGTGAGTGCTGCAGTTGTTTTCCAATACGATGCTTCCTTCGGTCTGTCTAAGAAACTCATAAAACCCGGGCCGCCCACCCTATTCCAGCAAAGCACAAGGGATTCCTCTTGTACGGAAAGTCCGACTTGCTAAATGAACTTGCCAAAACCGCCGGCTGGCTCCTGTCGGATGAATCTCCCTGTTTCCACCCTCCTTTCGACCTCCATCACTCCAGCCATTTCTCAGACCGTCACCCCCAGCCTCAATCTCCCCTCTCGCAACATCACAAATCTCGCCATGGCAGTCTCAGAGCCGCTGCCATGTTTATTAGAGGTGCTCTTTTCCATCTACATGCTCATAAACGTCGCCTACATTGCTGCTCATTCCAAAGTGGTCTTTGAGAGCCGCATGAAGTACGACCCCAACACCGGTTTACCCATTTATCAACCCACAAACGGCCGACCCGGTCACGAACGAGACAAGTCAAAATCATGAGCGAAGCCTCTGCTGCCGCCTCGGGCCACCAACTTTGCAGTCAGACGGCCCGTACCCGAGCCTCTCGTCGATGATCTATCCGGCCTGAACTTCTGAGAACTTCGGGGATAAGACTGGTGGTCAGGGAGGACCGTTGGCCGTTAATCAACGCATGTGTGGGTGGATAAATTGAGGACATGGGAGGTGAAGTCATGACGATGTGAGGATTACGGCTGGACATATCTATAAGAGCCATGACCAATAACGCGCTACAATGCCCTCCGGCTGGCTTGGGATCAACGACGTTTGTTGTCAACACCTCTCTAGGCTGGACTTCAGGGGCAACAGTGGAAAGATGGCCAAAGGCCTTGCTAGTCAGGAACAGCTATTCAGAGCGCAAAGCAGATGACGCAGATTCCAAGCCGCAATAACGAAGAAAAGGTCCCTCTGGGATGAAATGTTCGTTTTGTTTCTACATGTCTTTTTCATTGACTCCGAATATATTCTTTACGAAACAGTGACTTTTGAGATCCTTGTAAGGGTATGACCGCACGCCTCAAATAAGAGAGAGAAAGAAGCCCCTTGTTATGTCTATTTCTTCCCGGCCCTCTTCTTCACAGACGCAACGAGCCCACTCAGCTCGTCCGCCCCGCCCTGCTTCTCCCCTTTCTGCTTTTTCGCCTTCTTCCCCTCCCTCTCGACGGGTTCCTCCTCGTCCGCGCCGGCCTTCCTCTTCTTGCGACCCTCCTCGAGCAGCTTCCGCATCGCCTCCGTGCCCTTGAACTTGGGGTTTGACGGGTCGATGGCGTACTCGTGGCTCTCGAACACGGCCTTGAAACGGTCGTCGCCGACGTCGATGTCGAAGCCCTGCTGCAGGCCCACGTTTTCGTCGTCCGCGTCCCCGCCCTTCTTGCCTTTCTTCTTGCCCTTGCCCTTCTTCTTCTTCGCCTTCTCTGCCTTCATGATCTCGTTCATGTCGAAGTGGTCTAGGTGGTCTCCCTCGTCCGCCTTGTCGTCCGTCATGAGCAACTTCAGCTGCGCCTTCTGCTCCGCCTTCTCCTTCTCCTCGGCCTCGCGCGCCGCCCGCTTCGCCAGCCGCTCCTCTTTGCGGATCGACGTCTTGGTTCTGGCAGGCGGTTCCTCGGTCGTGAAGAAGGGGTCGTCGAAGCCAAGGTCCTCCTCCACCTTCTTCTCGCCCGCCTCCGGAGCCTTGGCTCCGGCGGCGCCCTCGCGTCTCGCGCGCGCCGCTTCGCGCTTCTGCTCCTTGCGTTCACGCTCCTTCCGCTTGTATTTCTCGATCGTCGTCTCCTCCTCGCCCTCCTTCTTGTCCTTCTTCGTCTCCGTGAGGGCGGGCGTGAATGTGATCTCCATGTCGCCGACGGGAGCGCCCTTGTCCTTCTTCTCCTCCTCGTCACCCAGGCCCAGCGCCTCTCTCATCTTCCGGCGGGCGAGCTCCTTCTTGGACAGCTTGGGCTCGTCGGCGCCCTCCTCGGCCTCCTCTTCGATGCCCGCCAGCGACTCGTCGTCGTCCTCGCTGTCGCTGGCGAGGTAAGCCTTCAGGTCGTTCTCCTCAAGCTGTGCGCGGCTGCCGGTGAATGCGCGGTTGATGGAGGCCTTCCGGGCAGCCTCCTCGGGGTTGACGTCCCAGGTGAGTTTGACCTTGGAGTGCTGAAGGGCGTCGGTGATGAACTCGACAGGCTTGTACCCCTCGGGCACCTTATCGCACTCGTCTCTGGGCTCGTCGTCGAACGTAACGTCATCGGGGACGAACCGTAGGTCGAGGAAGTTCGATGATGACTGGTACTCTGTGCCGTCCGTTGCTTCGTACAACTTTTGCGCCGTCTTCTTATCGGAGCAGATCATGACGGCATAGTAGTACCGCAACCGGTCGAGTTGGTACTTGCGCAGCGCGTCGCTGTCGAAGTCCTGGTCGTCGCCCTCCTCCAGCAGCTCCTTCTTGATCGCCTCGTCCTCCTCCTCCTCGTCGCTCGACTCCTCGCCGTCATCCTCGGACTTCTTGAAGATCTCCTTCGGGGGGCCCTCGAGCTCCTCCCGCTGCATGCGCTCCTTGCCGAACTCGCTGGGGTAAACCGAAACCTTCTCGACGCGTCCGCCGGTCGGGGGCAGGAAGCTGGTGAAGAGCGCAAACAGGTCGGCGGATTTGATATTGTCCCAGTCCAGGTTGACGATCGCTATCCGATTCGTGACCTCGCCGTCCTCAACGTCGGCCTGCTCGTCGCGCAGGCGCTGCATGGATGCCTTGGGGTCGGCGACAACAGCCGTATCCTCCTCGTCCGACTCGTCGTCGTCTTCCGACTCGGACTCTGACTCTGACTCGGAGAAGCCGCCGCCGCGCGCAGGATCGTACTTGGAGTCGGCCTTGGCAAGCTCACGCTCGACAACGTCGTCTTCCTCAACCTCCATGCCGTCCTCCTCCTCGGCGTCGCTGTCCTTGTCCTCGTCATCCTCCGCTTCTTCCTCGTAGAGCCTCTGCAGAGCTTTCTTCTTGGAATCGGACTTGAGCTTTCTGCCGTATCGGTCGACCTTTGCGGTGGCTGTGAAGGAGTCGTCTTTCAGCATGCGCGCGAAGCGCTTGTCGATTGTCGTCTTCGTCTTCTTCTTCGAGGGCAGACGGAAGCGCGGGTCGGTCTCGAAGTTAGAGAACCGAGAGTCGGCGATCTTGCCATTTTTGCCGGATTTTGAAGACATGGTGGCGGTGTTTGAATTAGGAAGATGCAAAAGTTGAAGCTTCGCTCACCGGCCGTATGGAAAATCAAAAGCGCATGTGGGGGTTTTGGAAGTTTTTAGTGGAGGCGTGGGGAAATTTCATGCTTCTGCCACTGACTTCGCTGGCAAGGGAAAGCGGTCAGAGATCCTTGCAGCCCCCTGCTGGCTCACCGAACTGACCGAATTCACCGAGACACCGAGGTTGTCCAGATGAAGTTATCATCAACTCCCAACATTCAGTCTATCACATAATTTGGTACGGCAGGGGTTTGCTTTCATTTGTCTCTTAAACCTCAACCAATTCAAGTTTCTTCTACGGTTTCGTGGTCACCCAGGTGTTCCTGCCAAACAGAATCGAGGAGCTCTTGTGGTCCCAACGTGAATTCTGATATAAGGGCCACCTCTTCCGCCGCCATCTCCCTCACAACCTCTTCTCCAACCGCTTCCCTCACAGACTTTTTCGCACAGTCCTCCAAGCTCACCCTCTAATACCTTCTTCAACTAACTCCCTTACACGGGACGTCTTTCAGTTCTCCATCATCACATCAACTCTTGCAACGGTTTCTTCCACTCGACTTCTCTCACCGTCGTATCCTCAATCCTCCACACCTACAAACTTCCGTCCACGAATTGCCATATTCGGCTTGCCCTTCTTGTCCTTACAACGATCTATTTTAACCCCAAATTCAGGGAGTCACGACTCGGTTCTCTTCAAGCACTAGCATGCCATTATTGAGCGCCCTCGCCACTTCCTTTTCCGTCAATTTGGTCTTTCATCCCATGTCATAACTTTTAAGCTTAATATTTCCTTTTCGTGCTGGTTTTTTTTCGCTGTCAGGAAAGATCTTCAGCTGCCAATCTTCGCTTCGACTTCTCAGTTGTTTCCAACTTTCCTCGCCTTTTCAAGGGAACCATCCTCTCTACTTCTCTGAACAGTTTCATTCTAGAGTTTGCTCAATTGCCCCTTCTGCGCTCTTCTTGGCAGCGATGGACAATCAATTAATCGACGAGACTGCCAACACCTCTGCTGCGGGCTGCCCCAACCTGAAAATGGTCGATTCATGCGCTACTGACAACTCCAGCTCTTTCCATTCCGCAATCGACACGACAATGGTCGTCGATTCCCCTCTGAGTGACAGGACTGTGAGACAGAGCCCTCAGGAACAGAGAGGCGATGACAGTGTCCTACAGCGACTGCTTACCCTTCAGCAACATTCATCTCCCCCAACGCAGGATTCTCTCTTTGTGGCGCAGGAAGACCGGGAAGCCGGAAAGCAGTATGGGCTTTGCGAGGAGCCCGGAGACTGTACGCCTAAGCTGTTAAATCTTAAAAAAAAAACGCCTGCGCATACAGAAAACAGCTGTGATGGCTCTTCAGCTGCGTTACCCGCTTACAACAACGACCCGCCGAACGACCAGCCAGTCTCCGACGCATTTGTCCCCGAAAGTGGTGCAGCTGAGTCCAACATTGAAGATTATCAGGTGGAGACGGAGGTGTGCTGTGAAGGAGCCGGCCATGAAGGTGTCGGAAAGTCAGATGCGCATGATGGCGACCAAGCAATATCTGAAGATGAGCGACATGATGTGGCCCCGGCCCAGCAGTTGCCCATCAGCGACCAAACAACCGCAGTACAAGGCAAGAGAGCCCCGAAGCGCGTTGGAAACTCTGGAGTGGTTTACAAAAGACCCAAGAATGCCAGGGAGTATAGCACAAATTTGACGAAGAAATCGGAAAAGGAGTTAAAGGAAAACTTCCGCCGCCAGATCCTCTCTAAGAGAGGATCTGGCATGGTCGACACTGACGTGGAGCCACCAAAGGCAAAGAGACGCCGTTACAAGAACACGAATGCTTCCACGGACAACACTGAGACATCTCTCCTCAGCAACGCCGAGACCGACTTTGGCGCGCTCCCAGCGGTGAACCAGCCACACGTGACAAAAAGCGCCCGGAGAGAAATGATTAGGGCGGTACAGGCAGACGGGGACAACAACCGCCGACTGGGAACACAGAAAAGTGACCTTCAGCAAGCAATGGTTATCTTTGGATTCAACAATATCGAGTGTGTTGGAGAGAAAGGCTACCGGTTAAAGGGCATGAAGGCCATCATCCATGACTGGCAACTCTGTCCTGCGTCGTGGATGGTCCAGCGCGAGAATGCCTCCGCGCGCCCATATGGGGGGATTCTGGCTGACCAGATGGGCATGGGCAAGACAGTAACGTCTCTCACCCTCGTTGTTGGAAACCCGCCATCTCGAGAGGACGCCATAGCCGGCCGCGGTGCCACTCTTGTCGTTGTTTCAGGCCACAACGTCGTCAAGCAGTGGCATGACAAGATCCTCGAACACGTCGAATGCATTCAGCAGTCGGATATCTGCATTTTTAGGCGCGCCAAAAATAGTCTGCCTGCATCGCAAATCGCTCGGCACAAGGTTGTGTAAGTTGGCCCTAGTAGACCTGGATGCTTACTTCAGCCTCAATTAACAGTTAGCTTGAAGCATAACTACATTTCAGGAACTTCTGAGATACCCTTCTGACTCGAAACTTGAAGCTTTGAAAACCAAGTGCGATAAAGACGGAGTCGACTTTGAGCAAGCTGTGAAAGCCACCGCCGGGCCCTTATTCGACATTGATTGGTACAGAGTGGTCTTTGACGAGTTGCATACAATCAAGAACGTGAACAGCCAGAGTGAGTCGCAAACTCAAGCGCGGTTAAGAACTTTAGTCTCACGATTTCAATAGCTTTTAGGTCTTGCTACCATCTCAAGAAGAGAAACGTTTGGGGACTGAGCGGCACGCCGCTCATCAACCGGGGCAAAGGTGAGTAAATCATCATCACCACGTCTGCTAGCGGTTCACCATTAATTCCCTACAGAAATCTTCCCATATCTGAAGCTCATTGGAGTAGAGGGTATCGAGACGAGAGCAGACTATACAGAACTTTACGAGAAATCGGTTGGTTATTTTAACGACCGCTTATCGAAGATGGCATTCGCTAACCTCCTGGTAGATTAATGCTAAAAGAAAGCTCGATGCTTTGATTAACCTGGTCACCTACCGAAGGTTTGTTTGTATTTGGTGGTGTGCTTCTGTCATGAAACTGACTGATAGACCAGAACGCACGATGACAAGTTCCTGGGACGGGACATCCTTCAGGGGCTTACCCCATTTGAAGCTAAGGTACGATGGATCGATCTTTCAAAAGAAGAGGAGCTGATCTACCAGTAAGTAAAATCTGTTTACTCATGGGTATTTTCTGCTAATCAAATGCGCTCTAAGTGTGGTTCGAAGCCACTACGGCAATCTACACCCGCCCTCTCCGATCGTTGCAATGACCCACCTGCGAAGGGCGATATCCCATCCGTACCTTCTTGAGAAATTCTTTCGCGAAGATATCGACACCGTGGCCCTCAAGGACCTCATCCCAGCCCTCAAAGAGCTGGAGGGCAAGCAGTGGGT
Source organism: Colletotrichum chlorophyti (assembly GCA_001937105.1). Taxonomy (NCBI): domain Eukaryota; kingdom Fungi; phylum Ascomycota; class Sordariomycetes; order Glomerellales; family Glomerellaceae; genus Colletotrichum; species Colletotrichum chlorophyti. The sequence continues at coordinate 440,886 of MPGH01000027.1, read as the reverse complement.
CTATCATCAGATCGGCAACCGATTCGGGCCCAACCCTATGCAGAACGACGGAAATTCCAGTGATGGAGCTCAGCAGGTTAGCAACGAAGAGCACGAGCTTACTGCCGAGGAAGAGGCATACAGACCGATGAGCCCCTTTGGAAAATCAGCCTTCGGGCAAGACTTTGCCATGGCCAAGCTTCTCGAGTACACAGTCGCTGAAAAAGAGACCGCCGCTATCAAGTGCGGTGTGTGCCATAAAAAGAACAAGATTCAGCCGATGAAGATACAAGAGGTGAGTGACACGATTTGTTTTTCTCTTTCCTCTACCAGCTACCACCCCTATAGCTCCCCCTCCCCCCCTTTGGCCACCAGTTTTTGAGGTTAACTTGAGCTCAATAGTGTGGCCATGTGTTCTGCAACTCTTGCATTGCCAAATTCTGGCAGCGGCGGCTTCCGGTTGATAAATGCCCAGCCTGCGGCATACCTTACGATGCCAGCAAGGCCATCGACGTCGAGGTCCTCAACGCTGTGGCAGAAAAGTGCGACGAAGAAGAAGAATCGGAGAGCGAGCCAGAAGAGGACGAGCGTACGCCACGCAAGAAGAAAGCCGCTGCGAAGCGCAAGAGGGCCGAGAAGAAGCGGGAGAAGAGGAAGGCCGCCAGGCGTAGGTATGGCGGAGACTTCCTTGACAACCTTCCTATCCTGGAGGAGGAGGACAGCGCGTATCTGAACATCGGCATCAGCCAGGGCGGCGGCGTCCCCTGCGCTGGAGCCAAGCTCAGCCTCGCCAAAGAGATCATACTTCAGTGGCAGCAGGAGGCCCCGGACGACAAGATCATCAGTGAGTGAACAACTCGACGACTCCCCCGAAACCTGATGTACCATCTCTTTGAACCCCCTTGCTCACTACTGATACGCCCAGTCTTTATTGAGTTCATCAAAACGGCCACTCTGCTGGGAATCCTCCTCAACCTGGAGGATATTCCGTTCGTCTACCTTAACGGTAAAGTCACCGCCGGAGAGAAGCTCAAGGCGGTCGATGCCTTCAAGTATAACAAACAAGTCAAGATCCTGGTACGTGGGCGCGCCTCCCGTATCATCACAGTTCTATGACGGACGGAGCTAACATGACAACCCGCTGTAGATTGCATCCATGAAGGTTGGTGGTCAGGCGCTGAACCTCACATGCGCCAACAGGATCATCCTCGTGGATTCGTGGTGGAACGAGGCCGCTCACGAACAAGCCAACGGCCGCATCAATCGGATCGGGCAGCATAAGCACTCCTATGCCATAGCAATCAAGGCGCGGGGAACGATCGATGAGCACATTCAAAACCTCCAGGACCAAAAGACTGCCGAGATCAGGGAGATCCTCCAGGACGACGGACGCGTGACGGAAGTGTTTCACGAGTACGAGACTATGGCCCTCACGGCGCCCGGAGCATGGCAGGATCTGAAGAAGCGCCTTCTGGCGGAGATTGCGGAGGAGGATGAGGAGAGAGGTGTGTAGCTGAGACTTTTTTTTAGAGCCGCAGTCAGCTCTCAGTCGGCATCTCATGGAGTAGGAAGGGAAGAGGTTGGAGGCGGTTGATATCCTGATATCATCGACGGCGACAAGCGATCTAACTTGCTGACTAAATTCTCTTGGACACCTATCAAAATAGTCTCGGAAAGATTAGCGAGCAGCGCGGAAAGTATTTTGACACTAGACAAGAATACGTGTTAGTTTGGTTTGCATTTTCACTCCGCGCCCGTTTGGTGAGAGACTCCGTCGCCCAAACTCTGCCTGTCGGCGGACTTGAATTCCGTGCAGGCCGTCCAATCAGACCTACCTCGCACGCAGAACCGTGCCCGAGCTAGCGGCGTCCGCGGACACGTCGTTCGTTGAGCACCGGAGCGCACCGTCCGGCGAACCTCACAAGGTGCCAGCTTGTGACGTAGGTAAACGACATCAAGAACGATTGCCCCGAGGGAGCCGTCTCGCCGTGTCTCACCCATCAATAGTGTGGTCCGCCCGCCGTGTGGAATAGCAAACCGTGTATGTTTTGGCTTTTTTTTTTCTCGGCAGTGCCCTTTTCCTCGCAGATCACGGGTCCCATGGCGACGGAGAGGGAGCTGGGCCTACCATGAGCCATGCCGCGAACCCGGAGTCGATTCCGGTTGCCAATGGAGAACGATGCCCGGGGAAAACTGCCATGTAGGATTTCAAACGAGGGCCGTGCCGGACGGTCTGATGATGGCGTCGGTCCTTGGAGTGATCAGGGCGTTTATCATAGCTCCCACCTCCACAAAACGTTTGTTGGGTTTGTGGTGAAACGACGATTGTCCATGGAGGTGTCTTTCGGATAGTCAAGTCAGTCCCGTCGGTAGATCAGTGACGTTCATCTCAATATAGCTGCAGGATGTGCGGTTGTTGACCTTTCGGTGCCCGTAGCAGACGCTACTCATGCGAGAAATGGGATTGCTCCATCACCCAGATAGGGCTTTGAACAGCTGGAAAATGCGGCTCCCGTTGGAGACAGTTTCAGTGAGAGTTCTGTGACGATCATTTGTAATATCTACCACGATCTATTCAGGATGGGAACACTCTGATTTGCTTAGAAAAATATCCAGTGGGCACGAAATGCTTACCATTACCGTATTCCGCTAGCTGGGTTGAGACGGATTTTGAAAAAATCTCCCACCGCGAGCAAACTACGAAACAATGCCTGGGGAGCAAGCAGCCTTCAGATTGCTCTGAGCAACACTTGCCGTTTCACGAGTTCGGTGTTGCGATCAATGACATGGTAAAGACTGGGCAGAGTCGACTCGGGGAATCTCGACTTGATGAGTCCGATGGTACCTAAGAATCAGAAACGTGAGGCCGAGGCCCAGGCCCGTGAGATGGCTCGGTTGCCATTCCTGTCCAAGAGACATCAACTGAAGCTGCTCCGAATCATAATTTGCCTCTTTTGGTATATCCTGCAGAGCTTGGTGGTCAAGCAACCGCTTACATGCAGATCTAAATGCAATGGCAATTTCTTAGTGCAACTGGGTGTCGATTCAACGAACCGACATGTTTCCCTGTTATCCGCGAGTTTCAAGTAGGGTCTTTGAGGCAGAAAAGGAGCCTGGCAATGTGCGGTCGGCCAAACATGACCGTAAAGGCGTTTCTAAATTAGCAGCAGAATCCACGGATGCATCGGGCCACGATCGACAAAGCCTACTGTGTCTTTGAAAGCCTAGAACTGGTGCAAAAGTGCGCCGGCTGGTCTTGGCCCAGCTCCGGCCAGGCGTCTGCGGCACATTTCAAATCATAACACAGAAGGATATCCTTTCCTCAAGTTCGCTTGGCGTTGGCAAGCTTCTGTTGGTGGTATTCAAGGGGTTTGGTGTTCATTTCTGATAAAGTTCATCGAGAATACCATCGCTGTGTCGAAGATGTAAATCTCTCGGGTATGTATGTGGTTACTTCTTACATGGGGGGTTGGTTAGACCCGACGACCTCCAGAGCGCGTCAGTCCCTTCGATCCAGTAAGAAAGGATATTTCCCGAATTTACTGGCCGCGATCATAAAGGACACTGGAGGCTGACATGGAAGATATCATTTCATCTGAGCAATAAGATGGAGGCAGCAAGCAACGGCTTTCTCAAACACTGTCAGGACTCAGACGAGAGACGGCCCAGGTGGGTCCAAGAACTGGCTGGTTTCGGGTGCTCTCAGGTGATCCAACCAGTGTGGTGGATTGACGACGGACTTACTCCGGTGACGCGACCCCGCAACACCTGTCCGCTTTCAAAGTGGATTCTCGGTTTCGCGTTCCGACAAGGCCAAGGCTGAGCGGATGAAGGGCACGGGCAGTGGAGATGGGGATCGGAGAGCGGCAATGATCTGTGTGGATAACAAGTTGATGGCTGGTGGTTCGGATGAAGGCTGCTCGCGGAGCCGAGAATAGTACAAAGGGGAGGCGCTAAGTGAAGTACTTGTTGTTTGTGGCGGCCAGAGCCAACTTGACTTGTTAGTGACTCAGGAGGCTGGATTGGCGTGCCGAACCCGTGTCATGTGGTGCTTCACAATGTCCACTCTTCCCTCGTTTGGCTCTCCCGAACCAGTCAATCTAACCGTCAGGTTTGATGCGGTTGGTTGACAGCAGCTGGAAACGGACACATTTGTGCCTCCGTATGTGTGTGGGTGAGAGCGAGTATGTCGTTTATTTTGGCCTAAACATGCCAAGTAGGAGCGAAGACAGACCGACGTCTTCAAAGTGGTGAACCGGTTGCTTTGGATAGAGATTCTGGTTGGGGGATCCTGTTCACCTCGTCGCAGACGACTAGGTCCAAGTCCCGGCCCAAAGGTTAAGCTTTTCCATCTCTGACCAGGGTGGCCTGGCGCATTGGGGAGGCGCGGAGTAGGACCGACCAATCATGAAAGAAGTTCCGGCGAGTCTGGGACGACTTCGGCACTCATATCTCGTCGGCGGCTCCTTGAGATGTTCGGCAGAGGCTCATCTACGGGGAGGTTCTCCATCGTAGGAGCAAGCGAGTGAGGGTTTGAGCAGGCGAGCTTCCGAGCCAACAGAGTATTGTCATGAAATATCAGGATGCGCGTGCATACGCATGCGCGCAAGGCAAAAGCTGTCGTCTGTTCTTGCGGTGGCTGATGACGCGCGTTACTTGACCGGCGAGCGACTGGCTTACACCTGAGGTCGGACCTAGACTTTGGCGTCCGTCCGAAGACCAAGCTCGTTCGGAGCGAGAGGCGGCATCAAAAGGCGACAGGTGCCCCTTTTGGGTGCCGGACAGACGCTGTAGGCGGACAGCACGAGAAAGCTAGAGGTTGATAAAAAGGACGAAATGCAACCCAGACGGTTGCGATTTGTTGAGGCACGATTGGCTTTGCCAAGTTTAGAAAATTGCGATCAACCTTTCGGGAGCACGCAGAGAAGCATCGACAACAGATCAAGATAGCGTCGCATTCCGATCCCGTCGGTGCCGAGGGGCCAAACGTGAAGTAAGTCACCCAGCGACTTGGCATTATGGTTTGTTTTAGTTCAATTGCGCAAGCCATTCTTGTGAGTGTCAAACCCATCGCGCCCAGAAGCAGCAACAGGACAGGACTCGAAAGTTGGGTAACGGAGCACTAGGCGCGCTAGGAGTACCAGGCCCTCCCAATGGCGTCGAGACGTGTCTTGGAGTTGTGCTCTTGGGTCAAGCCAGCCAGCCGCCCGCGGTGCAGGAAAATGCGAGACAGAGAAACATAAGTTATGTACAGTCCAATAAGAGGTGAAGTAGGGGACCATTGGGACGTCGCATTTGATTGCAAAGAGGGCCGCGGGGGGCAAGATACGTGGTGTCGGGTGTCATGACAAAAGAAAGCACTACGGACGTAGGTAAACCAGTTGTTCAAAGGCACACACAAGGGAAGGTCGCTTGCAGGGAGAAAGAGGGAAGGCGGTTCGGTTCGGCAACCTGATGCCAATCCTGATACCAAGACAAGGGACGGGGGGGACGAAGGTGACGGGGTTGTGTTGTTGAAGATGGTAATGGCTGGGATTGAACAAGGTGCCTTGTGCCGTCAAGTCGTCGACGTGAGATGAGAATTCGATTCCCGGCCTGCCGCGCCGATGACGAAGGTGGATGAAGTCGGCGGCCTTTCACCGCTGGTTCTTTGCTATTGGCGGAAAAGCGAGGGAACGATCATATGGCTGGAATGACACATGAGGTATCGGTAGGTGGAGTGCGTGGGTGGTGCGTTTTGCCAGCACCTACCTTGCTACTGGGCACCTGGGCAGGTAGTGCAAGCAGAGTGGGAAAAGGAGATGTAGAAATGTAGACATTGCCGATGGGCACAAAACGTGGAACGGAGAGAGCTAGCATCAAGATGGCCAGCCCAGCACCCAGATAGGGCGTTGGGGGAGCACAAGGTGAGGACGGTGAGGGTACGTACCGCAGTCGCAGTGGATGTTGCGAGCCCACGTTTCTCCCTTACGACGTTGCTCTGCCATGTGATTGGACAGCTCGTAGCTAGCAGCAGGTGGCTCGTGCTCTGCATGAAGTGTCGGGTGTGACGCTTGGGCCAACTCCAGAGTGCCATGGCCCAACCCGAGAAACAGAGACCGAGAAGTTTAGGGGGGTAGGCAGCATGGGGACGAGAAAAAGAAAGAAAAAAAAACAAAAAAGGCAAGAATGGACATGGCACGACCGGGCTGGGGGCAAGGCAAGATAGGGACAGGCTTTGGCAAAGCGCGAACGGCAGGCAGGTGCGTCCAACGCAATCGGCTGCCCTGTGCAACGATCGTAGAAGGTGCACCCTCTGACATCTGCTCACTCACTCAATTACTCAAATCGGCCATTCAAGGTCATTCAGACACTTCACTTACCTTAAGTTAATCTTGCCAATAGCAGATTTGTGAGTCACAGGTTCTTGCCATGTCGATCCACCTCAGGCTTCAGGATGGCAGGAGGTTCTCTTTGCTGTACTTTCGGAACCTGAGGGGGCAAGAAGCTTGCGCACCAATGTTGCCAGCTTTTGCTTCCTTCCTTCCTGCTATTGCCAATGCTCCGTTTCCCCTTTCTTCTTCGTTCCCCCAATTTTTTTTATATAATCTTCCTACTTCATCTCCTTGAATTCTTGGTAATGTCACCCTGTACCACGCGCTTCCTCCCTAGGTGCGTTTTACCTTAGCCCTCGTCACCTGGAATGACCATGCTCATCTCGACTTTTCCGACACTTTCACAACTGATCTGTGACACCGGCAGTCATTTTCTGACTAGTCGTTAGCTTGCCCACATACTATCCGTCCGACATACCGCATCTTGCATATGGCCACAACATATTTACTCTGCTTTGCGATAAGATTAGAGGCCAAAGCTCCCACAACCCCCTCTTGGCCCCGAGTCTCAACATGGCTCGCAAGACCCAAGGAGTAGAAAATATCCGTACTGAGAACTAATAAGAAAAGTAAGATAAAGTTGGTGGCTTGAGGGTCATCCTTCCCTTTGGCGACGTTTGCGCATCGAGCTGCCATTTCCGTCTTTTACTGTCCCACTACCTACAACGTGTTGGTACTTGCCTGTTTACCTACCTGGTGCCTTGCCTCAGGTACTTGCGCTTCCCTGACCTCCCTTAACGTCACTTCCCAATCAGTGCATCCAGTCAGTCGTCTGAAGGCTTGGAAATAGCATCCTCAATCGGGAAAGATAGTTCAACGCCTGCAAACCAGTCCTTGCACCCGTCAAAGCCACTTCACTTTCAACACTTGGCCCTTCCTGCGTGCCACCTTGGACCCCCGGGGCGTCTGCCGCCGTTCAACGGGCTCGGGGCACATATCACAGTTCACATGACCGAATAGTGTCGTTGGCTTTATCCCACACGAACCAACCTTTTTATGCATCGCAGGCGCCTGAGCTTCAGCATTCAACCTTGATGCTATTTGTGGATTACTGACGACATGTTGAGTGGCTCGCGCACACTCCTTGGTCAGATTCACCTGCCACGAGGGCGAGGCCATGGACCCGGCATGTTGCGACTATCCGTTGCCCATCGACATGCCATTATCCTATAGGAAATGGCGGAAAATAAAAGAAAATAGGAAGTGAACAGACCTGACTTTGGGGTCCGACAGTTTCTCCCAAGTCACAAGTCAAGTGGCATCGCCTCATCAGTCGCCGTCCAGTTTTCGACGCCGGTCCCGGTCAAGGTCCCCGGGAGATGCTACGCTGTTCGTCGATTGGCATGCCGCAAACATCGATACATAGCATCAATGTCCCGCGCGTCCCCGTTGTTCGCATCGGCTTATCGACGGCGGCGACATGGTACGTTGGAGACGTTTGCAGCCAGAGAAACTTTGGATGAATTTTTCCTTTCTATTCCGTCTGTTTTCTTCCCTTTCGCTAATTCCTCCCCCTCCCCCGGGGGCACTCAAGTGCCGAAGACAAACTGGAGGCCGAAACTTGACCATCGCCACCCTCAACCAAAAATCGAGGGCACGGACGGACTTGGGTACTCTCAAAGTCGTCGCTGTTTCTGCTCACTATCCCGTCACCTGTCTCGCCTTTTGCCGAATGAATCCAACCATGATTTTCCTACTCCAAACCTACCACATTGGTTCAAAGGTTTGCTGAAGCAGATAACTTCAATTCGGTCGGCACCTACATGTATGGTCTGCGTCTGCGTCGGCACCTGCACCTGCACCTGCACCTGCAGCTATACCAACATCACAAGTAATCAGCCATGGTGATGTCGCCTGTCGCGCGCATAGCATCCGCCTCGGGCACAGCTCCGACCAGGTATCATAACAGAATGCACCACGAGACACAATTGCACACAGGACATCGGCCACAGGACATGGGACACGAGACTCTCTTTGCACCTCATCATTGTCACTCCATGGCTTTGCGCGCTGCCGACGTTTCTCGGCCACGATTGCACAGTTCGCAATGCATTGCACAACCCGAGCTTCCAAAGCATATTTCTTGCTTTCTGACCGTCCGTCCGTCCCCCTTTGAGGGCGGCGTATGCAGCATGCTGCTTGCTGGTGAACTAGTCCCTCTCAGCCCAGCCTAGTCCGCTCATCCCTCGTCACCTCACCCTCAAGTCGGCTCATCGCTTCGTCCCCCTGTGCCGCCCGCCCGTCGTTCACCAGGTGGCTTTCTCTCTACTTGTCTCTCGCCTAAGTACTCTGTATCAGCCATCAATTTCCATCGAGGCCTGCGACCTAGTTACAATCCAGCAGCCTTCATTCAATGCTCGCACACCCCTTCCACCCTCCCCCTTGTTATTCGCCCCTTGAGGACGCCCTGGATTCGAACCTGATGATCCAGACCTGACCGCCCAACCTCCTCTCTCAGACTCTCCATCCCATCTCACACCTCAACTCATACAGATCACCCTTTCACTCACTCGACTCACTCCCACACTAACATGCACATTCACTCCCCTTCGCTAGTTGCTCGAACCATCTCATACCATACAGACATTGTACGGATAGTTACAGCGGAAAAACTCTAAGCATGCACGCTCGCCTGTCCAACTGCTTGCTTGGTTTGATTTGCTTTGCTTCCTTTGCCTGCGTGCTCTGCTACTCGGCTCATTTCTCACTTGACAAACACCCACCATTACTATGCCCTGCCATGCCATGCCGGCCCGCTTCGCACAACAAATCAAGTCAAACGCACCCCCATCACCACATCACACGATCGACGCACAAACACACAGACACACTCACACCGCACCGGATGCCTATTGCCCTTGGCCCCCCTTCCATTGGCTCGCTCGTCATCCGCCCAAAAGCCTCAAACCACAACGCTAACTACCTGTCTTGCTTTTTCTCGAGCGCCTCCGCCTCCCGTCTCTCCTATTCGTGCTCAATTGTCTCGCCTGCGTCCGTCCCTTTTTAAGCTTCTGTCGCCCTTTCCTGACCAGCAATCCGATGGCCTGGCGGAGAGGACGGTCCTCATTCCCATTTCCACCCTCCTCCACGCTTGTAACCTGTAAGCCCGAGGGACCGCCTTCACTTCAGACTTGCTCCCGTTGCTGCTACATGGCTAAACGTTCATCGCGGTTTATTATAATACATCCGGTTCCCTTGGCCTCGCCTGGCCTGGCCTGGCCTATCCCGCCTTTTCAGCCCTTCCTCATACGCTCACCCAGCCCCAGGTAGTACAAGAAGGGAAATCAACGTTTCACTGTCGACTCCGACTATACTAGGCCTTTCGGATATATCCCGCTACTTATCCGCCCCCCGATTCATGGTTTGGTGATCATCACCCAGACTCCCACCATTCGAACAAAGTGACGTCTGTTTTCGGCGCCAACGAGGCAAACAAAGCATCTTCTTCGGGTATCTTCCCCCGCCAGTCAGTACCCTGGCTTGCTTATCAAAGAGGTCGTCGACCCTTGGGAGTAAATCCAGCAGAACGTCAGAAAGGGAAGAAACGGGGTAAAATATCAGAGGTAGCGGAGGAACGCCGAGATACGAGGATTACACATATACATGCGAACGTCGCCCAACGAAACCGAGTTCCTAAAGTAACCACACGGCGGAAGAGGAGGGGAAACCTGGCGTAGACCCAGGACTTCAGCTTTCACCACCTGCCTGTCGCTTCCAACACCGATCGCCACGAGTATCACCCGCTGGCCACGACGACTCTCCCGTCATATTTTATCACCATGAGGAATCCCAGGCCGCCCACGTGAAACGACCGCTCTCCTCGATATCCGGGAACCGCAGCCGTCATGGCACCCTCGTCCGGCGCACTGCTCGACACAGATGCTTTGCAATCACCAGCTGCGTCTGCGTCTGAGATTCTCGGTGCCCGCACGATCTCTGCCTACGACCGCGTTCCCGATGGCCTCACCGAACATCAATGGACCGTCATCCAATCCACGTCATTAGCAGTTGCAGCGTTGAGTTTCGCTTCCGTCACCCTTGCGTTTTACTGGTTTTCCCGTATGAGGAGGAGCTTCAGACATGAGTGAGTAATACTATGCCCATGGTGTTGCATGAGTCACGACAACAGCCGGGGGACGGATCTGACGAGGAACTCTCACTGACAAAAATGCGCAGCCTAATAATGCTGCTCATGTCGAGCGACATGCTCAAATCGCTTTGGTTCATCATCTTTCCCATTGTCGACTTCAGAAACGGCGCCGTTGCTTCCGACTCGTCATTCTGCCAAGCAAGCGGCTTCTTCCTCTCCGTCGGCATAGAGGCATCCGACATTGCCGTCGTTCTCATTGCCTTACACACAGCCATCTACATTTTCCGCCCACGACAGTCCGGACGCCAGAGCGGCCTATACCCTCACCGCCGCATCGCCTTCAGCGTTTTCTTCCTCTTCCCCCTGCTCATGGCCTCGCTGGCCTTCATCAACTGGCCTGGCTACGTCAACAACGGCGAGTATTGCTACCTACCCGTCCAGCCCGAGTGGACTCGGCTCGTCCTCAGCTGGGTCCCTCGCTACATGATCCTTTTCACCATTGTAGCGCTGTACGCGTACATCTACATATACGTTACCCTACGAATCCGACGTTTTGGTCGTCTCAGCGCTATGCGAAGGGCGAGTGCGACGCAGATGCCGGATGACGGGCCGTGGGCCCACATCTCCTCCGTACCGGCGACGCCGACGTCCCGCCGCGGATCGGAAACATCTATGGAGGACACCGAGCGGCAGCGCACGTCCTCCACGGCCACCACCATGGCAGCCGACATCGAACTGCTGCATAGCCGGCAGAAGATCCATTGGAACTGGCCCTCCTACGGCAGCGAGGATAACGACCTCATTCCAGAGCAGGAAGAGAGCGTCGAGTACCGTAACTTCGAGCCGAGCACCAGCCCCCTATCCACCACCTTCGCGCCCATCTCGCCGCCTGCCCAGAGCTACATTCGCCGGGACACGATGGATTTGGGCGCGACACACCATCACTATAATCAACGGGCCAGCTTCGGCGCGTACTGGCAACCCCCGCACAGCCCGACGACGGCCCGTGCAAAGTCCCTAGCTAACATCTGGTCCATCCTCCGCCGCGGTACGTCCCTCGACTCGGATCCGGAGCACAACGCGACGCCCTTCCTTTTCCACCCAACCATGGACGGCACCGGCATGGCCAAGACGCGCGACAAGATCCGGCGCCAGCTGCGCCTGCTCTTCGTCTACCCGCTCGTCTACATCCTCATCTGGGCCGTGCCGTTTGTGGCCCACATCATGCGCTGGGACAACCCCGAGGAGGCCGGCCCCTTCGCGGTGGTGTTGTTGTCGCTGGTGAGCCTGTCGATACAGGGGCTCGTGAACTCATGTCTGTTCTGCGCGGTGGAGAAGCCGTGGATCGATCGGAGGGCGCGGTACAGGAGGACGCCGTCGAAGCTGCGGCGGGATAAAGACGAGGCCCGGCAACGGGTGGGACGGAGGACTTCATCATTAGCGGAAAGTGCATTTAGTCGCGTTTGATACCACATGAGATGAATGAATTGATTTGCTTTTTTTCTTGATTCAATAGTTTGTCTTCGTCAGTGACCACATATCACACGCCTCCTAGGCGGATGTGCCTCTATATGATAACTTGTATCTTCTAGTGCGACGGACCTGCCCATTCCGTCTGACACGAACGTTTTCCTTGCATAGTACATTTCTTTCCGCGCTGGAACATGTGGCTACTATCTTCTGCGGAGCATCTGAAGATGAGGGTTTCAATGCTCTCTTACACGAAACCTTTGGGCTCGAAGACGAAGATGAGCTTGCCCAAGCAGCGAGTCGGCCCTCATTGGAACTATTGACTTCGCAGCGCAGCTGGCATTGTCTCAGGTATCACCGGCAGACCCCACTTACAGGATATGTCTGTTCTAAGGAATCCTTCCAGCCATTCATTGATGTTTCAGTTCTGTCTGCCTCTGCGAAAAGTTCGACTCGTGGGCAGTGGATTATCAGTTCCTATTTCTCATGCGTATTTGCGGAGGCAATTTTCTGGCGAGAGATGGCTTGTTAAGTACCCCTTTGCCATTCATTGATCGCAGGCGCTCTTGTTTTCCGCCATTGGGAGGGAGACGGTCCGCACACCATCCTTAAATCAGCACGGAAGAACACGGGGATGCCATCGATATCGAAATATGAGCGCGGTCCGAGGAGGAGAGGTTACGGCGTCGGGTCTCGGCCGTGTAAGGCGGTAAGGAGAGTCCCAGTACAATTGAATGTGCAAACCTAAGAACCCGACCGAGATCACAAGCCTAACGCCCAAAATCAAAACGAAAAAGTAGCGGACAAGAGAGGTCACCTTCGAGTAGACGGACTTTGTCACCACGGTACGTGTGGTATAGTCACGCGCACATCTACACACCGCTCTTTTTGACGACCCGTCCCCTTTCGCGCCTGACTAAGGCAAGACCAAAATCATCGTCAGGGGAAATAACCGGACGGCAGAGTTCGGCTCGTGGGTTTGTGATGTGATTTTCGCGGATTTAATACTTTGGCCTGGGGGACCATGATTTGAAATCTCGATAACCCGTGTTTTCATACACAGCACCCCGCGCCGTCTTTTTCAGGACACTCCAAACCTATTTGCAAACACATGATCAATGAAGAGTCGGAAGCAATGAAAACCTCAATGACGACGGTGACCAGTAGGGGGATGTACCTCTGTGAACTCATACCCCACGTGTAACCCTCGTTATATGTAGGTAGGTGCATGTGATGGGCGGGCACGGTATCACCATCTCTTTAGAACGAGATGGATCCGCCAGAGGTTTGAATAAGCACAAATAGCCTATTTTAAGCGAAGTTTTCTCTATCTGTGGCATATCTAGACGCGTAACAAGTAGGCAGTCTGTGGTCATGTCGGGGTCGTCTACGCCCTCTGGATCACGCACACTTCTCCCGAAAATATATGCCTCTCCCTTTTCTTGCGACGATCCTGCCGGGGAATCCAAGTATATTCAGCTCTATAACCCCCAAGATCTTCACGCCCAGATGCATCAAGCCTCCCAAATGCGCGCGCGATGTCTATGTGAGCAAATTGTGAAGCGCCGAAGTGAGTGAGGAATCACAAACCTTTTACGCCATTTCTCTAGGGCGGAAACTATATTCAATGTCTATCGCGGTATATGCGTTGCAGATACCACTGTGCTCTGATTCGGGTCCCCAAAAATCGCATCTGACATGGCGTTCTGGTCAAAAAGAGCAGGAAGCCTCCAACTATGCCAGCAGACCAGTCTTTGACCCACTTTGAAGTTTTAGATCATTCAAGAGGTTATGAGAGCATTCACTGACACTCATATGACATCTCTCGTCGAAAAATGATGGTTTGAAAAATGCTCCGTGAGCAGCACTAAGCCATTTTTTCCTGGGTCAGGTTAAGAGCCTGGCCACCGGCACGAAGCGAAGCAGCGAATATTTTGACAGTATCGCCCTCCTAGACTCTTTCATAGCCTTTTTGTGCTGAGAGTGTTCTGCGGGCCGCTAAGGCAAAGCGGAAAGGACGTCTTCGCTCTCAAGCACGCCTGACGATCTTCATGCAAACGTTGGAATGACTGAAAACCTATCGGTAGTAACAGAGTTCAGCATGTAAGAAACCACTGCGGAGGAAACGTGAGCTTACTGATAGTCTTGTCGCCTGGTACTTCTACCTGTAATTACAGGATAGTGTCTTTCAGTTTCGTTGTTTTGGTACTCGCGGCGAAGGGGCATATGTCGGTTTCCGTCCTTGAATTGCAAAATAATGGGTCTTTGTGTCCTTCTTTTTCTCGTCATATTGCTGGAAGCCAGTGTACTCATATCTGTATTCTCCCCTTTCCTTTGTCCTACGGCCACGGTGATGGCTTTCTGAAGAGTCTGGAAACTCATCGGCGTCAAGTGTTTTCGAAGGCAGCGAGCAACCCGGCTCCGTCCAGGAATCTTCGACAAAATGGGTGATTCCCCTACAAAATTGTAAACTTGCCATACGTGTTCACTTCGAGATAGAACTTGCTCACGTTCTGAGGTGCTTCATCAGGCAATCTCTGGAAAAGAAAAACAAAAGACGAAAAGAAAAGAAAAAAAGCGCTCTACGGTATGGCTTAGAAGCTTGTCTTGGTTTCGCTTATGACTCCGCGGCCATTTGCCTTTCATTTCGTAGGGAACAAGGGTTTCTGCTTACAGATGGTACAGTCTGCGATGTCTACCATTCCAAGCTTCTCCGAGTACTCCAGATGCTTGGTCATATGAAAATGCAATCCAAAGTCACTAAAAACGAAAGGCTCGGTGCGAGCAATAACGTCGATCCCATACTTTTCGGCATATCCCCCATTTTGACACCACTTATACACTGATAAGGCCAGTTTTAATATAAAAAAAAAAAAAAAAAAGCACTGTTGATGGAAGGTGTTAAACTCAAAGTGCAACGATATTTCGCGCGAACTTTGCGGCGATGCAGTGCGGCTAGAACGGCATGGTGAGCAAATAGCCCGGGAACAAGTTACACGAATCACCCGCAGTGAGCTCGGCTGATCTTGTTCATGTGGGCTTCATCGAGAACGACTCGGTACCATTCGAAGCGGAACCCGGTGCTCTCCTCCATCGATTCTCTGCATTTCTTGATGTTGCAATTTGCGTCATCATCGTGACTCTGTCCTTCTCCGATAGTATGCTTCTTCTAAGGCGCTGGTAGTGGGCAAATTTGTGACTCCGTGTTACCCAAAAGCAAGTTCCGCGAGAATGCAAGTCAGCTAGACAACGTTAAATGATAACCTCACGTCGATGCCTGTCTTGTTTCCCTTGATGTGGCGCACGATGCCCCTGGACATTGACGTTTCGCAGTGCTCCTTGATCTTGGACATCCACTGGTCGATCAGTCGCTCGGACTGACGAAGAAAAGGTAGGATGGCGGGTCCCTTTGTCACTCAAGTGTGCTTTCCTTAACTTAGCTGCTGAGATTGATTTTGCTGGTTCAAATCTGGTAGCATGATGCTTGAGGTGAGTCAAGAGTGAGCTTCGTTAGCCACCTATTGTGGGTAAAGAATGTTAGCATAGCCGGTGGCGCCGACTACTAACAGTTTTTACTATCTAAGTTCTAACAGCAGTATTCAAGCAAGGTATTCTACTAACATATACCATATACGAAAAAGAGCTAAATTCGAAGAATAATAAGCTGTTCAGCGCTTATCCCTCGAAGAACAAGTCGCTCCTACCCCGAATCCTACCTCAGTAACCTACACCCCTCAAGCACGAAATCAATACGATGGTAGATGTCATGGCCTGCTGGAATGAGGTGAATGCAGCAGAACCAGGGCAGCTAACATGAGACATCTGTACGTAAAACACAGGTAAAACACGGAACGAGACTAAGCACACAGTCCGTGGTGTTGACAGCGTCGTGATGGTGCAGCTTTTCCGCCCTGTAAAGCGGTAGGACATGAAATCGTAGTAAAGCACGGATTAACTGGATTTCCAGCACGCCTTGCCTGATTGGGTGGTAAATAGCCTCCTTGCAGGATTTACCGCAAATCCCATCCTGTCGGTCGTTGACGGGCGATAAGATAAGATAACGTTGGGAAAAACTTAGCACCGGACCGATCTCGGTGGTCTGTCCCCTGAGATCCCAAAAATCCTTGACTCATCTTGTTTTTCTCCCTGACCGTGAACATCTCCATACATTCCCATTGAGCCTTCTTCCAGTCGATTACCTTGATTTGGGCCTACAGAGTTTCACAACATTTCTTCTCACCCACCAAAAATCACACTCAACTGCAACAATGGCTGGCGAGAAGGGAAAGGTCTGCTTAGCGTGAGTCTGCCCCTCCCCCGCGCCTAAAGGTAGATAGTGACATTAGACTGACAAAAAAAAATAGCTACTCTGGCGGTCTGGATACATCGACTATCCTCGCATGGCTTCTTGAGCAGGGGTAAGTAGAAAATCACAACACTACTAATCAATATGCTCCAGCTAACCACGCGATTAGTTACTCTGTTGTGTATGTTGGTGTCAATGCAAGATCTAGGAGCTTAACCTAGCCCTTTCTGGCGCTGGGTTAAGCTGCCGGCATCTTACAACCCGGGCCTCACCTTCCTTGGAATTGTACTGATCTAACCTCTTGGACAGCTGCTACTTGGCCAATGTCGGCCAGGAGGAGGGTAAGATGAATTCTCGTGGAGCTCTCATTCATACGCTAATTGGGAATTAGACTGGGCTGCCGTTGAGAAGAAGGGTTAGTTGTGATCTCTGCCACCCTTGTCTGAGAACGATGGCTCGACGACAAGGAAATTGAAAATTTCGTTTCTGGGGAATTACGTACTGATGAAATCTTCAAACAGCTCTCCAGATCGGAGCCGAAAAGAGTATGACCCAAGCACCCTGAGCGACGTCTAGTCATCGCGATTTCGCAGCTGACCAAAATTTCCAGTGATCATTGACGACCTCCGCAAGGTTTTTGTTGAGTAGGTTGTTTGTCCCATACCGGTAGGGTATACTGACATCAAATCAGCGAATTGTGCTGGAAGGCCGTGCAATGCGTTAGTCATCCGACCTGATTTGCTTCATCCTTGGCTAATCGACGCAGAACGCCATTTACGAAGACCAGTATCTTCTGGGTTAGTCGAGCATGCAGCCATTATGAACTCAGGCTAACAGCATATAAGGCACCAGCTTGGCCCGCCCTGTCATCGCCCGCGGAATGATGAAGGCCGCCGAGAAGGAGGGGTTCGTCCGTCCTGCTTGAAATCACTTGGAATCAACTCATGATAACATTTGCTTAGCTGCGATTTCGTTTCCCACGGCTGCGTGAGTCATCAATATTTGACACCCTATCAAAGTCGAGCTAACTAACTGTGCTCATAGACCGGCAAGGGGTGAGTTATGTTTCTACTCACATTAGGCATTGTTGTTGACACAAATTTAGCAACGACCAGGTTCGCTTCGAGGTATGGCTTCCCTCCCCACTGGCATTCGAAACGGCGCTTTCCTGTGTCTCCTTTCGTGTTTTGTCACGCTGCCACATACTGTGGACGTCATTGAATGAAGCTGCATTAGATCGTGATACTAATCCCAGCAGTTGGCCTACCTGACTATCAACCCTGCGATCAAGGTTATCGCCCCGTGGTATGACTCCAGATCTTCTCGATGTTGAAGACCTCATCACAGGCTGACCCACGTTTATGCAGGCGCGACCCTCTGTTCTTCAACCGCTTCCAAGTCAGTAATGCCCATAATTATATCAGAATATCTACTGATAACTTCTCAGGGACGCAACGACCTCCTCGACTATGCGGCCGAGAAGGGTATTAGTGCTCTGAATCTTTTTTTTAGTTTGTGGCCATGCTGAGTTATTACAGGCATTCCTGTGACCTCAACCAAGGCGAAGCCGGTTAGTAAGCACAATGTAAGAGAGGCAACAATTGCTGACAAAAAACTAGTACTCAATGGACGACAACCTGGCTCACTGCTCCTACGAGGTGGGTAGGCATCTTTGGTATTTCCGCACATATCTGACAATCTTAGGCCGGCATGCTCGAAGATCCTAATGTTACCCCTCCTGAAGACATGTGGTAAGCTGCGACATGACTCGAGTAAAGGCCAAGTATGCTGATCACAATGGAAAGGACGCGCACTGTCAGCCCTCTGAAGGCCCCTGACAGCCCTCTTGACATCACTATTCACTTCGACAAAGGTCTTCCTGTCAAGGTCGTTACTCCTCAGCAGACCGCCACTGACTCCCTTGAGCTCTTCACCCTCCTGAATGCTCTGGGCAAGGAGCATGGCGTCGGCCGTGTCGTTAGTCTCCTCGCACACTCCACGTTTTGTGACGTTGACTGACCTGATTTGATAGGACATTGTCGAGAACCGTTTCATTGGCTTGAAGAGCCGCGGTTGCTGTACGTTCTCTCATACAAACCACTTTTTTGTGGGTCGCTAACAGGCCTACAGACGACTCCCCCGCGATGACTATCCTTCGCCTGGCTCACATTTCGATCGAGGGCCTGTAAGTCTCATAAGCGCACTGCCCGGGTGTTGCTAATACATGCAGCGTTCTCGACGGCCGTGTCCGCTCTCTGCGTGACAACTTGAGCAAGCAATGGTCCGAGCTACTCTACAACGGACTCTACTTCTCCCCCGAGCGAGCTTTCTTGCAACGTGAGTCGTCCTGAGCAGTAGTGAGGCGATGTTGCTAACATCATTAAAGCGAGTCTCGACTTCTCTCAGCAGCGGGTACAGTGCAATATTTTTCGTGAGACAGGCTTCATGTTATCTGACTCATCTCTTTTAGGTTAACGGCGAGGTTCGCCTCCGCCTCTACAAGGGTAACGCTTACGTTTTGGGCCGCTCGTCCCCGGAGAAGTTGTACTCCGAGGAGGATGCCTCGATGGATTCCCTCACCACTTTCGACCCGTCTGAGACCGTAAGTCATACTAAGGAACCCCCGCTTGTTTGATGCCAATGCTCATACGATCATTTGCAGTCTGGTTTCATCACCATCAACGCCATTCGTCTCAAGAAAGTAAGTGGTCTATACGGCTTTCGCGGCGCTGAGAATTACATACTAACTGAACCATAGTACGGTTTGCAGCAGGCTGAGGCTGGCCTTGAATTCTAGAAAGGCAGAGCCTAGGCATTCGGAACGAGGAAGAAAAGTGTGCAAAAGCTGGTACAGAGTAGATTTGGACAGAGTGCAAACCGAAAACAATCCGATGGTCGATCAATAACTGAAAGTAAACTGGAGTGTTTCACAAAGTTGCGTGACCGTTCTGCTGCTGATTCCCTGAAGGCGCTATCTAGAGTCGCTCTCAGACAGGCAGCACTTACATAGACAGTACGTGAATAAGCGAAATTTGGACAAAGATTGTGTCTTTAGGGATACGATTGGGCGTTGCTGACGAGAATGCTGGAGACTCTGATTACAAGTACTCAAATTGCTTCGAGGCTGGGTCAACGACTCAACTGTTAGCCTGGTCTGACTCAGTCTACTCGACAATCCAGTTTCAAATCTCTCGTAACCCTAGAAGACAGATCTTGATCCACTTACATGCGAACTATCCCGAGCTATAACAGACCTTCTATCAACGTGGATTCAATTATCTCTTTTGGTTTAGGTAGTCATCGGGGATGAACAAGAGAACCTGTGCCTTCCACCTGGCTTCTAGCTATCTCCGCGTGTCTCAGTTCCCTACTGCTACATTTGCCTGCATGCAAAACTTCAAATAACGCGGACACGTAAAGACTGGGATCAACTGATCAGGAGGTTGGTCTATCATCATGCGGATTTGCTTAGTTTCATCCGCAGTTTCACGACAGTTTAGAAACTCAATTCATTCCAAGGGTGCCTTCCCTCTCTGTCTTGTTTCCGGGTCATTGACTACTATTGAAATTCGTCGTTTCAAGCCCTTCATCCCAGAAAAGCTGCCGCCATAAAGAGTGAGCTTTTGATTGGTTAAATATCAACTATCATTCCCTTAAGAAGTGCTCTGGCTTCAAGTAAACGTCGCTTGCAAGTAACATAACGCCGCAATGCCTGTCACCGAACAAGCGAAATAACCCCGCAAAGGCCAGACGATCCCTTAGATACAAAAACAGCTGAACACTAGCCCTCGGCCTGGGGTAATTAAGTAAATATGGGAGTTGGCTGCAGAGTCATCCAGGCTCGGCCTGCCACCTAACACACCATCATGGACTCAATAGCCCTATGATTATCGCCCGAAACGACAAAAACTTTGAAGTACCACGTAAAAGTCTCCTACAGCAATGAGACGCGGCGGGCACGTTGACGCTGAAAAGGTTTCTTTACAGAACCATGGGAAGCCCTTGAACAATAATGTCGAACAGCGAGAGACAGCGGAGCATGAAAATCCCAAACAAAGTGACAAACCAAAAAGACATACAACACCAGGTATTCGCTGGTCGTCACCGACCCAACTACTAATCCGGCCCTCACTGGCTTATCTATGGGAGAGCGGACGGGATCCCGAGTTCTCCAGTAGGTATGGTCGTATGTGATTACACTCGCTGAGTAAAACGATTGTATTGGTAGCAAATCGATGGTTCCTCTACTATGCATGAATATTGGGAGGAATGCTCCGCAACGCCTACGTTACAGTAATGCCCGCTCGCATAGTTACCCGTCGAGGTTCCGCCGCCTTTTTTTGCATCAGGCGCTGTCTATACCTTATAAAACCTAGATCTGAGTTGTTCACTGGTCATCAAGCCTTGACGCTCGCTACATCAGAACAACTGTTTGTGCTATTGAAACAGTCGTTGAGTGTGGGCCAGTGCGGTTAAAAGAAACTCGTAGGTATAGTTAAATCTGCCGTTAATATTGTAATCTCATTTGGATGGAGTACCTAATGGCCTCTAGGAAAGTCTTAATGGAACTGACAGAAGTACGTAAGATACGGAGGGGAATCTTAACGAAAGCCTCTTAATCCGACGAGCAGGCAAGGGTAAATGGCCCTCTTGATCATGCTTTACGGTCATAGCTGATAGCGAACTGCGGCGGTATACCACAGGACCATGAGATCAGAAAAGTCCAGCAACTTGACTTCTGGACTAGATCATCGTCTCTGTCCAACCCGGTGCCCTAAACATGGGATACACTATTTCTCAGGCTACGCGCTCAGGCAGCATTGGATCGAGATTTCTCATCTCAAGAGACTTCTCAAACGAAGCGTTCACTGTCAAGCCTGAAAGCAACCACTACCTATCCTAAAAAGTTTCCAAACACCTAGAAGACAACTAGACTTTGGGTCCGCTTCCACAGTGTCTTCACGACAAAGGTATCCAATTTGCCCACGGTCACAGTGACACTTTTGGGAGTCTGCCGAAACAGTATATCTGACCCTTGTGCTACATAGTGACGTACGAGAGGAGACTGAAGGAAAGCGGAGCATAACATCTCTGATACGCGTAGTATACTGACTGGTGGCCACCCACACCTCCAGGACCAGAAAAGGCTATCACCTCAGATATGTCAAAATGGTGAGGAGCACAATGACTCAAGATCCTTAATGACTGGCCAGTGTTCATTCAGCTATCGCAT
This sequence comes from Colletotrichum chlorophyti, assembly GCA_001937105.1. NCBI lineage: Eukaryota > Fungi > Ascomycota > Sordariomycetes > Glomerellales > Glomerellaceae > Colletotrichum > Colletotrichum chlorophyti. The sequence goes on along the minus strand of MPGH01000027.1, from coordinate 419,434 downwards.
GATGCCTTTTTTGCGCAACTGCTGGCAGATGGTGCAGCAAAAGAACTTGTATTTCTGGCGGTGTAACTGGGCCTTTAGACTTTGAAAGCATATTGGGACCCAAAAATGTGAAACCAAACCCTCTTGTACTGTAACAACGAATGTGAGCCTGGCTGAGGAGATGTATAAAGCTGAAGAAGAAAATTATATTCCTTCTGACGATACGGGAGATGTAGATCAGAATGCTGACCATATGGTCATTTTGTTTCTTCTCAAACCTTGAATTAGAAGACGTCGATAATACAGAGCTCCCCCATGCATCGCTCGACGATAAACCTCGCTACTGGCCCTTACCAGTGTTTCCCCTGGTTAAGAACAAGATTGACAGCGACGATATCTTATACTTGTATAAAAAAAAAAAGTGTGGGCTGGACATGATGACTGAACATCACGTATTAACTCCGCGAATTCTTGTCCATTAAATGAAAATCATACACACGAAGATGTACCCTGATAAATCTTACGAGCCTCCTCAGAGGCTTAGTTTTAGAACAATGTGCGGTTTATGCTGTCAAAAGACGATGAGATATCAAGGCCTTCTATTCTCTAAAAGGCCAGTTTGAATGGGCCTCGAATTCATTAGGTGTGGGAATATGGCGTCTAGTTGATCTCGTTGAGGATGCTCCACGTCAAATCTTAGGCAACGAGGGCGGCTTTCTAACATGATCGAACCATCTATAGAGTCAAAGAACATTGTGGCGCTTTCAACAAGAACTTAGTCAAAGTCTGACGACAAAGCAGAGCTTGATGGCATGACCGAAAATGGCGATCCAGATCGCCACATTCGACTGTCTACACCAGATCACGACATGGTTTTCTGGCATAGGCAGATTGCTGGACGAAGGGAATTGAATTGAATTCATCTATTCAGATACGGATTTCGTCGTTATGTTCATCACGGCTAATTCGTATATTTAGAAAGTATGGATATTAGGAAGAAAGCACCGAGGACGATGCAAATTTGAGGGGCGGCATTGTCAAGCTAGTGAGTGCATCCACGCGCACCCCAAGGTCACAACAAATTACAGTATTAGACCATACAGCCACACCTTGCACACAACGCCAAGAAGAATAACTAGGTGAGGGTAAGTGAGTAGGCGTTAGAAGATGGAGGACGGTTGCAAGATGAGATAGGGGAGACTCCTCCAGTCAAGAGTGGTGGAGAGAAGAGAGATTGAACAAGAAGATGGTTGGCGAGACTGTTTTGAATAGGTCGAGGTAGGGAAGTTTAGAGGGGGGCAAATAAGGAAGCACTCCGCCCAGCTTACGCCTCCGTCGTCACGGCAATTGCGGGGTTAAAGAAGGACGTGAAAGCTTTAATTTGCCTCTTGCAGCGATAGGAAAGAATACTCTGGAGAGTTACGCCAAAAACGGCTCATAGCCAGACTCAGTAGTGGTGTGGAAGGATAGGAGCACCGGAGCAGGTGGGTCGATATCGACAAGAAGATACAGGATCTGGCAGTGACAGAGTGTTATCGTGGTTGACAGCATGGTAAGACGAGATTTTTATGCAAAACTCCAAAGCAGTCGCTAATCTATTGGTCTAGACAATCAAGAAAACGAGAAAAAATGAGACGGAACAACGTCATCTATTCCCTCAGGAAACGGAGGAAACCCCGCGCGATGCTGACGCCGTCATGCTCGGCATCCGCGCGGTTGATGGCCTCGGTGAACATCTCCTTGTCGAAGATGCCCGCCTCGTGCCGGGAGTGGAGGATCTCCCTCATGATGGGGCCGGTGAACTCGGGGTGGCCCTGGACGGTGAGGTACCTCTTGGGCGAGTAGAAGCTCTGGACGGGGCACAGACTCGTGTAGGCCAAGGACTCAGAGCCGGGCGGGTTGGCGGTGACCACATCACGGTGCATTTGTTGGATGCGCTGGGGAAGGGGGTGTCAGCTCTCATGAGATTTCGAGTTGCTTCCTCTGCCCATCATGAGCCGTGAGGTGGGCAAGGGTAAAATAAACTCACCATCTTGTCGAGTTGGAAGAGCTCCTTGCCCTTGGGCGTGAGGTTGACATCTACAACGGCAACCTCCCACCCGAGCTCGCTCCTCTTCACCTCGACGCCCAGCGAGCGCCCGATGATCTGGTGGCCGAAGCAGACGCCAATAACCCTCACGCGCCCGGTGTCGATGGCCTTCTTGGTGAAGTCGACAAGCTTGAGGATCCACGGATCGCTGTCGAACGCGTTGTGCTTGCTCCCCGAGATGAGGACGGCGTCGATGGAGTCCAGGTCCGGGTAGACGGCCTCGGCGCCGACGACGTGGTAGACGGAGATGTCGAGGATGCTGTCGAGGGGCGCGGGCGGGTCGTCGGCGAGGGCGGCGGTACGGAGAAGAGCGGTGAAGACGCCGCCGTAGCCGCCGTACTGCGCGTTCGCCTGCGGCTGCGGCGTGTCGGCCTCGAGGATGGCGAGGCGGATGCGGGGTTGTTGAGAGCCCATGTTTGAGATCCGGATTTGGCGAAAGAAAAGGAGGGATGAGATGAGGGACGTTAATGTGGGTATATATATATATATATATATACGATATGGCAAGTTATAATTGTGCTGATTTCTCTGATGGTGTGAGATATTGGACGGGTAAGGACAAGAAAAGTAGAGGGAAAGCTTATACGTTAAAGAGAACCATCGGAACAAAGCACGCAACAAAGGCCGGGTGACCAAACGGTGGCGGTTAAGGATGAGGTGCCGACCGCCGCGGTCCCGCGACGGTGGTGGGGATCGCGGGGCGCGGTTGACTCAGTGCCCTGCGCTGGTTGAAGATGCCCCGCGATTCATGGGGCGTTCTGGAACCCATTGCGCCGATAGCGGGGTTGGCCCTGGGCGATAAGGGACCGCGGTCCCGATAACGATAAGATAAGCGCTGACCGACCCCTCGAGAGGCCACTGGCAAAAGTCAATTAGCGATCCAGGTAGAGGTAGGTTCCTTGCATGGAAGTGGAAGGCCGTGTCACCTTCGACGTCATCCCGCCCCAATCTCCCGGTTCCCGTCTCCGGAGAGCTCGCTTTCGGGACTCCCCACGTTGGTAACCCGCATGCTGTTGCTGCAGCGGTGCGAAATTCAGCACATCCACATAACGCTCGACTACCGCATCCCAATGCCTCCCAGGTTACCCCTCGGCGCATTTCTCGCGAATGCGAAATCAGCCCTCGCCGCGCCTCAACGGGCGACGCCCTTGACCTTTGTGGTCGGCAACGAGTCTGCAGGTAACGCAGGATACAAGCCACCCTGGCCAAAAGAACAAGAATAAGAAGTAGAAGAAGAAAACTAAACAATTGAACCGGATAGACCTTGACTCCCTCTGCTCCGCCGTCGTCTACGCCTACCTCCGCACCCTCACCCCGCCGCACACCCTGCACATCCCCATCTCGAACCTCCCCCGCCATGACCTCAAGCTCCGCCCCGAAATGACCGCCGCCCTGGCCCAGGCCCACCTCAAGCCCAGCGACCTGCTCACCCTCGACGACCTGCCCGCCGACCTCGCACCGAAAGATACGCGCTGGGTGCTGGTCGACCACAACGCCCTCACCGGCGCCCTGGCGAGCAGGTACGCCGCCCGCGTCGTCGGCTGCGTGGACCACCACGCCGACGAGGACGCCGTCCCCCGCGACACGGGCTCCGAGCCGCGCCTGATCGAGAAGTGCGGCAGCGCCGCGAGCCTGGTCGTGGACTTTTGCCGCCCCGCGTGGGAAGCCCTCGAGCCGACGGAAGCGGACGCACACCTCGCCAGGCTCTCCCTCGCGGCGATCCTGATCGACACCACAAACCTCGCGTCCAAGGACAAGACGACGCCGAAGGACGTCTCCGCCGTGTCCTTCCTGGAACAGCTGGCGGGCCGGCCCTTCGACCGCGCCGCCTTCTTCGACGACATCTCCGCCGTCAAGGAGGACATATCCTCGTTGGGCTTCCGGGACATCTTCAGAAAGGACTACAAGCAGTGGGAGGACGAGGGGCGGGTCATGGGCGTGTCGTCCGTCGTGCAGAACCTGCAATACCTGCTCGAGAAAGCAGGCGGCGACGACGGGGTCCTCCTCGGTGCGTTTAGGGAGTGGTGCGAAGAGAAGGAGTTGGACATCGGGGTCATCATGACGACGTCGCATCCCGGGGGACAGTTCCAGAGGGAGCTCCTGCTGTGGGCGTTCAACAAGGATGCCGTTGCGTCGTGCAAGAGGTTTTACGACGGCTACAAGGAGGAGTTGGGCCTGGGCGAGTGGGAAGGGGGAAGGTTTGACGAGGTGAAGGAGGGGCAGTGGAGGATGGCATGGACGCAGAGGAACCTTTCTCAGTCGCGAAAGCAGGTTGCGCCCATGCTGCGGGCGGCTGTCAAGGGGACTCCTAGACTTTAAGAGCCTGGTTCCTGAAACACCAAGCCAAGTGGTCGGTTGATGGGTAGGCTTGCCTCACGGGAATCGTATCCACAGATTGGAATTGTTGTCTCCGCCAGCTTAGCAAAGTGCCAGTCGTATTCATCTTGATCTCAAACGCGCTTCACTGCTCGTTATCATAAAGTTAGGCCTTCTATATCATTTTTTTTTTTTTTTGATTCTTAGGACGCTACGGCAAGGCGAACGGTACCTGCCCGTTGATATCTCCCCTCCTTTTTTTCCCCAGACGACACACTTCAGGCAACCTGGGCAACAATGGCATCCAGCCACTTAGCCAGTCTGTAACCCTGCTTGGCAATCTGCATGCTCACGGTGGGCTGCGCGCTTGTCGTGTACGCGCCGCTGATGTCCTGACCCTCGACGGCCTCCCGTCCCTTGGGCAGCACAACGGTGCAAACGAAGGCATTGCTCTCCGTAGCCCATTTGAGGGCCACGGCCTCCGGGTCCTCCACGCTGATGCCCTGCGTCCAGCACTTGGCTGCCGTCTTGAAGTCGCCCGAGACAATAGCGCTGCTCAGGGAGGAGGCCCACTCCTTGGCGAAGGCGAGCGTGCCGCCGCCGGTGATGGACTGCGGGATGTTGGTGTCCCAGGCGGCGTGCAGGTTCGTGTTGGTGCCGTTGAACTCGACGGCGATGCCGTTGCCGCCGGCCTCGAGGTTCTCGCAGTGCAGGGGCTGGCCGATGTCGCCGGTGAAGTGGATCACCATCTTGGCGGCGATCTGGCGCTGCGCGATGTCGAGCTCGGGCTGGAGCAGGCGCTGGGTGTAGTTTGCGAGAGCCGAGACGATGCAGCCGGTGGGGCCGCAGTCGCGCTCAAGGTCAATGCCGCACGAGTGAGGGGGTTCATCGAGGGCGTCGATGTAGTGGAAGGTGGAGGTGAAGGCGCCCTCGGTAGTGTAGCGGTACGAGTCGGCCCAGCTGGAGACGCTGGCGAGGTAGTCGTCCGAAGTGTCGCCAAGCAGCTGTTGCATGTAGGTCTTGGTCTCCGGGGCGACGAAGTTGGTGGCGATGTAGGCGACTGTCGCGTGGCCCATGGAGCCCCAGGCGAGGGCCTGCGGGAGGGCGGAAGCCAAGAAGGTGAGCGGAATAAGGCGGGCCATGACTGTGATGCTACGTTGCAGCGGGAGAGAGGCGGCAGATGGTGCTTGGCGAAAGAGTGTCGGCGTGGTGCCATGATGTTGGGGAGAGACGAGTTATATGTAGCATTTTGGACACATCACCCGCACGTGCGGTGTAGAAGGGGTCCGTTTGGATCGAATGCCACATCGTGGAGTCCCACGTCGGCGGTAAGCAAAGATTGTGTTGGCTGGGCACCCTGGGCAGAGAGTCGAGATGATGGGGATGCCCGAACCCGCAGACAATGGCGACCTGCTTGTTCAGGTATCGCGAACTCCTCACAAGTTCCAAGCTAATAGAGACTCCATTGCCGATCCGGCTGCGGAGGGGTCTTGTCGAAGATTCATTGGACAGCCCCCGCCACGTTCTACAATCAATGGTCGGTGCCGATGTCCGGATGCCGGGGTTGCTTGCAGACAATCAGAGAACGGATCAGTTCTCCGGTAGACAATTGGCCGATTACGGTAAAACGAACATCGGGTGGTTCCGCGGCGACCCAGCTGGCTGATGAAATGGTTCAGACGTCGTGTCAATGATTTGAGGCAAACAATATGGGTGCACAGAGGTCGGATTACACCTGCATTAGTGCCTGGGTGGAGGGTTGGTAACAGGGAGGGGGGAAGGGGAAAAAAAAAAAAAACTTTAGGATCTCCCCGCAATCCTGCGTCCGACCTTGGAGAGATAAGACGGAAAACTGCCAAAAAAGGAAGGTCTCGGGATTTTGCAGAGAATTCTTCACCAACGTCTACGAAACAAACCTTTGCGTTGCCAAAGATTCGTTCCTGAGGGAAAAGAAGCGCACGACTAGTTGATGATATTGCTGTATCTTTCTGATACTATTGGCTTTTGCCTTTTGCTATGGTACATGGTAGTTTACATTGTTGTAGTTGTACAGGGTTCAGACGACGTCGTCTCGTTCGCTTCGCCGTCCCGCATAGCGCTATCGCGTCGTTTCGAGACCGGCGCTTCTATCTGTCGGTGAAAATCGGTGAGCGCCGAAGGCCGCTGGGGAGAACGAGAACTCGTCCCTGACGTTATCTGGACAAGGGACCGTCATTGCCGTCATCCGTCCTGCGCCATCGACCTCTGGGTGGAATGCTATAATCAAGACAAACACACACGTGGTGTGCTCAAGCCATCGGGCGTGCGGCCTCGAGTTCTCTCAGCATTTTGACAAACTCCTGATTGGCCGAAACCGTGGCTTGCAGGCCGCCAGAAGTCATGTGGTTCTTGATGTGTTCAGCGTTGGGATCCGCAAGAAGGATGCAGGCTTTTAGCGTGGGCCAGATTCTGCTGTCTGGCAGCACTGGGGGTTGCTCAAGCAACATGTCGTTGACCGTCTTTCTCAAAATCTCAATACACTTGACTTTGTCACCCATACGCAGCACCAGCGAGTACACGAAGTGGTACATTCCGGGTCCCTTGCGCGTGTCGTAGCGAGCAGGAATACTCCATGTGTCCCAGAACTTTTCCCAGTCACCCTTGCGTGCGTAGACCGTGAGTAGTCGTAGAAGTTGCTGCTCATTTGGGCACGATTGTGCCCCCTTGAGCAAGAGATGTTCCAAGTTGGTCTGAATTTGGCGTGTGCGGTCTCCGGGCGCGTCCGAAGCCGCTATGCCCTCAATGATGCTGACGAGGACTTCATGGTCCATGACCGGCATGCCCCGTTCGTGCATGGTCTCCAGGAGGTATGCAGCAAGATCAGCCTGATTCTCAGCGTGCTTGTCTGCGGTTGAGCTTGTTCTAAAGATCATCCTCAAAACATTTACACACTGATCAACAGTAGCCTGCGCTCCTCCCCAACGGATCTTTTCAATATGCTCACGAGGTTCGCGGAGCGGATCTAGGCTTTCGGACGGTGTCGCCTGGGGAAAGGTCTCATTGGAGACACCCTGACTGTTGACGGTAGACCGGACGAGAGACGTAGAGAAGCTCCTCTGTTGACTCGCACCGACAGAAGCGCCTTTGCGGGAGCGGACCGTCGTGGCCGGGAGCTTTCCGAATCGGCTGTGGAACTCTGCTTCGTCTTCTTCGATTTTCCGGTTTTGAGCTTCGCTTCTGATGAGCTGCTGACTCCAAAGTCGCTCGAGGTCCAGCTCGTTGCGCCGAGCTTCGGTCATGACCTGAACCACAATAGTCGACCCGGTGACAGGACCACCAAAGCCTGACATGTTGCCTTCAGCGTCGAACCGAGCGGCTTCTCCGAAAGTTGCGCCATGCGTTCCCAGGTTCACGCAGATCCAGCCGGTTGAGATGCCGTCATCACCACCTGTAGTTGCCATGGCACTGGAGCCCAGAAGCTTTGCTTTCCTTCTCATTCTTCGCAGCTTGGTCTTGAGTTCGCCGGGGCCAATCAATCCGTCCGCGTTTGCTTCGATCCTGTGGGTGTATCGAAGCCACTTCACCAAGCGCGAGGACGACACGTGGAGGTGGCGCTCGCTTCGTGCCGTTGCGAAGAGCATCAGGAGATTGGGGCCCAGAGCCGGGGGCGGGTCGAGGGCGCGCAAATCGAGCAGGGAGAGATCGTCGAGACCCATCTCTTCGTATACGTATTTCATCAAAGGTTCGAGAAGGGGCGGCGGGGAGTCGGGGAGTTCGGGCAAAGGTGACACTTGCTGGGTCGGCGCATGCGTCGGCGGCTCGACCTGAAGAAACCAGGGTGTATCTTCTTTTCCGTCGGCATTTTCCTCTTCCGCTGCCGACTCTGCTGTATGTGACTCGGCATCGGTTTCGTTCTTTTGGATACCAGAGTCGGGTTCAGTCGATGTCTTGGTAGCGTCCGGTGGCAGGCTTGAGAAAGCTCTTTGCACATTACGAGGTCGAAGTGTTGTGGTTGTTGCTGCGGCGGGGATTCGGGCAAAAGCGGTCGAACTGGAGGTGATGGCTCTCAAAACATGATTACGACATTGCAAACAGCCCAAAGCTGCGAATGCCGGTCTTGAAGCCATCTTTTTGCAAGCTGAAGGGAGCTTGAATCGAGACTGGGAGTTCACTTCGAAAGACACTATGGAAGCAACTCTGAGAAGCGCCTTGAAAAGCCTTGGAAATATTCTCCCCCGTCTCAGAGCTTGGACGTAAGAAATCAGAGCTTGTGAAGTATTATGTAAGCGATCTCTTGCTTCGGCCGACGACTAAAGGGTGCCGACAAGGGCCCCATTCCACACGTGTACTAGTACAGGTCGCCACCAATGAAACGGCGTCTAAAATGTTCTACGCGACGTCGTGTTGGAAGCTCTCACTGAGCATGTCACTTGCTTCCGCTGCAACCGCGCCCTGAAGCGTTCATGCGTCATCAACGTATTTTTTTTTCCCCTTCGGCATGTGTATTTCTTTCCATAACAAAAACATCCATTGTAGACTTCATAAAGTCACCACTTCCAATTGTGCTTCGTATTCTCCTTCGACATCATGCCTCTCTACGCGTCAGTACCTGCCCTGACTTTACCAGACTTTACCTGGGTACAGGAGGGCGACAGAAGTGGCGAATGGGGATGGCGCATGCAGGACCCTTCTCCGCTAACCGTATAAGGTAAGGCCATCGAGTCAGGCCGACGCCCATTTGTTCCATCCTGACGGGTGGAGCTACCCACTGAAGGAGACTGGATACTACTGGACTGGAGGGAAGGAGAAGACTGGGTGCTGAGACGGCAAAAAATTTCCCAGTGAAAAAAGGAAGCTTGCTGTCTCTCCTGATGATTCCCAGGAGAAGCTTCGTTGACAGTTGCATACGTCGTTCTCACTGCAATGCAAAAGATTCTTTCTCTGTTCCTTGTAATTTAGTCCACCTTCTTTTTTAAAAAAAAACAAAACAATCATCCCTACCTTACTTAATGCACCTACGCCTCCACTAGATCTTTCCAACAGCTGCACCGCACCAGCGTTGTTGGAACTGACCGTCGCAAACCCCAGGGTCACCTGTTTCTTCCGTCGCGTGATCTTTTCGCAAGATGCTCTCCAGACACGCCCGAAGAAGCCTTTCCCTTCATCATGCAGCCGCCTTACGACCACTTCGACCTACATCCCGGCCCTCGTTGACGACATTAACTGCGGCCGAAAGATGCAGACGTCTGTTTGGCACACATCAAACTGGGCGGCCGACGGCGAGGAGGAAGAGTATTGACGGTGGCCGAGGATTCGGCGCAGAAAGGAGCCTCGCCACCGCCGTCGACGAATACCAATCCATTGACGATCCAAAATCCGACAGACACAACTTTCCACATGCCTCGGGTCATGGCTATCACAAGCTCCGCGCCTTCGATCCTTCATCCCCCCTCGTTGTTCAAGACGCAGACTTGCTTAGTTTTCCCCGCTCAAGGATCAACTGGAGTGGTGTTCCGGGAGATGTAGAGGAGATGGTATCGGTTTTCGAAGCCTGCATTCGTGTTGGCAAGGTCGATCGCGCCGAGTTGGTCCTCAAACGTCTGAGTGGCGTCGAGAGCTACCCTAGAGAAGACCTCATCTTCCTCCACAATCGCTACCTCCGCGCTTCCCTCGACCAGATGCGACTTCATCCCGACCGGACCCGAGCCGAGAATCTCCACAAGTGGTACGAGCTGCACATTCGAGCCAACGGTTTGCCCCTGACTACGGAGACAGTCGCATGCATGCTGAAGGCCTCGCTGCTCTCGGAGCATCATCCCGATAGGTTGCATCGACTCGTCACACGCTACATGGGCATGGCTCCCGGTGAGGCTGGCTTACACGTCCTCTCAATGGCCGAGATCCTCAGCGATCAAGACCTGGCCGTCATCACCGACATTTGCCCCACCTACAACCTCGCCCCCGAAGATCAGGCGGAATCCGCGACCAACAGCGAGCCTGAAACCGCGTCGAGCACGGAGGAAGCCATCCAAGCAGCAGTCTCTGCCGACGCGAAGGATATCCCTGAAGTTCTGGCCACACCGCAGAAGGGCGTCGGCCTCAAGTCGCTGAAGCAAACCCTGAGCTTGTTCGACGAAATCCCTCAAAATTGCGACATCTCAACGCTGCCCCTGCGCGACCGAAGAGAGATTCAAGCCCGCCTCGAGCGGGACTGTGTGGATGCGGCCGTGGACCGGTGGCGCGAAGAGAGCGAGTCCTTGCAAAAGATGGGCTTGAACACCTCGGTCTCGCATGCCTCTCTGAATTCCCGCCTGTATGACTGGCAGCTCGCGTTGGAGGCCCGGCTGAAAGAGGAAATGACCAAGATCGAGGCTGCCGAAGCGGCACTCAAAAAGACGCCAGAAGATTACGATCGATGCATGTACGGACCTTTCCTGAGGCTCTCGACGCCCAGCCGCTTGGCCGCCGTAACCATTCTCAGTACTCTGAGTTCGACAGCTATTTGCGGCGTTGACCGCGGCATAACCGTTTCTCAGATTATCAGCAATCTGGCCAAATTCACCGAAGAGGATATCCGGGCTCAGATAATGCTAAAAAAGAATGCGCCCAAAACGAAGCGTAGGCAAGTTGTCATGGCAAAATCTGCCACCGCCGCACACAAGCCGGCGCCTGAGGGGGAAGCCCGCAGCAGGCTGATAAGCGACGCCCAGGCAAAGGATGCCGCGATTGCAGATGCGCCATGGCCTGTTTCAGTGAAGACCAAGGTTGGAGCGGCCCTCCTGTCCAGCCTCCTCGATACCGCCAAAATCAAAGTTGTGAAGGAACATCCCCAGACGAAGACGCTCGTCAGCCAGTTCCAGCCTGCTTTCTCTCACGCCACTCAGCTGAAGAAGGGCAAAAGACTCGGCATGATCTTGCTCAACAAGGAACTCGTAAAGATTCTGAAGAGAGAGCCCCAGGGCGACTATCTTGCCAAGCATTTGCCCATGGTCGTGGAGCCGGAGCCGTGGCAGGCTTTTGACAAGGGTGGATTCCTGGAGAGCTCCGCCAATCTTGTTCGCATCAAGCAGGGCGACAGGGACCAGAGACTCTACACTGAAGCAGCCATCGCCCGTGGTGACATGGATCAAGTCTTCAAAGGACTTGACGCTTTGGGCAAAACGGCATGGCGCGTCAACACCCCTGTTCTCGAGGTTATGCTTGATGCCTGGAACTCCAAGGAGGAGTTGGCGAACCTACCTGCCCTCGACCCCCAAATCCCGATCCCTCCCGAGCCAGAGATGTCCGACGACCCTACAGAGCGAAGAAAGTGGATCAGGGCGGTGAAGGCAGTCGAAAACGAGAAGGGCGGTTTGCACTCGGTACGCTGCTTCATGAACTTCCAGTTGGAGATCGCTCGAGCCTTCAGAAATCAGACCTTCTACTTCCCTCACAACATCGATTTCCGAGGACGCGCCTATCCTTTGCCGACCTATCTCAACCACATGGGTGCCGACCACGTCCGCGGTCTTCTTCGCTTTGCAAATGGTAAGGAGCTTGGCGAGGCGGGACTCAAGTGGCTCAAGGTTCACCTGGCCAATGTCTTTGGATTTGACAAGGCAAGTCTCAAGGACAGAGAGTCGTTCGCCATGGACAATCTGGTCAACATTTTCGATTCGGCAAGCAAGCCACTTACGGGTAACCGATGGTGGTTGAAGGCGGAAGATCCTTGGCAGTGTCTGGCCACATGCTTTGAGCTCAAGGCGGCTCTCGAATCCCCCGAGCCGACAAAGTTCGTCTCCCATCTTCCTGTACACCAAGATGGTACCTGCAACGGCCTTCAGCATTATGCCGCTCTTGGCGGCGACTCATGGGGTGCTCGACAAGTCAACCTGGAACCCGGTGACAAACCCGCAGACGTCTACTCCGCTGTGGCCAACATGGTCAAGGATCAAATCGTCAAGGACGCTGAGGCACAGAACCCCTTCGCTCTCGCTTTGAACGGCAAGATCACGAGAAAGGTTGTCAAGCAGACGGTCATGACCAACGTCTATGGTGTCACGTACGCCGGCGCCAAGAAGCAGATCTGCAAGCAGCTCGACGCCCTTTACCCCGACCTTCCAAAGGAAAGCGGTTTTGAAAACATGCTCTCAGCCGCGTATATTGCCAAGCTGGTTTTCAAGTCACTCTCCACTATGTTCCGGGGTGCCCATGACATCCAGTACTGGTTTGGAGAGATTGGTGGCCGTGTTTGCAGAGCACTGTCGGCTGAACAACTCGAACGGATCGCTAACGATGGCCTTCTATCATCGTCAACCAAGGCTAGCCGAGACAAGAAAACCTCGACCGACGAGTTGTTGGGACAATTCCGAGCAACCATTGTCTGGACTACACCCCTTCGCATGCCCATTGCACAACCCTACCGCAGGAGCGGGACCCGCGTCATCAAGACGTCGCTCCAAGACCTCTACCTGACCATGCCTGAGCGTTCCGATCCCGTCCACCGCAAGAAGCAGCTTCAGGCATTCCCCCCAAACTTTATCCACTCTCTTGACGCCACTCACATGCTGCTATCGGCTTTGGAATGTCACGATCTTGGTCTTGACTTCGCAGCTGTTCACGACTCTTTCTGGACCCACGCAGCCGACATCGACACGATGAACCGCGTTCTCCGTGACGCCTTCATCCGTATCCACGAAGAGGACGTTGTTGGCCGTCTGGCTAGAGAGTTCGAGGCTCGTTATCGCGGCTCGATATACCTGGCCAAGATTAACTCGGACACGGCTGTGGAGCAGAAGATTACCGCTTTCCGCAAGCAGAAGAGGTTGTCCCTGAGAGACGAGTTGCTTATGGAGTACAGGAGGCAGACTCTCCTTCGCTCCGCCGACCCTGAGCAAGTAGCCGAGGCCAAGAAGATGGTGACACCCGCCAGCATCTTTGAACAGATGGCCGCCGCGGAAGCCCTCGCCGCGCCTGAGGATATGGAGGCTCTTGGCCTTGGAGAGATACCGAGCAACGCAGACGAGGCCGACCTTGCGACGGCGGAGAACGAGGAGGATGCCCACGACGAAATCGCTGCTGACGCATCTGAGGTGGAATCACCCGGAGAGCGCTTTACTGCGCATTTGAAGGACATGATGAAGGTTTCGCACTTCGAGCAGACGGTCGTCTTGTCGGACAAGAAAAAGAAGAAGGCGGACCGAACCATTCAGGTCTGGCTTCCGTTGACCTTCCCTGCCATTCCGAAGAAGGGTGACTTTGACGTCCGAAGACTCAGACAGAGCGAGTACTTCTTCTCGTAAAACCATCTGTCTTGGTGCAATACGAAGTCAATGTCTGGATACCTGTCACGCTTGAAAGCTCGACAACGATAGCATATACTGGTGCATATACTGGTGCATCTACAGTGGCGTTGTGTTTATTTGGACATGGTGGCGTTTCATGGCGGTAACCAGGTGGAGGGGTAAAAACAAAAAGGCTTTGCTTCCGGGGAATGTGTACGATGCTGGATTTTGAAAGAAACTGTATAAATAGATGGGTTCCAGACACCAAAGGCATATATAATGCCACGAGGTTACCCCCACACAACACAAACAAAAACATGTATCATCATCATAGTCCCGTCTGCTGTAGACGCGGGATATAATCAAAACCAAGAAGAAACATATCTAGATTATTACGTGCGTTCTACCGTGTCTTTGGCTACACTTAAAGACCGAGTCTCGGGCGAGCAACGCCGGCAGAAGAACGCTGAATAGCTGGCGCCGCTGTTACTGTCTCGCCTATTGACAGTAGTTCCAACTTGCGATGCCTTCCTGGTCGGCGTCATAATGGTTTACAGCAACTCGAGTGGAATTCTCGACTGCTTTTGACTGATATGCCCCAGCGATTTACCTTCTCCATGGTCGCCACTTGCCATACACGAATTACAACTCCTTGGGGCCACTCGACGATTTGGAGCATGAACCCGCCGAGCTGCCTGTTGAAGCTGTCTCTTTACGTTGTGATAATACTTCCGTGAAGTCGCTGGTGGCTTGCTGTTTATCCGACTCGTTCGCTTCTGCTATTCTCTTTCCAGGACGAGGGAAGTTGCTCAAATCGAGACGGTCGAAGATGACGGAAAGTTAGAGAAAGGATACTTTGTTACCTTGCCTATCTAAACATGACACTCCAGGTAGGCACTCGATCTTCCACTGGAGATAATGATCGAAGGACTGTAAATTTCATACTATCGCTCGCTACGATGAGAGTGATATCCTTGAGCTTCATGTTTGTGTCTGAGCACTCTCGTTGCTTAGCTCACACATCCGAATGAATCATAGCTGAGAGAGAGACTTCCGTCATCAAAAGATGTTCCCTGACTGTGCCGGCCCACAACACCAGGGCGCCTGACACCTCAGCAAGCGATGTCTGCCAACCTTCTGTACTAGGTAAGCGGATACCTATGTGAGCGCTGAGACGACAATTTCCCTTGCAACGCCCATATCGGCGGCCTCGAGCGAAATGAAAGATGCAGCTAAGCCCATAATCCCGCACTGAATACAATCGGGCGGAGAGCGTCGATGCTGGCTTCGTGGTGCCTCCTTCAGACTGCAGACTCTGCTCGTCGCGGCCGTCCTCGGCTCCGTCTGGCTCACATTTTATTCAGCGGCTCTGTCTTGTCCCAGTAGTTGTCTGACCCCGTTTCCCAACTGCGTTGACTTACCCATTCCGAAAGAACTTCGCCAGATCGCAATTTTCTGCCGTCCGCGGGGGGTGGGGGGGGTAGGGATTATCGATAACGTTCGAATGAGCCAGTAACACAAGGTCAGTCCTCCGCTATCAACAAGAGAAGCCGGTAACTCCGTATGCGATGATTAATCCACAAATATTCGCCCACGAGGCGTATCTCAGTCCCATACAGACGCTCAGAAGTGGGAGAGGGTGAACAACACCCCCAATAACAAGTATCCTTTGGTCGATTCATGTTCTCTGTGAAATGTAATGACAGCGTATGCCGGCGCGGCGCTGCGAAGAAGCTCTACTAAGGTGGGTTCCAAGTCTCCTAGTCGATCGTCTGATTAAAGGGATACACGCTCTCTCACATGGGTGCAAATACGCAACTAGGTTGATACCCAGCTTTCATCGAGATGATCCCCGGAACCAGTTCCGATTACATAACGGTGCATCAGTTGATCGAGTTGATGGATGGTTCAGATGTGATCAACGCATCGACTCTACAGGAAGCTCTCCGGCCCCACACCCCGCCGACACCGCCGAAAGTCGCCGGGTCGGGTGTGGGGTGGGGCAGATTCGTAAGTGGTGATGCGAGCCGAACAAGAATCTGGCCGAGTCAATCTCGAGTGTGGAAGGTCACCGGAGTGTTTCCATAGCGTCATTCCAGTCCGCTTTCGCTTCTGGATACACCCCTGTTGTCATGGAGATGGCCAGCAGAAGGATTTAGTAAGGAGGCCTGCCTCTACGTGCTTGGCCAGCAATACGTCCTTGTAGGCGACAATGGTTGACGTGGAATGAATACCAGGTTGCTCGGCTATCGAGGCCTACAGGTTATTGGATGTTATACGGACCCGATACTCTTCGCGACTTGGGCGCCCACAGATGCGAAAAGTCCTTTTTTTGTTTTTCCACCTAACGGTCACATGCAACTAAACTTGGACGGCCAATAACGAAACAGCCCCAATGTAGCTAATGCCGGACGCCATGTATTCGTGACGATAGTATGCGGTCGAGCCCCTCTTCTTCCACAAAAGCAATGATTCTCGGCGCCTACTTAGTGCAGGTCAAGGGATAGCATGGAGTGGGCAGGGATACACACATTCAACCAGCTTCCACGCCTGACTCAAGACACAAAGTTCTCGCCGGAATGGCTGTGCAGGAGGAACGCGCAACCAGCCTCATCCAACCGACACTCCAGTATCCCATGCCCCAATTTCTCAAGCCCGGGTATCCTCCTATCCAGTCCATGCCGCGTCCTCATTAATCCCCGCTCACTTGACCCCGACGCACTCACTGTGGCTTCTGCCCACTCCAAAAGTGCATCATGCCGTACGCATGAACGTTGGGATCCCTCATGGCGTTACGGCACTCGGCGAAGAGGACCTCCATCTGGATTTTGCTCCATCCCATCATCTCGAAGTGGATGGCACCAACCGCAGGGAAGAACTCCTCACAGGCTGTGCGGTAGTACATTCCGACCAGTCGCATCGTCCTGAAGAGCGTGTTAGCTTGAGACTCCCGCGCTCACTCTCTCGATGGTGCTGCAACTCACTTGTCTCTGGGCCACGTCCCGTATGGCAGCTTCACGGTATGGTGTTGGATGTTGACGAAACCAGCCTGCTCCAGATACTGACGCCCAAACACGGCGGCGTGCGAGTTCGTCCCGAACTTGGCAAACGCTTCTACCAAGTGGTTCGTAAACCGAACGAGGGGCCAGTCGGGGGGCATCGTTCCGTCGTCGCAGTGGACCTGGCCATCCACGTCTTGGAGTTCAATCCAGGCACCGGGCCTCATGTGTCTGCAACGCGGTTGTCAGTCTTTTTGAAGCCCATGCGGTCTTGAGGGGTGTGGCGTAATTCCGTACTCGTATGCGTTTCGCAGTAGGTTAACCGGCGACTTCAGAACTGGCACCATGTTGCGCAAGTGCACAAAGTCGAAGTTGTTGCCGTTCAACCAGGTATCCTCAATGTCATCGACAAGAAACTTTACATTGGGTGGCACCCAAACGGGTTGAATGGGGCTGAGATCAAGCCCCTCGATCTCGGCGCTCGGAAACCTGTCACCCACTTGAATCCACTGCGTCAGCCAGCTTGATCGCTCCGAAAGGAACCCCCCCCCCGATCAATGGAACTTGAGGAAGTCAAAGTCCAAACACTCACTCTCGATGGCCCAGATTCCCGTACCGGTACCCAAGTCGATGATCTTCTGCGGGTTGTCGCCGATGGGCGCGAAGTAAAGTCGACCATCCGTCACCTCGAGCATCATGGCGTGCAGCATGTCCTCGCGGTTCTGCTCCGTTTCGTCGTTGGGGATCGGATACCGGCCGTGGCGGAACTTATGGTAGCGTCTGCCATTCTTGAAGCTGTGCTCAAAGACACTCGAGCTCAGCGAGGTCGAGTCCGTCCTGTCGTCGGCTACGGATTGCTCATCAAAGACGCTCGGCGTGAACTCGTCATCGTCATCGGTGCCCCCAGCTTCAATAGCTCCCTCTGGCAGGTCGGCGCTTTCCGTGACGGTCTCCGCTGACGTAGCCGTTTCGGTTGCGGCATCTGTTGTCGGCGCGGGCGTTCGTTCGGTGCTGGAGACCCCGGCCGTCGGAGCTGCGGAGTCTACGTAATTCACGTTACTAAGAGATGATTCTAGAGGGCGAGTTCACGGTGATGTGCAGACTATGCTCGCGGCTTCCAAGGCAGCCGAACATTGTTCAACAGGGGGCCGCGTGAGAGAGCGCAAGGTTCGGCTTACCCTCCGGTCTGTCGCGTTGTGGACTTGCCCCACGGCTTGCGCTGGCACTGCCGGGTTTGCTATCTGTACCCATCGTCGTTTATTTTGATGCTCCAACGGAATCGCGTGCGTGTACCTGATCCGTAATTCAAAGGCTCGTGCGAAAAAAAAAAAAAAAAGTCGTCAAATGGACCTGCCTCGCCTGAAGGTTTGAGGAAAGAATTGGATGGAGGACCAAGGGTAGCAAGAGGAATATTGAGGAATCAACCAAGTCTTTTCTCGACGCGACGCAGCGACGTAATCGAGCTTCCCCGGCTGCTTGTAACCCTGAACGAATTAAACTCAGGGTCGGACTGCCCGGCGGTCCTTGTAGACTGAATGTCCGTCCGAATTGAATGTGGAGGCGGAGTTCTAGGGTGGACCGGGTGCGCTTAGGGGCCTAGGCGTCTTTAAACCCCCCCCCTTGGCTGAATGCAGGCAGAGACCCTGTTGATGTGATCCCAGTATGCTCTGTAGCACCGAATAAGGGGAAGCAAGTGAATGATTCAGAAGATAGCGAGGCTGGTGTTGTGGATGGGAATTGCGCCACGATATGGAGATCGCATCAGGAAGAAGGGGATGGGGGAGAGCGAGAGACAAGAGACAGATATGTGGGAGAAGAGAACCGAGAACCCGGGCGCCGAACATGCCCAGCCCAGTCTATGGCTGTGATGACCACGTACAGGCGGATACTAATCAACACATGAAGGTCCAAGAGGCTTGTCGGGACGAGACACAAAGGATTAATGCAGCGGAAAGGCGCCACCAACTTCGCAATGCCCAGGAACGGTAAGGTGTTCTCGGAGGGCATTTCTCAGAATGGCGGTGGATGCATTAGATCATTGCGACTCACCTACCAGTTGCAGCGAGCAGGAGGAACACAGCGGCAATCCTCTTCTCGGCTATCATGTTGGGCTCGAAGCCAGCGCATGTCAGCTAGCGAGCCCCTCCTCCATCTCATCTATCACGCAGAGACCACGGGCTGTCATGCATGAGGTGGGTAGTCGGCCGATGAGCCCCGGTGTTTGCCCTGTTTCCTGGTCTACCCTTGCTTTCAGCACCATCCCATTCCGTTCGGCGGTGGAGGATCGGGTAACCGGTCATTGGATCTCATCTGGACCATCCAAGCCGCTGCCGTCAATTCCCAGGTGCCCGGTTTTCAGGTTGGAACGACAAAACCGCCGGTCAACATCCCATGTTCCTTGCCTTGCTCTGGCCTGCGAGTACTCTCAAGCTCATATTCATCCCGTTCACATTACTCGCGCTCGCGGGAAGACCGACTAAATAGCCTCATTTTGGTGACGGTGGTCAGGACAGAACGCAACCACCCAACGGGCACTGCCTGTTGACGGCTCCATCTCGCGCTCGACAACCCTGAAGCCCACGAGGAGAGGCCCCTCTCTGGTTCACCTCGTATCCCTGAACCCCGGCCCGTCCCTGTCGATCTCTGCCCCCGTGTCCCAAACTGGCGCTTTTTGCGGTCCTTCTCAACGTCATTTCGTCAGTGCATCGTAAATCTGTTGAGTGAGGAGAACAGAGTAGGTGACCTGACACGACCACCGAGTGCGCTGCATAGTGTCCTGTTATGAGGAATTGGATGGGCTACACGTACCTTTCGATCGGACGAGACTAATTCAGGGTCAACAACATCACATCAAGTAGCACCGCTCCTGCAATCAAGATGGCTGCACATCCCCGCCGCCGTTATTACTTACGAGTTTGCCGACAGGGCCCCAAATCTCAACCTATCAGTTGACGATCGACTTGAACACCACGCCTCGCTCCGCTGCTGGCGGTGGTGGGTGGCGGAGCTAAAGCATTAGTAGGGGGGAAAAAGCAAGGTCTCAATGCGGTCCTAGCCCGCCTGGCCCTTGAGCACTGAAGGCCAGGCTGGATCTTCGATCTTGTCTCACTTTGCGCTTCGTGTCACGTCGGGCTTCACTGCAGATTGAGGGAGGGGGGTGGCCGTCGAATGACGAAAAAGAAAGTCCAAACACACTAAAACCCTGATTTGTCGTGGGATCAGAATGACAGAACTTTGCATAATTTGACTGATCATCATCAGGAATGGGCTGCCCATGCCTCGAGGCGCCTAGAGCTTGGCCTCGCAGGCATGCTGGGGAAGCGTTGACGACGCCGCCGGTCGGCGACACGCCAAGAACAGAGTGTCATCCGGCCCTAATGCGCCTCCGGCATCTCCTCTGGACGCCGTCGCTTAACCCCGGATGTTGCATGCTCATTTACCGCCCGCCACCGTCGAAAGAGGTGTGACCGCCTGATAGAACACTTGAAGTTTTAGAGACGGATCTTCGAGCGGAAAGCCTGCCTTTTTGACCCATACAGACGATAAGGAGCTGAGGCGAGTAACAATGGTGATTCAGGGATCGATAGCGGCCTCGCAGCCACAAGTCAAAGATCAAAAGAGAAGGGACAAGCCTCGCTCTGATAATATGGCTATGGCTGTGCGCAAAATGGGAGACTACCCTGGGACTTAAAAACGTATTCCATTCGCGCACATGGCATAAAACAACATCCATGGAGGATGGAAGGGGAGTGGTCGTGGTTTTAGATAAAAGTCGTATCAACTAGAATGGGTATGCTGGCATTCAGGAAAACAAATGAATGCTTACTTCTATGTTTGGCAGACAGACATGGATGACTTGAGTGACCACCAGGAGTGTGAAAGACGGACGTTAGGTTTTACGATGCTTTATGGTGAAGGAAAGACGGCAGTGAATTCTGCTATTACGGAAGTCTATTCATTCCGAGAATCACAGATTCGAATGTGTAAATGACGCCCGCAAGCACCAAGTCCAGATCCTCAGCTCGACCGAATGGCCGTATATGATTGTGACCAGTAACTTCCTCGCAGTATTCCAAGCCCCTTCGAACTGGGTTAAGAAAAACGACGACAAACCCACCAAGCAATGCTAACACCATCTTGTGCTCCCTGACGAAAGATAAGGACCCCGGGAAAAAACACGAAGTCAAAGGAAGAGACCAATAGGTGAGACCCCAGTTATAGAAGTCCCTGGAGTGCCCGTGAAGTGTGAGACCCGTTCAAGCAAACCGCACACCACGTTTCGTGAGTCCCTTCGAGGGACTTTCCGGTTCAAAAGATGGTGTGGAAGCCGCAGGTGAGTCGCCCAGCATCGAGCATATCGCCCTGGCGAATATGACTAGAGTGTTGCCTACTCATACTAGCCAACTTGCGAAGATGAAATATTTTGAATTATCTTGTCTTGTTGTCCGAGTAGCTTGCCATGACCAATTTGGAGGCAATTTATCTTTGCGCCAAGGAGGTCTTAGAAGATGCATGACTCCACCCACGAAGTCGTATTTTAGCTTGACCAACAAGGATCCCCGCTGCCCGGATGCTTCTTTGATATCTGTGTCAAATAGAGCGCGACTGAGTAGCGATTTTGATGTGATACCAAGGTATAGAAGAGCACCGCGAAGCATCATCTGCTGCGGTAGGGAGTAGAATTTGTTGGGTGAGTTGATGCAGGGAATGACAAACTCGTGGGAGGCTGGATTCAAGAGGCGGAACCTCAACTGAGGGAAAAGGATTCTTCTCAGCAGGAGCTCATTTAACATCATCCAGGGCATCTGCCACAAAGTGTAGTCGATTACCTTGATTATAATGGCGAATGTTTCGTTCGTGGTCGTGTCTTCCCAAAGTATTGCGGGCATGTCTTCCCGAAGTTTTGCAGCTGGGTCACCTGACGACAGCTTGGCCCAGTTTAGTCGAATAGTACTGTTGCCAGGGATTGTACCGCCAATCGAGTAGGTCTGTAGAACTCTCATGTTGATCGGTAAACTTCTTATTCTCAAAGACGGAGAACCGAACGTACCGGGCGTGCCGAGTACAGGCTGCCCAGTGCGTCTCGGACACAACAAGATGCATCTTCTCTCCCACTGGTGCCATGCATTGTGGCTGACGAATCTTGCCTGAACCTCCCCTTCAAGTAAGTGCCATTGCTTCTCTGCTCGAGGGGGATGGCAAGCAGACTCCAGGGGTCACTCTTCCGGTGGTGAGGCAGGACAGCAAGCGGACATGTGCTTCCAGATACGGGTAAGGTGACATAAAGTCCTTCATTGGAGAACGACCAGTCAAGATCAAGCTCACAAGCAACATAATCCCCACAAAGGAGGAACGATCTCGGGCGCGGTGCCAAGAACCTTAAAGTTGATGATATTTCGCAGCGAGTAAACCATGGGTATTCTCTTCTCGTCAGGTATCTCCGTGCCTGGCGCCACGATGAGGTAGCTTCCGGTGCTTTTGGGAACAAAATATACTCGCCAATCTGAGGATTCCATGTCAGCATAGTCGGGTCGAAGGAGCGCCGCAGAATCTCTTCTTGTAGTTGCAATAAGGCCCCCTCGCCTTCTCCGTAAATGAGAGGCATGTTGACGCCGAACAAGCCAAACAGGCAGTACGCGGCGTCTTCTTCCCTTGAATTAATTCTTTTAGCAACCCAGCTCATCTTTTCTGCGAAGCTGGCCGAGTCCAAGATTTGCTGCCGATTTAGTCGCCACAGAGTGTTGGGGTGGGGCCTTATAACGTTCCGGAGGTAGATCCGGTCGATACCAGTGGCTCCGCTGATGGCCTGAGCGCTGTTGTCTCGGTCCGCGATGAAAGTTCAGGTTGACGAGAAGAAGTGGACTTTTCATGGTCCTAGCAGCTCCCGAAGCGTCCATCCTCGCGTGAACCAACGGGACGCTGCGAAGAATGGCAACGACATGTCTTCCATGGAAGGCACATCTGCTAAGTATGCGAAGCGCATCTCCGCTTTCTTGTACCATTGGAACATGGAGTTGATGGCTTCAGAGAGTTCTGCGCTACTCGTTTGTCGAGACAGCAGGTGTCGACCCACACATAATTGTAGCCATATTCGAGGGCTTTTTTGCATGTTCTCTCGATCTTCTGGAAACCGGACTTGATTTTGGTGTCGATCGTGGGCTGGAGGAACTCCTGCAGAGATGTTTCTTCGTCGCCCCATGTGTGGGACAAGACAGCGTAGTCGGGCGTAGCATTCTCGAAGAACTCCTCCATACGGAGTGTCTTTGAAGTGACGAGACGCATGACGATAGCTGTATCCCTCTAGTCGAGATCTGGTTATCAAGAATGCTGCTGCCACGATGTTCAAGTTAATCGACGTCGGACGAGGCATCATCCAGAAGAACTGTGGTCAAATACCCCATTGCAAATCGCACCGACGCGTCAGCCCTTCCATTTGGGGAGCTCAGGATGGGGGCACATATGCGGTTCTGAACGATCTGACTGGCTTTTTTGAAGGTATCGCATCCATTTGAAGCAGGCTAATGTAACGCTGGATGTCTTGTGTATCACGCGTAATTAGTCTGCTTGGAAGCTTTGAGCATGGCAAGTTGCTCAGAGAGTCTTATGTGATCAGCATGGAAATAGATGAAATTATATGCTAGGTCGATTAAAAAGTAAGGGATCAGTGGTTTCAGTAAGATGGCGGTGCTTGTTAAGTTGATGTAACTGCTCCGGTGAGATGCAACTCAATCCTTTGCGACCAAACAGCGTGGATCGTCAATTTTTCACATGGATTCTTTGGGACTAATTGAACCGAGTAATCTCTAGGCCAAGTATCACGTAAAGTATTTCGATGGCGGCTTAAATCATTAAAGAAGACTTCATTTAACGAGCGTTGCATTCACCCGTAGACAGGGACGATTACATGTTGAAATGTAGTGTAAGATCTAATTGAAAGGTCATTCTGATAATGGTAAAAGTGCGAAGAAGTGAATAATCCGTTGATTCTCAGCCACCCTATCTCTTTCTCGAGAGAGAACTCATGTCTCTCCAAGCTATCATATTACCGATAGATCTGTCTATATCGTGGGACAGTTCCGGGCCCTTTCTAAGTTCCGAGCTCATATCCCGGCCGTATCAACAGATTTGTTTTATGGGCCGTACGCCGGACCTTTTCAGTGGCAAAAACCTGAACCGGTCGTCGTGTATCCGTAGGCCTACATGGGCACGTTCATCAGCTTTATTCTACCAAAACCCATTACCAAGGCAACCTAGCCGATAGTTTTGCTTACCTTTTTCCAGGTAGGAATCGACAAGTAGGCTGTCAAAGTAGTTAGCGGGCGATTCGCAGATTTCAAGAACCAGCAGGAAAGGCAAGGACTTACCTGACTCCATATATCCGTTACCTCGGCCAGAGCAGGTTCCGGCGATCCAGTTCACCGCGTCCACCCACTCTTGGACATTGCAGGGGTTGCCGCTATTCGAGTAAGAGCACATGTAGGCGGTAGCGGTGCCATAGCGGGAGTAAAGCGCCTCGCCGTTGTAGAACCGTTGACTGCCAACTTCGTAACAGCCGTCAAAGAATCGCTGCCAGGCGCCGCCATCGTAAAAGTCATAATGGCTCATCCACTGGAGGCTGACGCAGACGGGATAGGTGCCGCTGGGCCACGAGATTGCTCGCTTCTCAAGGGCTGCAGCCTCGAGAGCGGCGGTGGCATTGGTCTGGGCGGGGTCAATGTCGGCGATCTTGGTGTGAACCTCAGTGCCGTCGACGTCTGTGTAAACCTTGTAGATACCATCTTCACCTTCAAGAGGCACCACAAAGGCTGAAGATGCCGTGAAGAGGGCTAGAGAAGCCGTGAGGATGCTGAGGAACTTGGAAACCATTCTGACAATATGTGGTGAGTCTGGATGTGAGTGATGCTTCTGGTTTTGTTCTCAGGAGGTATGGTTGGTGATGATAGGAGACTAGATAATTTCTACCGGAACTCGAGTCTCTTTTATACACAATTCCAATAACGTGAACGTAGGCCATTCGGAACATTCCACATCCCTAGCCCTCGGGCGAAGAACCAGCGACGTGGGCTGATCTGATACCAGCTGCTGATTAAGAGACGACTTCTACACACTACAGAGGGGATTGTATGAATCAACTCATGGTTGTAAAAAACCATGTTTTTCCGACTTGTGTATCTCGGCCCAGGCCCAGAAACAGCGCACAGAACCGAGTAGAGGTTCCATCGGCCCGCTCCGCCCGACCCGCACTTTGCGCTTGCTTACTGAGTGCAACTGCTCTTCTTGGGTTGGTATTCATGAGTTTATTTTTAGATGTACAAGAGTTTACTCAGCGCACAATGAAGGCTCATATAACAAGTCTTGGCAACGACCGCTATGGGTCTCGTTATCAACCTCTTGCGGGAACTACCTGATGGGTCCGACAAATAAGCATAACAGTTTAACTTTTGGGTCGGTCTAGTTCACTGTGGAACCTCAGAATAGACGACCCAAAGCAGAATCAACCGCGCACACTTAACGGCCAAGTATTGGTCCATTGCGATAACTGGTTTTTTCGTGAAAGAGCTCGGGAAACTGAGCTATTCTGTTCGCCTTGCAGGAGACGATGAATGGCCGCCAAGACTCCTTGGCAGACTCGACGATGTGTTCATGTGGCTCGCTTATTCATCGACCATGTCGAGCCGCAAATCTCGTGCGCCAAGCGGACATGGAATCGGTTGAATACGACGGGGCTTGGAGAATCCCTCAATCACACCGAGTGGCGACGAGAAACCGCAAGGATGTGATGCTACTTACAAGATTCATTCTACACTGGCTCCGGACTTTCTGCCTCAGAGGGAACCTACCTATGCAGTATCGGTTGACTAGCAGGATTCCTCTTTGGCGGTAATGCCTTAGGTATACGTGCATTAAATTATTTTGGAATTGCCCGATCTAGTTGTACGTGCGACATAAGACCATCCAACCTCCCTACCAAGCTTCATGATGGACTTATGAATGTATAAATGTCAGTGTTCCCAAGCCTAGTTTTTGAGCTCGCAAGTGTAAAAATTCAATGAGAAGATGCGAGTAATGCCGTAAATTCAATCATGTACATGTCTGAACCATTCAGTAGGTAGGCAACATGAGACTGTGTCGCCACTACCTACTACTAGAACTACCAGTTCGGTACCGGCGTTTAGTGGCTGAACCTGAAGTCTAGCCTCTTGCTGCCTTCATCCTTCGTCGTTGCCAGGTAAGCGATTCTCTGTTCTTCTGACATGCCGCCCCAAATCTTATTGCGCCGCTTGTTGCGGTAGACGTAGTATGATTTTATCAGTGGGTAAAGTACGAGGTTCATGCACACAATGCCGAGGAGAGAGTGGTTGCCGCGCTTATACAGCGGCGCGTCATCTAGGCCGCCATATTAGCAACAAAACGCGATGTGGTATGTCAAGATCAGGCCGCTTACCTGCTCGATATATGTTGGAGGAGATAATGCCACCAGTCTGCACAAACATATTGTAGCAAGCAGCCGAGACAGTCCGCGACCGCACGGTGTTTGAGTTGCGACTGTTCCATGCGACCTATCATGGTAAGTATAAGGTTAGTTCCATCTTCTCACAAATCATCTGCAGAACAGCCAATCTCCTCGCCAATAAATATCTCAAGACATGGAAGCCGTGGCGTTATCTGACGCTTGTGGAACTTACTTGAATTGGATGGGCTGAGTACCTGTTAGTGTCTGTGTTTCGGGTTATGCTCTGCGTCTTTGAACTCACCATTAGGGTAAATAAGAAGAAGCGTGATGACGGTATAAAGAACCCAACGATTCACTTCCGTTGTGTTGACAACGTTGAGATAGATCAGGAAAGGCAGAGCCCAAACTTGTCCAGACATGGACACCAACGACAGTTCGCCAAACACTTCGCCGAGATATGTAATGCCAAGCATTGTGAACACTGCAGAGTTTGTTAATACCGTGAGAAACGTTTTTGAAAATTGAGCAAACACTTACTGTGGCCAACAGTATATGGAATCGCAAGCAGGTTTGACTGGAAAGTATCGAAGCCCAAGTTCCGCAACGTCAGGGTCAGATATTGAGCAGGAGGCGTCATGGGAATCTGGAAAGTGAGTCCAAGCACATAGAGCGGCCACAAATCGTAGTCTTTCAGACTCTCCCAGAGCAGCCGCGGGGTAATGGGCTCGCGATTGTGCATGCTGCTCTTGCTGGGGTCCTCGCGGATTATTCTGTTGACGATAATCGTCTCCTCTCTATACATCAACGATCAGCATCAGGTCAGGGAAGCAAGTCGAGTTGAAAATTAAAAAAAGCTCACCTCTCTGTAAACCAACCACTCTTTCCACGGAACCAACTGGCAGTTTGACAAGGGCCAGCAGGCATGAGGAGGAAGCCGAAAATGCCGATAACTAGCGTCATCAAGCCCTCAATGAGGAAAAGCCAACGCCAACCGGCATGACCCTCAACACCACGCATGTGGAGCAGTCCGTACGCAAGAAGCGCAGACAAGATGTCGGCAATGCTCATTGCAGTCCAGAAGAAACCCAATCGCAGGGAGAGCTCGTGGTGCTTGTAGAAGTACGACAGGTACAAAATGACCTGAACACCATCAAATCAGCTAACCGCCTTAAGTCCACGGATTGTAAACAGCTGGGCAACTTACATCAGGGATGAATCCACCCTGGAGCAGGCCCAGCAATGCTCGGCAGGCGATGAATGAGTCTCTCCCGTTCAGCCAGAACTGGCAACTGGCCACAATACTCCACAGCACCATCTGCGCGGGGATCCAGCGATCGGGGCCGACCCACTTAGACACAAGCTGAGATGGCAGCTCGGCACAGAGAAAAGCCAGCTTGAAGACGGTATTCCCCAGATTGAAGTCTTTTGCCGGCTGTTAATTTTTTTCAACATCACAAAGGGCCAAGGGCGGCGACGTACCGTTGGTCGTCATCTTGAGGTCGCCCAGCATGTTGTCAGTGTTTGCTATGGCGCCGAATATCAGCATTCCATGTTGTGTGATCATGGTGAAAGATGTGAAATACCCTGACTGATGTTGGCGCGGTCCAGTTCAAGTGCCATGAACACTTACGAGGCGTCAGTACGTGCTTCCTCATGAACATGATTGAACCGGAACGACTGAATATGAAACTCACTGATACACGCCCAGACCATGATGCGCAGGTCTACCTTGCGCACAAGGGCATATTCTTCTGCCCATGTCCAGCGGGCGAGTGGGTCAAAACGATGGACATTCTCCCTAGACGCCATGTAAGTTACCTTAACTATCGTGTCCGCAATGGAAGCTTAGAATGTCCCGTACCAGTCGGACCGAGGCTGGTACTTCTCAGCGGTATCGGGGTCGTCAAAAACGCTTGGCTTGTTAAACGTCAGCGTCCAAACCTTGTGAATTCTCACAACTGCGGTTACGGATTTGTGTACCTGCGTGGCAATAGCAAACGGATCGTAGTCCTTGTTTCGCTGGAACCAGAAACGCTTCTCAGCGATGGGCGCCCCGAGCGGAGGGATGCTGTTGAGCGACAACGAGGACTGTGCCTCTCCACCCTTGCTGAGGGGGTCCCTGGCAAGAACGGTCGACATGGTCACCGTGAAGATCTAGTGTCGTGAGCCAAGGATCGTGGAGTTGAGGCTGAAGGAGGATGATCGGTTGAGGCATTTCCTCGGAGCTAGGCTTGGCTGCGATTTACCTTATTTAAAGGTCATCCCAAAGGAGAGGGACGGGTCGGCGGATCTCGCTTCTAGGGTCACAGAGCCGCGGGGCCGTCCTGTTGCCAGGAGTCCATGGTCGCACTGGATCTGGCCGTGATGGCGAATTCAACCCACAATATCACGCTGTCTGCTAGACCGCATGAGCGGCTCGCTCCCTCGCAACCTGGCCAAGGATCTAGGTTGCTTGATCTTTTTTCTCTGAGTTTGACTTCTGAGAGTCAACACTACCTATCTAGGTTTCAATAAGTGACCTGCAGCCGGTGCGTGTGGACGGGATGTCGCGGCCTTCTCGATTCCTAGTATTTGTGTGCGTGACAGAGCGCCTCTGGTGCTCACAACCCTCGCTGAGGATCTCACCGCACCTCTCGCAGTCAGTATTTTCTAGGAGTTAATATATGATGGAAAACATATAGCAGTGGTCATTTAGTACAGTGGTGATCGTCGAGCTTCGGCAGGTCTCCGACGTAGTGTAGGAAGAGACAGCGCCCCATCCGGACCTTGAGCTCCACCCTGAAGAATATTTGCATGCGAGGGAACCAAGCTTGGAAATTCTTTCTAGTCTAGGCTGCACATATTGCGGAAAAGTCAGATAAATATCGCCATAATGCTACGGACACTCCTGTTGACGATATAGCAGTGTGTGTGGGCGGCGGCCCAGGCCGATATGACTCCGCCTGCATAGCTAGCTGAGCCAACCTCTCGCTTCGTTGTCGAGATGCAGGTCGCTGAACCATGCAACGATATCCGACTTGGCCGATGGCGTTGGGAATCGCCATAAACCATGATTCTGACGCAAGCAACCATCTCGGGTCCCTTATCAGCGCCCGTTAGTGACCCCGGCCGTTCGAAACAATGGCCGAAACACAATTACTCTCAAATCCAATCACACAAAGAACTGGCGTTGTCATTGATGCTTCTTCTCTGGTATTTTTGAACAACATTCATCCGCTTAACTAGCGCTAGCATCTACGTCCTTCATTCGACACCGTGCCAGTAGTCAAGTCAAGATATTCGGTGCATACCTCATGATTTCAGCTCAACCGCCACGAAACAGTCAAGTTTGTCGGGAAGTTCATTTTTAGCAAATATTATTTAACAGCCATTGATTTCCCCATTGTGCCTATCAGAACGAGGGAGGTGTTGTAGAGGGAGGGGGTCTTAATGCGATGAATTACCCGGACAATGATTGGTCCGGATGTGCAGAGCAAGTCAATCACACCATCTGTCACAGATCCACGCAATTGTACCAAGGGGGTTATCAATCACGAAATGCGACTGCACTCTCTCATCATCCCGGCGAGGACCGTAAGGTTTTGTCCTCGCAGAATGCGGGGTGTCTCCGGGGTCAGGCCTCTCGTCGGATGTCGCTGCATCGACAGCTCCAAGTCGTAGCCGGCGACGTCGCGATATCCAAAAACCTCTCATCCAACGAGCCGAGTCAGACAACTTATATAACGCCGATGAATTGCGCATCTTGGAGAAGTTGTAGA
Source organism: Colletotrichum chlorophyti (assembly GCA_001937105.1). Taxonomy (NCBI): domain Eukaryota; kingdom Fungi; phylum Ascomycota; class Sordariomycetes; order Glomerellales; family Glomerellaceae; genus Colletotrichum; species Colletotrichum chlorophyti. The sequence goes on along the minus strand of MPGH01000027.1, from coordinate 389,597 downwards.
TCAATCAGTCAGACAAGGCAGACACAGCTCCTAGTATCATTAGACAAAATCATATTCAGTCACAATGGCCCCGACAGCGATCGACACCGAGGTTCCTATCCACACGACCACGAAGACCTCGCTCCCCCAGCCACTCAAGGCTGGTTCAGCGCTGGACAACTATGAGTCGTTCGATGTTACGCCCGTCATTGGCCGAGAGTACCCCAATGCAAGCTTGGTCGAGTGGCTGAATGCCCCCAACGCGGACGAGCTCATCAGAGAACTTGCGATTACCAGTAGGGGATAGAGTCCCAATGTTGAAATAAGAAAATTTCTAACATTCAATCAAGTCTCACAGCGCGGTGTCGTCTTCTTCCGTGCCCAAGACAACCTAACCAACGACTTGCAGAAGCAGCTCATCCTCCGCCTCGGACAGCTGAGCGGTCGCCCCGCCGAGTCCGGGCTCCACATCCACCCACTCCTTAACTCGGAGCGGGAGCTGGGTGGGTCTGACCCGGAGATCAGCACCATCAGTTCCGTGCAACACAAGAAATTCTACAGAAAGCCCCTGGACGGCGAGCAGCTCAGCACCAAGAAGCAGTCGACGGCACAGTGGCACAGCGATATTGCCTTCGAGCCGGTGCCGGCCGACTACTCGTCGCTGCGTCTAGTCCAGCTGCCCAAAACCGGAGGAGGTTAGTGGAAATGCCGTCCCACGGAGAGCAGAACGTTCGATACAGTCAGCTAAAAAGTTCTGCAGACACCCTTTGGGCCTCCGGATATGAGATTTACGACCGCCTCAGCGAGCCCTACCAGAAGTTCTTGGAGGGTCTCACCGTGACCTTTGAGCAGCCCGGCTTCGCCGCCGCTGCCGAGCGAAACGGTGAGACCCTGTACGACAAGCCCCGCGGCCACCCAAAGAACGTCGGGACCATCCTCAAGGCCGTTCACCCTGTGGTGAGAACTAACCCGGTCACGGGATGGAAGAGTGTCTTCCCTGTCGGCGGCCACGTGAAGCACATCAATGGCGTCACGGCTGAGGAGAGCAAGCATCTGCTGGACTGGTTCCTCGACATCCTGCAGAAGAACCACGACCTGCAAGTCCGCCTCAAATGGCAAAATGAAAATGATATCGGTAAGAAACTTGAGAAAGATGGAGACAGAGTCCTTCAGACTAATGAGAAACTACAGCCATCTGGGACAACCGTAGCACGTTCCACACTGCGACGTTCGACTACGACCAGCAGGGAGAGAGGTTCGGAAACAGAGCTGTCGGGCTCGGCGAGGAGCCGTACCTCGACCCGAACAGTAAAGGTCGCCGTGAGGCTTTGGATATCCCCTACATCATTTGATTGTGGGGCGGACTAGCAAATCGTGTGTGAACTTTATTTGACGAGAGGACCCGAGGGCTTCGTAAATACCGGCTATTACGTTATTATGATATGTCTTGCAATTGCTTTGACTCACAGTAAAGCTCTGGGAGTCGGATAAAGTCCATTTTGCTGTTGAGACTGCCATAAAGGCTGAATGTGTAAATGCTGCCCTGGACTTGTATGGACGGTAGCAGAATATTTGGTCAACTGCCTCCGAAGCTGAAACCTACTGCAGAGTCCTCGCCTACTACTCTATCTGATTGTGAGGTTTGCACCAGGGTACAACTGCTGTGCGTTACCAGAGACGAGTCAGGAATCGAGGGAACAACCCTGCTCCTTAAATGATTCCCGGTGATAACATCGGCTCAATGATTAAAGCGAGGACTCTGGCCCGATTCTGTGTTCAGCGTGGTTGGAGGCACAACTTGCGTGCTTGGAGAAGTTGCTGTAGTACGCCTAGATACAGGAAATAACGTTACGGTGTGTATCGCTTGCTACCGACAACATGTACACAGCACACATTGATACATCAGCCACGAGGAGTAGCTGTGATTTTAGTCTTGACCAGGTAAAAGTCATGACCAGGTAAAATTCAAGGCGGGACTCAAACCTCAACGACCGATCGTTGCCACACAGACACCCAAGGTCAACCAACCATCTCCTCACTCTGCCTTGACGCCCCTTGGGGTTCTGATCCCGACTCCGAGCACGATGAAAATCCGCACCAAAACCATCGGCGCCGTCGAGAGCAAGACGGCCCAGTCCTCCACCGTCCAGTCCTCGATCTTCAACCACATCTGCCACCCGCCAACGGCCTGCGCCGTGCCGTGGCAATAAGCGGCGTCGCTTAGTAGCATGCCCACACAGACGACACGCCACAGATTCAGGTCGTCAAAGAGCCGCAGCACCACAGCCTCGGTGAAGGCGAAGAAGAGCCACCCACCGCTGAGCTGAGTGAACAGGAACTGCGTGCTTGGCGCGTAGGGCTGAGCGTCGCGCGTCATTCCTGCCAGATACTGGTGCGGCGCGTGAAGGGCCATGACAGCGCCCAGCAAGGCGAATATCGGTTCCAGGGTGATGAAGATGAATTGATAAATCATCGGCACCGCGGCCGAGGCCGATATGGGTGCTCGGGATGTTGCTGTCATGTTGGCCTTGGTCGCGGGTTTGGTTTCTCCCTTGGAAGTAGCCTTTCCGCTGTTGGCGTTTGTCGGGTTTCTTTTTTAGTTCCTCCTTGGGAGGGTAAGACGCTATACTGGATCGCGACGCTATGGCTCTATGGTACCTGGTTGCAGCTGCTGCAGGTCAGAGGTGAGATCTGGCCAGATTTGCGACGAAGGATGCGGGCTCGATTGAGGCTGAGATAGGAGTGTTTTCCGAAAGAAGTCTTCGGCGACCATTAGCTTTGTCGGAATGGGATTCTTGAAGTTTATGTAGCGCAATGAAACGCTCTATCGGGTCCGTCGGCTGCGGGGACAGGAAATTAATCCGAGACAAACAACACCAGCTATCCCAGCCTAGACGATGGTTCACCGCTCGCACAGAGCTGCGAGGCACGGCCAGTGGGAACCAGAACAGCTTGGATGGTTCATGGAACACCCAGGGTGTAAGACTGACTGAGAGATATTGCATGAATGCAGAGGCCACCCAGGCTGCCCAATCGAGTATCCTGAAGTCAGTGAAGAGCCCGAACTTCTGGTCCGAGTCCAAAGCTGGTGCGGCTAGCTGCTGTCAAATGACTGGTGTTCACCTTAAACGCACGGCCGGCACGCCGGAGGCCAGAGATAATGCGCCCTGACGAGATGAGGCGGTTTGCAGGCATGATGAACCTTGACATGGAGCAACCAAACAGAAAATTCAAACTGAACGCAACGGAGTCTCCGAGTGCTATATTCTCATTTGTCATAGGGAAGCCTAACGCCACTGCAAGAATTTAATACTCGGAACATTTCAGGTCTATGGATTCGCATGCATGCGTACCGTCGGCTGGGACATATTACTTTGTGACGATGATTGATATTTGCCCGACTTTCGCCATAATAACCAGAGAACTCGACATATCAAGCCAAGAACGAAGAGAAACCAAAAGGAAAAGCTGTAGGGAAAAAAAAAAGGAGAAACACCCGCATTGTATTCTTCTAGATTAAACCATTTCCTTATGTCTCATAGATGCGGCACATTGAGACTCTGCATGAGCATCGTGATAAGGCTAAATAGACCTTCGCCCAGGATAAATCCAGTTGCAACGGAAATGAGTCGTGACTCTTTTGTGTGCCCCCAACGCTTTAACACACCGATGTGAACTAAGCCACCGATACCTTGAGCCAATATCATGTCTGGTGTGATGTACATGCCTGGGCTTGGTTAATAACCAGATAGAGTCTTGTAGGTTGTGGGCGCCAACGAACCTGCAGCCAAGGCAACGCTGGATGGGATCCAGATAGATAAGCGGCCCATGCGCTTCGAGTCTTTGGCGATTTTAAAAGCAGCCCCCAAAAGCGCTGCCGTGACACCGAACGAGAGGAGGCCAGGGGGCAGACCCCTGCCATAGACGAGCCGCGCCGTGGATATCAGGATGTGGGCCGACGGCATCGGAAATGCGTTGCTGGGAAAATGAAAGACGCTGGTGTAGAGCCGGTAGACTAGCATCGATATAAACGATCCGACGAGCGACCCGATCAGTTGACCGTAGAAGAGTGACCGTGGTGGCGCGTTGACGAGGTGACCCATCTTGAACTCGTCCATCATTTCAGCTGCCTGCCATACGCTGGCTTCAACAACTCCGGCCACAGCTAAACTAAGCAAGATAGCGTTTGGATTTGACGAAGGTATCAACATGGCAAAGAGAAACTGCGGGATTTTGGCTAGGCTTTGGTCAGTCATGGCAGCGCCGACAAATTCTCGGGGATATGATGTACCTATGTAAGCAGCTCCTCCAGTTCCTGTCTCTCCATAACAGCGAATATTAACCAGGCTGAGTGGTAGTATGACGAGCACCGCCAGGACCAAGGCCAGGATTGGGACTGACAACCCAAACAGGATGAACATGGACCCGAAACAAAGTAGCAGGCCAATGGAAACCCAGGTCAAGTAAACCTTGGTAGACCAGCCATCATCTTGATAAGATAGGGAACTTGTTTGGGTCGATGATGGCCGCCGTCTTGCGCTGCCCAGCAATGGCTGGCAGTCTTTGTCGTAGTCGTCGAAACGAAAATTACGGAATTGGCGAGCAATAGGGCTGTCCATAAAGTGAACGATGCTCGAGAGGTGCGGCGCGACATAGACCTTGACGGACCGTAGCAGCATTGTGAAGACTGTGACAGCTGTGTCGCCGAGAATGAGTGCCACGGCAATCCACATGACCCATCCTCTGGAACCTGTTTCCCAATCTGACACAGGGCCGGGTGCCCATCCTTTCGCGTTTGCGATCGGTGATAAGATTCCCCATCCAATCAGACAGCCGACAACAATGAAGAATGTCGTCATAGGAGGCACGATCAGGCCGATAGAGATGTAACCAGGTGAAGTTGAGAGAGAGAACATCCACTCGCGAGCAAGGTAGTTGCCGAAGATGTGTATTGTTCGAATTTGAGGAATAAAGTACGAAGTACAAGACTGGGTTTGAGGTCAGCGATGTGAGCGAGGCCCCTGCAGGAAACCAGAGCTCACGTAAACAGCCGCAAGAAGGAATGAAATCAAGATCAGCTTGTTGTTTTGGCTCCAGGTCTGATGAAGCGACATTGCGCCGGCCTGTTCACCATCATTACGGGTAGAATCTTTCTGCCTGTCATCAATCTTATCCAGGTCATTCTGAGCCTGCAGAAGGCGGTCTGCAATCGTTGAGTCCCGATGCAGCGACCCGATCATGGCTGCTGAAGACGTGCCAAAAGGGAATGGCAGCGGTTCTTGAACGAGGAATCGCTTCCTCAGCGGCAGCGTAACAGCCACCCCCAACACGCTGACGCCGATAGACCATACGAGCAGCCGGGTCCAGCCGAGATGAAACGGTCCGTTCTCTGACTCTTCTGTCAGAAATTCCATCGCTGGCAAGATTCCAACGGATCCGATTGTGAAAGGCATCAAGCCCAAGGAGCTTGCGATGACAACAAGCGTTGAATGTTCTGCTGGTGTAAATGGGACCTTCAAATGGTCTTGGATCATTTTGAAAAAAGCAAACCCCAGTATCGTCGACGGCAGACTCATGATGGCGATAAAACCAGTTCGCAACCCAAAATATGTGTTGGACAGACAGATCAGCAGCCCGACCACGGTGCCAACAATCGTAGATCGAAGAGTGAGGGAGGATGTCGGTCGCTTCATCTCGAATGAAGCTGATCTCATTCCATGTGTATCCTGATGTGGGCCGCTGGCTCTCCCGTCATGTTGTAACCCCCTCATGATGAGCTCGAAATGTGCTCTCTTGGATGCGATCCGAAGTCTCGAGTCGGGATGACGGAGCAGGATGGGCGGTTCTGCTAATAAGCCAGGAGTCGAGTAGCAAGCTGAAGAATCATCATCGGGCACAAAGTGAATAATTCAGACAGGGCTTTATAAATGAATCGATCACATGTGCAGAGCTCTCTCAAGACATTGGATGTTGTTTGCTGCAGAGTTAAGCCCACATGCAACCGGATGTCTCTGCGCGGTGACATTGGGCCGACGTCATCGATTTCCAAGTTTGTAAGGATTCCACCATCTGTATACACCTACGCTAGGTCAAACTGATGGATAGTATCATGCGGTACTTGAGTTTCAGGCACGCTAACAACGTGCCCCGTTTCTATCTGCCATTATCCTTCTGTGCATTTTCGAGGTCTTCGGACTTATTTCCCCGGTTTAAAGTGAGGCTGGTAGGGCCTTGTGTTTGTCCCAATGCTAACCCAAAGCTCACGATGCGTGATTCGTCTCTCAACAACTCAAGTAGACGTCAAATGACGTGGAACCATGGAAGCGGGTTCACTCGCTCGGTCGGCTTGATGAAGAGTTTTCATCACGGCTAATACCTTACACATTACGTACAGAGGTTGTCTAGCATCTGGCTCTTCCAACATCACAGAAGCCACAACTTAGGATCTTTTTATTGGCACTCTTCGACCTTGATGCTTGAGTGATTGCGTTCTTGTTGTACGCAGCGACTTGAGGATGCAATCAACGATGTTCAAACTACGAAAGCCTAGGATACGGCACCGCCCCCTACGTACTTAGCCCATACTTACCTTACGTCTCGCGAGACGGTGTAGGCTATGATAATCGCCAGTGTTTGAGTCTGGCCCCAAATATCTGGAAATACAGTCTTACTTCTTATCGGCCTTGTCATCATCCTCGATGCTTCCAATACCTTCAGTGTGGTATTCGACAGGGCCCGCCTCCAGCGCCGACTCTGCCCTTCGTGTTTGTTGCTTCTGCTCCCGCAAGACCAGAAGCTGAATGACAACGACCGCAATTATTGCAGCAATAACAAAGCCAAAGGTTGCCGGAAAGCCGTATCCTACAGAACGAGATTAGCCCCAGTTTCTCATGCTTGGGATGTTTGAGCGGGCGCTCGCAAAACCAGAGGTGGCGATCCTGTGACGGCAGAAACGGGGAAGGTTTAGGACACGTACTGAAGCTCGGGGCCATGGTCTGCGGGAAAATGACAAGGGGGAGCCAAGCGTCAACTGCATATTGCATGCCGTTCATACTGCTGATGACCAGCGCGCGCTCTTCGTTGTCGCCCGCGCAAATTTCATTCGCCCAAGTGTAACTGTGCAAGTTAAACATCAGCAATGGTAATACAATAATGACTACACACTTTCGCAGTTGAGCACACTACGGAAGGATTGGCGCTTACAACACGGCAGTCATGAGGTGCACACTGCTTGTCAAGAAGGCGAAAAGCTTCAACTGGACGCCTGCCGGCCAAACGGCCAAGATGCCATTCGGAACCAGGCCCAGACACTGTTCATCCATGTAAGCAACCATTTCTATCGGCGGCACAAAACATAAAGCTGCAAGATTTGGTTCTTACTAGTGGAAATATGATTAAAGCAAATCTGTTGCCCGTGTAGTCCGAAAGGAAACCCCAGAGGATCACGCAAAAGGCCATGATGAGCTTGGATCCCGTCGGGATGATGTTCCTGTCGACGACAGAGAAGTTTTCCGACTTGAGCCAGATACCAAAGTATCCACCGGCCTGACAGGACACTCCGTAAAGCTGTTTGCATTGATTGATCAGCGCGTGGAACAAAGATGTCAATATTTTCGAGGGCTTGTACACACCACATAACCAAGAACGAAGGCGTACCATCTCCATTTCAACAGAACACGCTTGAAAGTGTTGAGCGTGACCCCAGCAGGTGCTGCTTTTCCGGCCTTGGTGACTCGTTCGATGGATAGCTCACACTCCTTGGGCGTTAAGAACTTGGCTTTCGTTGTGTACGGCGTGTCCGGGAGAACGAAGAACGTGGCGACTCCAACGGGTATAGTCATACACTACAGGAATTGACCAAGTCAGCAACCAACCAAGGCGAAATGTTGTCTAAAGATTAGGGAAGCACTTACACCGCAGACGATGTAGAGCCATCGCCACCCCGCATGGCCGTGGGCGCCGTCGAGACTTGTGTATACTGCCGCCTGCAGGTACCCGCCGAATGCCGAACCCAGGGGAGCCGTCATGTGAAAGATTGCGACTCGTTTGGCTAGCTCGGTCTTGGTGTACCAACTCCCCAGGACGTAGAGCAGGACCGGGAAGAAGGAACTCTCGAAGAAGCCCACGAAAAAGCGAAACGCGTAAAGCTGGCCGACGCTGTGCGTTCCCGCCTGGGCAAAAGTGAAGACCCCCTACGCGTCGAATGGTCAGTTGGTGACTCAGACCACGCTCGTTGTATGCACCGAACTCACCCATCCAATTTCCATTGCGGCTAGCCAGATACTCGGTCTGATCTTCTGCACTATCAGGGTGCTAGGAACCTGCATCACGGCGTACGCGCAGGTATATGCCATCTGGGCGTACGTGTACTCATTACCGTACATCTTCAAATCCTCTTGCATGCCGGAGACATAAGCATTTGCAAGGTTGCCCTGTTCTCGGTCAACATTGTTGCTCGCTGGTGTCTTCATCAATGGCCGGCTTACCTGGTCTAGATACTTCATGAAGAAACCCAGGCATCCGATAGTGAGAATCGACCAATCCAGCTTACGTAGCAGAACACGCTCCTCGCGGCTCTTGAGATGGGTATCCGTGTCCCATATGAAGGAGCGGAAAGAGCGCGAAGGCGACTTCGAGGGCTGCGAGACTGGTTCTGCCATCGTTGATCGTGTAACCGCACTGTGACGATTTGGAGAAGATTAAAGGCAACTGGGACGACAAAGCCGGGAACTGCTACTGTCCTGGGAGAAAGGCCTTATTTCAACTCTTCCGCGGCCGGCGTTGCGCCATTCACGAAGCGGTTTCGCAGCAGCTAAAACGCAAAGATGCAGATACCACCAGCGTCTCGAGCACGAGATGGCCACTAATACAGATCAACGCGACATGCAAACCCAATGCAGTAAAGTTGAGTGCCGTTAGTCGGTCGAGAACCTGGTGTTTCCGTCGCATCAAGCAACGGCTCGCAGGACAAGCTGGCTTGGCTGTGGGATCCATCGGGGACAGTCCGACGTTCACAGCCAATGGTGGTGCGGGTAGGATCGCGGGGAGATGGTCGCTGATAAGACGACAGAGGCAGGGGTCGATGACGAGCTCGCGATGACAGTACTACAGCGGCACGAACGCCACTTCTAGTGTCATGAGGACGGGGTCTCGGGGATTGTGTCGGGGAATACTTTCGGTGAATTGGCGATGGTGGGGCGATGGACATCTTTGTACAATGAGTGTTGAGAGATGTTAGGTTGGCACTCCTTTTGACGTCCAGCAATTGCAGGCTCATATTCAAAATATTTGGATGTCACGCACGAGCCGACGGCGCATGTTTGTTTGGTCGGAGACGGACGGGATCCGGGGGCATGGAAACAAAACACCGTTGTCGGCGACTGGGTCCTAGGAAGGACGGCAGGCCGAGAACGATGAACTTGCCATGGATCGGCCAACAGTTTGACTCCGCGGAGACTCCGCACAGGCGGGGCGGTTTATCTGTAGACGAATGGTGTACGCTTGGCCTTGTTCACAGAAAACTACAGATTGGACGTGAACATGGTCTCTCACTTTACAGTACATAGCTGCTCTTCAAAGTCGTACAAACATATTAGACATTCAGAGGCTTTCTTCGAGAGTTTTGCTCTTAAGGAACAGTTGATGAGTATGAAGCTGGCACGCCTGTAAAATGAGACTGTTTACTACAGAATAGGTATCAGTTGCGTGCTCTCACAGCCCCGCTGGTCAAACTGTGAAAAGATATGGTTCATGTACCTTTGCGGTGCGCAGCAGGATCAAATTGTAACCCCCCTTGGCAGCTTTGCCAGAAAATGGTAAGACTAGAATTTAGATCACAGCAGACACCTAAGCAGGTCAGCGGCTATCTAGCGGCTATCGGTCGATTCCGCCTCAGTGTAGCATGCTTAGCTTGATAAACATAGGATCGAATCACCAGTATCTTTCGCCTATTGATGAGCGAGATTTGCATGTCATTTCATAATGTTCAGTCAAATTCGAACGGGCGGAGAGGATCCCTAAGAAGGTTCCGGAACCGGACCGGCTCCGAGTCATCCCCGGGGCGCCAGTAGCCTAGTCTCGGGTACGGGCGTGGGTATCTGCTCCTGCTGTTATCAACAACCCAGCGAGGGTAGTCGGGATCCTGGGTCGTGACTATGGTTAGAAAGGACCTCGCGGGGCTCTTGTTACGGAGGACTCACGTCGTCGAAGAAGGGCAACTTTCTCGCATCAGCGAACGATGTAGAGTTCCAAGCTCGTAGATCCGGCACACGTCTCTTACACCAAATGCACCTGGCCCGGGTTTCTTGCTTTACATTCCCGCCACACCAACACCAAACCTGTAATAGTCTAAATTAGTGGAATTCTCTCTTCGTTGACCATGATAATGAGAAAGCCCATATACTTGAGCCGACGGGGCAGGAATTGGCAGCTAATGGGACAAAATCAAGCGGCGCAACGAAAGTGATAAATCGATGAAGAAAAATTCGCAACTTACCCCTAGCCGATAGGACAAACAACCATTTAACTCCTCCGTCGTCTTCGTGGGAGGCTCATCACCCCAAGGCTCATCATCACTGTCTTCTACTTTCGTATGCCTCGTGTAATACTCATAAGCTTCCGCCTGCGACGCTTTCCAGCATCCGGTGCAGACCCACCGAGTGTAGAGATCGCAGTCGCAAATGTCACTCAGAAACCGTCCTTCAAGCTCACTTTCGGTCTTGGCATCACACTTGTCGCACAAGTGCATAACATCATTAGATCCGCGTGAGATATACGAGCGCCGGTCAGGCCCGTAATCCGAGGGCTCGGCGCGCGGGTAGAACCTGCACTCTTCGCAGACGTTGATGCCGCACGTCACGCAGGGCAGGCCGCCGGCCTCGTCACACTTGACGTTATAGACGCGAACCTCGATTTCCTCGTCCGCATCGTGTCCTTCCCAGCGGCCGTACCCACCATCGTACTCGTACGGGTGGCTGAAAGATTGCCGTAGGGCGAGGCCGCGGCCGTCGCAGAGAGACTGGCGGCGAAGGGCGGCGAAGAGGTTCGGGGAGGCGATGATGTGCGAGGCATGTGTGCGGCTCGTGAGAGCGAGGTGATATAAGTCGCGCGCTGAAAGGTACGACGCTAGGGTTGAGACGGCGCTGTAGGAAGCTATGAGGTTGGTGATGGTGGGCGTTGGCGGCGAAGTGGGGTCAGGAGGAGCCATGTTGTCCGCTGTGTGTGTGGCCAAATTCTTTTGCTTTATTTTATCAGCTGAAGCTTGGGAAACCAAGTGTTATTCAAGGCATGTCTGTCTGAAGATACGGTATATCATTCAACGCATAGGAATTGCCGTTCTACTTTGAGGATTCTGAGTGCCTAAACCATTTCCCGGCATTCGGTCTGACTCATCAAGTTTGCTGTGCCGCACAGAAACCGCTCATAGTGGTGAGAATCACCAGAGATCCATCGGAATTCGATCATGTTGCACCGGGCCGGGCATGGCGTACGTTTAGAATAGCATTCGAGTCTTTGCTCAGGAGCATCCTACGACTTTAACTCTTTCGTTCCGCGATACGCTTATGGTAGGCTACAAAGTAGAGCGGTGTGTCAGCTGCATCTATCGTAACATTATAAGAATTTTTCTATTCTCCCAGAAGCTTGTGGCTTATGTTGGTAGAGTGACAGTAAGTTTGCCAAAGCCCCCCCTTTGCTTGTTGGAGATCCGAATATGGCAGTTGCTCGATAAACCGGTGTCAGAACATCCCCCACTTCTAAGCTGATAGCCCTATGTAGGAGGGAGGTCAGGAGATCCATCCGGCCGGAATTGTGGCCGTCGAAATCAACGGCCGGATGCTGTCCTCCGAGTCGTGCGGGACTGACCTCCAGAGCAGTCAGCGATCCCAAGATAATTGGGTTACATTATCGGTTTACGACGTATTACTGGGATATGCGTTCTTGGCATTCCAGGGACGGCAGGTGCCAATGCGGGATGTAATATCTACCATTCAGGGTCATAATCGCGTCAGACGAACGATATCTGATATTGTTCAACGACGAAAATCTCTTCTGAATCGGTTTGCGGTGGTGGCGAACGAGTCACTGTCAACCCATTGGTCGCTCATTCACAACATAACAGCAGTTCAACATTGCGAAGGAGATGGTACTTCTTGACGAAGACAGAATATGGTCAATTCTATTTTTTACTTTTTCATCAATATCATGAGGACATTAGATATTAAGTGCGTCTTCGGACGACTCCTCTTCCCACCATCTAGTAGATGTTGTGGTCGCTGTGGGAGCAGCTCTTGGAGTGTTCGGCCTGCTCGGCAGCAAGAGCCCACTTCTGGAACTCGCGGCGGATGGCATCGCGGCTGCGGCGCGCAGGGGTGGTCTTGGAGCGGCGGGGCAGGCCCTCGGGGAGCTCGAGGGCGAACTGGGCGGCAACGCGCGCGGCGGCCTTGGTGTTGATGGTGAGGGCGTCCCAGTTGATGTTGTCGAGGTTGTCGCAGGCCAAGTGGTAGCAGGGGTCGGTGGGAGCACCGGCGCCGGTGAAGATACCGGACGAGGGGATGCCGAGGTTGAGGAAGCCGACGTAGTCGGAGCTGCTGCCGAAGCCACCAAAGGCGGCGGGCTTCCCCTGGGCCTTGATGTAGTCGAAGATGGGCTGGGCGCCGTAGAGGTCGCCGGCGTTGTCGCCGAGGTAGACGTTGTAGACGGGGTTGATGGAGCCGATCATGTCGTAGTTCCAGTAGAAGCGGATGGCGTCGGCTTCGGCCTCGGACAGCTGGGAGGTGTAGTAGAGGGAGCCGATGAGGCCGCTCTCCTCAGCACCCCACCAGATGAAGCGGATCTTGTTCTTGAAGCCGCTGTACTTCTTGATAGAGCCGGCGATCTCGAGGAGGGCGGTGGTACCGCTGCCGTCGTCGTTCACACCGGGACCTTCCTGGACGGAGTCAAGGTGGGCACCGAGGACGATGACGTTGTTCGGGTCACCCTCCTTAGTCTCGGAGATGATGTTCCAGGTCTGGCGGGTGTCCCAGATGGCATCGACAAGCAGGGTGACCTCAAGGGTCTCGCCGGCGGCGAGGCGGACCTTCCAGGCCTCGGCGTTCTCGAGGGGAATGAGACCGACGGGCACCAGCAGGCCGCGGTTCTCAGCGCTGAGAGTGGCAGAGCCAATGGCGGTGCCGGGCGTCTGGTTGTACAGGATGACACCAACGGCGCCGTGGGCCTTGGCAAGCTTGAGCTTGTCGGAGATGGCACAGCTGCCACGCTTGATGAGAGCAAGCTTTCCAGTGGCGTCAATGCCCTCCCACTGGTCGGCAAAACAGGCAGAGCCTTTAAAATGGTCAGTCAACCATCGCACGGACGGGTTAGCGGATGAAAAAAAAAAAAAAATGTTCTCACCTCGGACGTCGTCGACGGGGATGTCGATAAGAGGAGCAGTGGTGCCGCCGGGCAGGTCGGTGGCGTGGTTGTACTGCAGAGCTACGACGTAGACATCCTCGCCGTCAGGGCCGGTGACCTTGATCTCACGGGTCTGGACGAAGAGGTGGTCGAAGTACTGGAGCTTGGTGTCGAGCTGCTTGTGGAAGCGGCCCTGGACACGCTCGAGAATGTAGTCCGAGGAAGCCTTGTAGCCGGGAAGACCGAAGGCGCGGTTGCCGCCGTTGTCACGAGCGATCTTGTTCAGGTTCCAGAGGTTGCGCTCAAGCCTGAGAGGGAAAAGTGCGTCAGAACACATCCAGAGAGGCCCCTAAGTTTACGTGGGCGTGGAGAACTTACTCCTGGGTCTTGATGTCAGCCTCGGCCTTGTCGGCGGTGAGGGGGTCGGTCGCGAAGGATCGCAGCGCGAACAGAGCCGCGGCGAGGGCGGAGGCGGTCTTCATTGTGGGTGATTCGGAAGCGATGCCCGAGCTCCAATTGAGGTGCGAGATGTCGGATGAATCACAATGAACGGACTGATCAACGGAGGGAAGCATCAGACATCAAGGCGGCGCGATCGGGGGACATTTATACAAGTACGCTCCCTGGAAGGGTCATGCCGCCTCGGCGCGCCAAGAGCCTCGCCGCCGAGTGAGCAGAATTGCGCGATAAGACGACATACGGTCACGACGATGCTTGCGGGCGGGCTCAGGTTGGCTTGGCCGCATAGTGACAGGGTAGCAAGGTAATTGACGGCGCGTTTGCGGTTTGGCTCGCCGCATCTTGTTTACATACTACGTAGTAGATGCAGCATGGAGAACAGAGACTGGGGGGCGGGGAATAGCTTCGTTGCCAGCTTCGCTGATCCACGGTGCGGCGAAGTGCGTGCCGGAGAAACAAGGAACCCCGGCCGCTCATGGCTGGTGCCCCGGGGTGGTTTCTGTCTTCTGAGGCATCGTTGCAGAACAGGCGATGCTACCTCGGGCAGGTGGACGACATCTCATCGTCTTGGCAAGAACTTTTGCTCTCTTGAGAATTGCGTTTAGTTGGACCAAGGTTAAACGATATGCTTGGACTGGTGCCCGCTCCTAGACGCGGAGAGAGGGTCGGTTTGGCTAGGGGGGTAACGGAGGAGGCGATGAGAACGTTAAAAGCTGAGGAGACTTTGGAACTCTGGGCCATCATCGGCGCATCTTCCCCCTCCAGATCTTGTGGATCATCGTTGCTCTATCGGGCAGGTGCCAAGCCTTTAGTAGAGGGGCCTTCGACGGTGCATGATTCCTTTCATGGATGTTTGGAGTGGGTGGCTGAGAAACGAGACCAATTGGCAGTAGGACCGTTGTTTATCCTTCTCGCTGTCGTGATGGACAACGCATGGAAGATCTAGTTCTATTCGCTGTAACTTGCGTGGTCGTTTTCTCCGACCGGAGCGAAAGTGAAGCCAAAGTAGGGCGGCGACATGACATAAAGCACTGGAGGCTATGCTCAAACGCAAACCTTCTCTACATACAAACGCAGGACAGAGGGCATACTGCTCTGACACGTCCCGTCATCGGCGGAATCGACAGCCTGTGGAAATGCCTAGCTGATAAGACCCGAGCCATCTTCTGCCCTGAGCCCCGGGCAGTTAGGGTACTCTGCTCGTGTAGTCGACCTGGGCTCGGGTTGTTCGTCTGTTTGTTCCTGGGCGCTGCAGCTCCAGCGTTACACTGCAGTGTCGGCCAAGAAGCAGCCGGCCTTGCAGCGTGAACGGCAAGCATCGCGCCACCCCATTTGCCTCGCCCAATGTTTTTCAACTCTGGACGGTGTTCTTCGTAGTAGGTCTCTTTTGAGAACTGATGAACATGATGGCCTGGCCACCCAATTTCGTCCCGTCCGTCGCCACAGATATCCTTCATGTGGCGAGCGAAGCCGATGTAGCAATCGCGATCCCCCATGCCGTGCATGAGCACATTGTCCCCAGCACGGCATCAATCTTCACTGGTCTTTCTGGATGATTCCAACCTCAATTTTGCTCGCTTTTCCGCGTGGGGGAATTGGTCCGAGAGTGAGGCGCTGGGCCAAGACTACGGGAAAGGCATGTGCTTTCGATCCAAGAGGCGGCTGAAGGATCTTTGAGCGGCAGAATAGCGCAATCAGAAGGCCTGGGCGAAGCGGGGAGGTGCCGATTGGTATGAACACCAGCCCTGATCCTGGCGTTTGCTGTTCTACCATGATCCCTGTGTTGATTCTCCCTCCGAGATGGACGTTCCAACTCCACATTTTAAGATCATGCCGGTCCGGCAACGTCCTCTCTGCTCAGTCAATACTCGGCCCAAGTAAGGTGGCCTGCTTCGAATCAGTGTTGGCTTTAACGTCGCGATGATGACCTTCGTACCGTCTCTCGTGTGCACTGGCTTCCACAGAACACCTACCGTTGATATCGATATCAGAGTCGGAAAACTCTTGGGGCTCATTCCAATTGAAGTAAGCTTCGGGGGAAGCAACGGTTTCTTCGGTTGACCCACCTCGCAATCAAATATCCAACTTAATCTTGATGTCACGTTCCGCGCCTATGGGATTTCTTCCCATCGAGAGCACCCCCCCAATACTCTCGTGATGTCCCTGTTAACAGACCAGATGGTTAGAATAAGCTTTCATGCCAACACAGAGAAGCAGATCTGAAGGATGACGTGCATCTGCTAGTGTACTAATTACCGGGGTCGGATTGCATTGGAGTCGAGAGACCTTGATGGCCGAGGATGGCATGCGTGAACCTTGACGGTCTCTCCATGGAGGATATGTATACTGCGCACCATTCTCCCCTGAGTATCAAGGGCCGCGGTGGAGAACGCCGACCTCGCTCAAGGTTCCGGGTTGAAGAGGGACACGTCCGATGGTCCTGCTTCGCGCTGCAGAGCGTCTGCTGGGGTAGACGCAGGTGTCTAGCGCTCGATGCAACGTAATTTCGAGCTCTACTTCCTGCAGCAGCCGCCAGACGAGTATCTCCACACTTGAACGATGTGAGTAGGTGGCCTACATTCTGATAGTATAGGTTTCCAACATTTGGTGGAAGAGGCGCGTGACAGAGATGATGATGAGGCACATGAGGTCTTTAACTGGGGATGGGAACAGAATAAACTGAAAAGAAACTTTGATTTCGTTCGTTTGCGGTGTTTCCCGAGCTTTCGGCACTGCAACGAATAGCATAAGTGTTCGGTGGAACTCAGAGTTGTACCAAGGACATGTGTAGCAAGCAACCGCTCAGTGCTGCATGCTCACCAAAATAAGCCATTTTCAAGGGAGAAGGTTTGGTTTCTAAGAAAGGCAGAACATACCCTGGTCTACTCATTTTTACTGGAACTCATCAGCTACGTCTCATTGTTAAATTATAAGCCACTGAACGTTAAGTTGTAATCAGTTTAAGACAAAGTATTTGCGGAATCCAGCTGCTTTCATCATAACCACAAACTGTCGGTTATTTAAAGAAACCGAAAAGTCATGTGGTGAGATGCGATATTCACTTGGTTGACTGAAATTATTGTGCTCTGTATATGTATCAACCTGAAAGCTCCCGGTACTCCTTCTAACAGCTTTTGCATCCTTTTCTCAATAATGTTATGACTGCTTTGCTTCATGTTGACCTTATTTCACCGCCTTTTTGCCATTCAAGAGCCATCATGTGGCGTCTCATCGCACGTTGTCACCATCACGTACTAGCAAAGAGCAACTAAACCATCTATGTGTGTTGAAGGCCACCAAATCTGCTGCTTTTGCATACCATCCCAGATTTTGAATAGCCAAACCACCAGACCCCCAGAGCTTTAGGAACTGGTTATGATCAGCCTGCGTACAAGGTCTGTTCGACAATGAACGGCCGAAGTATGACGTCTCTGGCTGGCTTAGAATCTCACTCACTTGATCCCAATCACGGTCCGTCCGACGCCGCAGTTGATTTGATCCCTTTCTCCATCAATATTTGCGACAAAGGCACCAATATTACAAGACCTCACAATGCCTTTTATTGGAGCCCTCAGCCTCTTTGTTCATGCTCCTCTAACGTAAGCCCACGCGTACATCGCGTTGTCGTCTCGCCCGCAAACGGCGGGATCTGCGATTGGCATACGGTTTTGCATCGCACTTTGACGTGACCTCGCATCATTGATGTCAACATACTCTCACTCATAAGTCAATTCATTCGCAGAACTTCCACGATCTACGGGATCCTCGGTTACGTTGGGTGACGACACCTGTGATCAGAGTAGGCAGCAAAAAAGGCATACATCACATCACATTGGCGATGGCCGTGGGTGCGGATCATCATGTTCTATCACTTGGCTTCTTAAGATATGAAGAAGGGACAGTTCGCACTTACGACAGAAATTTATTGCTCGGCACTGATCTGCACACCCAATTGGACATGTAAAACTAGGATGTAGATGTCGAGGGCCATGAATGATTGTTCGGGTATCGGTTAGGTTTTGAATGTATGAAACACCAGCTGCATACTGTGCCTGATTTAAACTCTAGGAATTTCAACCGGCATTTGGCATGATGGGCACTTGCATGAGTTGACCACGATGCCCGAGACAGCGGCCGGAATTGATGCTCCACTCTCGGCCGGGCCGCCGTGTTGGTAGCCGCCATTTTTCCCGAGTAACGAACACCGAAGTCCCTAGCGAGTCCGCCACATCCGGGACCATGAATCGCCGATGCGAGACAGAAGCCAACAAGATGTTTCACTTAATTGGCGCCTCTCTGGTACCAGCCGTGCATCTGCTTTGATGTCGATTTCTCACGATGAGTCAAAGGCTAGCTGACGGGAAACGTCTGTACCATTATGCGGACAGGTATTGAAACAGCTGAGATGACACATGGCTTAAGGCCCTCCTTGCATAGCTGCTCGCGAGGTTTTATGTCTCATGTGTATCTGGTCTTTAGAGATCAGTGATTGGGGAGCTTCCGAGTGATGGATGAATGGATGAACTCATCAAGGTGGTTTCTGAAAATGATCGCCGGGGTCGTATCAGCCATCCATGAACATCGTGAAAAGGAGCCCACAACATAGCCAAGTCATCTCTTCCAGGGTTTTCAATACTATAACGCGTGCTATGAAAAGGAATCTCTGGGCATGATCCAGTTCCGTGTCCTGTTCAAGAGCGGTATTGGCTGAGGTCAACAAGTAGTGTAAACTAATCGACCTTCTCTTCTCGATTAGGAAATTCTCTGCCTTTTCTGGGTTACATGTCTTTGGATCTTCAAATTGCAAATATCCCCCAATTGTCGAGAGACTTGCATGTCGGAGCATGAGAAACACATTGGCGAAAAGTCAAAATGCCAGCTGAAGGAATGTCTCATGCGACGGCTTGTCGTGTAAAAGAATCTCAACCAAGCCAAACCCCGCGTCTTGGCCCTTGAAAACCGATGCCTACGCGAACAGGGAAAGCCCCTGTGACGGCGCTAAGCCCACGAGGGCGCTTTTGCCCGGGGGCTTTCGCGTCGCCGGCGCGCGAACCTCCTAACCCGGACGACAGTCGCGACACGGGAGCGATGTGTAAGGTTTCTCGGGATGGTTTCACATAGATGAACTGCATGCCAGCGGAACTCGCCCAATGAGAAGGTTTCCCGGCCGCTGCCAAATCAGACACAGTGTCTCAACGTGTCGTCTAAGCTCGTGAGGTAGCTAAGCAAGTCATGGTTTAGTTATGTGTCTCCGGGAACACTAAGCCTCGCTTCGGCATGGTCAACTCCTCCATGTTCCTTCTCAAGATCCAGCGGAATGCCGCCACGCGCTACGGAGGCACATCGAAAACGCGCGCGCTGTGGACGAATATCGCGATGCTAAATATTACGGCGTCACGGCTCGTTACTGTTAAACGCTGGCCCATGACGCGCCTTGTTCCAACCAGCTTCAATCACCGAGGCCATGGATCTTCAATGACAGCAGCAGATACCGCAAGCGAGACACGCTTTTCTCAATATGATGACCGTGGCTTCACAGGTCCGTCAAGCGACGGAAGGTGTGTGTGCGCTAGGCGCCGTTAGGCCCATCGACCTCATTCCGTACGGCAGTCCAGGCCGCACAGCTTAGCGCTCATGTTAAAGGCCACAGGTCGTGTGGCGTCACCGCCGACAACCATCTCGTTGAGACAATTCCGCTTTAGGTTCGTGGTTCTCGCATCGCGCTGGCTGCGCCGAATGCAGGTTTTGTGGTTACAATGGGCACCGACTGGCCTGGAATGAGGGAATCAGCCATACGACCGTCCTGTTATATGGGTGTTGACGATGAAAATGATATAAGGATGGGAAGGATCGTCGCTTGATATGGAGATGAAGTTGTTTCAACGCAAAACGAAATACCAACCAAGGCTTCCATAAGTTCCTTTTCTGAGTTCCAGCACATACCCGACTCCTCTTTATCAGGTCGTTCGTATTGGAAACAACGTTGAAGATGGTGAACACCAGGATCCATCTTGGCCGAAAGTGGTCCGACCAGTCCGACAATCACCATGGCTCCCTCCCGATGCTCGGGATAGCAAATACCACGAGGAACAACATTGTCGTCGTGCTCGGTGAATTCGTCGGCACGTTCCTCTTCCTCTTCTTCTCTTTTGCCGGAACTCAAGTCGCCAACACGCCCTTGGGAGCGTCTGGGTCTAACCCCAACTTACCTGTCATTATTTTTGTAGCGCTCTCGTTCGGCGTATCCTTGACCGCTAATGTTTGGGCCTTCTATCGGGTGACAGGCGGAATGTTTAATCCAGTGGTAAGCTTCCTCCTGATCTTATGCCTCCCCGTCCTCCCCGCCGCGCTCACAGAAGAGTACAAAGGCTTATGTTACACTACACAGGTTACCTTGGCCCTTACCGTCTGCGGAGGCCTGCCGCCCTTCCGCGCTCTAATCGTTATGCCAACGCAAATCATCGCGGGACTAGCTGCCGCGGGGGTTGCTTCTGCTATATTTCCCGGCCCCTTGGCTGTGACAACCGGCCTCGGTGGAGGAGCAAGCACTGCGCAGGGGTTTTTTATCGAGGTTGCCCTCACCATCCAGCTCGTCTTTGTCATTCTTATGCTGGCCGTGGAGAAACATCGGTCCACTTTCTTGGCTCCCGTTGGCATCGGCTTGTCCTTCTTCCTCGCGGAACTCGTTGGTAAGTGGGCTCTGTCCTCCCCATCTGCTCCTCCTCGAGTCCTTGCTCATACGTTGTCCACAAAAGGCGTTTACTTCACCGGTGGCTCGCTTAATCCGGCCCGGTCATTCGGTCCTGCCGTAGTGAATGGCGATTTCCCCAGCTATCACTGGATCTATTGGTTAGGACCAACTGTCGGATCGCTCGTGTCTTGCGGTTTCTACGTGCTCCTGCGTAATCTTCGATACTACGAGTGCAATCCTGGTCAGGAATCAGATGGGCACGAGACAGCTAGCGAGACTGGCATCAAGGCATAATCGGGACGTCAAGGGCATGTGATATGTTGGAAGAATGTAGCTTTTTGGTACGGAGTTGCCTCGAAGAATACAATATGGAATCCGAGTGTCAAAATTTTAGGTCCACCAGTTGAGTAGTGCTAGTCAATGGAGTACGAGCTACCTAATTTCTATTCACAAGGTAATCGTCTAAACTAAGCTGCCTCCATCATAGCTATCACCCAAAACATCAGACAAAAAACAATCTGACTGCTTCACCTCGCGAGTGCTTTGAATTTGCTCCAGAACAGTCAGACACGGCCAGGAGAAGACTGACGAACAATATGCAGAATTCGAGTCTATGTCCAGGTCGTTTATCACTCAGTGTATTAGATCCCTATGAGAGTTTGCTTTGTTTCTTTGACGGATATATTTCCCGGAAGATTGTCATAAGACAATAAGAGACTTCGCCTTGACAGACTCGCAAAACCATCTCGCTCTTTTCCATCAAAGCTCAAAGATCGACTTTCTTGGTATCGACATCACGGCTTTTTATTACCATACATCCAGGAAGCCTTTTCAAGACTGGAGGGTGAGTATCAGCGAAAAAAAATTACATAATCTTCTTCCTTTGAAAGGTTACAATGACTACGTCTGTCAACGCAGCTCTTGGAAGCTAACAATCGTTTGCTCAGAATCTGAGTTGTACTTCTGGAGCAAGCTGCAATGGCCTGCCTTTTATACAAAAGAAGTTAAGCGGATACTAGGCTAAGGCATCATAGCCATCGTTCCGGATTTGAACCTTGAGCTAGACAGGTTCGACTTTTTCTAGAACATAATGAGAACCGCGGAGAACGGCATCTAGAAGTGGGGAAGCGAGTCTGTTGGAGACCGCAAGGGTATTGTCATCTACTCGGACCATAAACTAGCCTAGAAATAAGCTGCTCTCAACGCGGCTCAAGAAAGTATAGATCTCTGTACGAAAGCCCCATTTTAACTTGAATTTTGTATCTGTGCAAGATCCTTCTGGTGCATATTGCATTCAGACGGCACTGTAACGGCATGGAGAGCGAAAGCCCAAGGTGATAAGGACACTGTTGCTGCGAGCAAGGCGATTACTTAATACCTCCAGATAAAACCTCCCGCTCGAAAGAGCTCTTTCGGTCTTTTGCGATAGCAATGTGACAAGAGGTACAGCTTCTTGATAACAATATCGGCTCGAAAGACACTTTTCAGATAGAGCGGGGCTGCGCGGCTTTGACCGCGGTTGCTTTGGAGTCCGCCAATTCTTTCAAGAAAGGAAAAGAAGTACTTAATGGCGGCGAGACTGGTCTCGATGATTACTACGATGACTCTGGCACTTATGGCGTTGGGAAGGACGAGTCTGAGGATGATGTTTTGGTGGATTGGGCTATCTGTCAATCATATTCTCGGTTATAGGAGCAATGAAGCTGATGGGGTGTTAAGATCTAGGAACAGTTTAACATATCACCTGGTATCTTGCTCACAGTAGTCCCTTGTAGCAGAATACTCAAAAGAAGGCGGAGTGGCCGGACAAGACACGTCAGCACGCCTTCTCCAGTCTTCCAGGTTCATATTGGTGGCGATTCTTGTTCTGGAGGACCGACGAGGCTCACATGAGTGGCAATTAATTCTATTGGAATGGCTTCTGAATAACTTACCATTGAGATAAACGAGTGCAGGGTGGCGTTGTACAAGCATAGCAAACCAGACCTCGACGTCACAGGTTTACACGGGGACGTATCTCCCTGGCGAATCACATGCATCTGTAGGATCATTTTCAGGGACCAGTTGCAGAAGGAGTTGGCGGTGCCGGGCGGCGATCGGGATGAAAGGCAGTTCCCACATGCCAGATTGGGCGGCGCCGCTGCAGGCTGTCGATCACATGAGGTTCCCATGTGGTGGGTATGTCTTGGATCGCAGGGGGTAAGCAGAACCCTTCGCCCCGGGGCTGCGGATTGGCAAGGCTGATATCCAGGGGATTTCCGAAGATGGCAATGAGCACAAGTTATTACGTTGTACACAGGCGCCCGAGAACAAATGGTTATCAAGGTGGAACCCCCCTGCGTATTGTCTGCAAACATTTGACGTCTCTATGCCCGAGGGCTATTAGTTTCGTTTTCTCCTGAAGGCGTGATTTGATCGGTCAAGTCCGTGTAAGTGGGACTTCTCACGCATGACTACTCCATGGTCTAAGCCATGTTGGCACATGGAAACTGATGCACAGCAATCTGACTAGGCAAAAGTCTCCATCAACATTGAGCCTTCGTCTGTAGCTTTTCCATGCCATTGCCCACTCCTATTTGATTGTGTGTAGGACCAAACAAGCTGTGCGATTGGTCAAGTGACGAGGAATAACGGGGCAACGACAACAACCTCCTGCCGCGGTACTCATTATACAATCTTGCTTAGGGCACCTTGGACAAGATCAAGAAGTCTTATGTGGCTGAGCAATTCATTTTTCAACGACTACCTCGTTTATCTGCCATTGGAAGCCAAAATCTGCCTTTCCATGATGCAGAGCTGCTTTTGTTCAGCCTTGATCACCATGACCGGGTGCTCCGATGCCATGAGAACAAGGTTCTACACTGGACTTGAACGGGCCAAACTTCAGGCAACAAGAATAAAACAATGGATTCTGTCCATTGTCCAATCGTTGCCTAGAAGTACCTGAAGAATGATCAAGCATTCCCACCCGATGCTGCCGTCTAGCCAAGGAGCCCCGGCGGACAGCATCTCATTCGTCTCAACCCTAAATAGTGAGGCCTTCATTGGCTAAATGGCGATTCTCAGCTGATGAAATGGAAATATTCAGTCCCATGACTTTTTGCACGACCTCTAGTATGGTGTGTTACCCAAGGTGGACTTGACACCAGTCCGGGCGTAAGCAAAGGGTCTCGATCCATTCGATATTGCCCAACTTGGCTTGGGTCAATATCTCGCTCCTTCGAGTTACCGTTCGCGGAATCGACATTTGTTTGGTATGCTTATGCATTTACTTTCCATGGTCATGCAGGGCGAATGTAGCGTGCAGCCTTTGACGTACCGTCGACATGACCTGGCCTAAAAGATGTAATCATGAGCTCACAGCCTATGGCCCGGCCCAGTCCATGCTAAGGAATAGTTAGTTAACGAGTCTTTTGAACGGCAATTACAAAAGGGGCGGTCTTCTTCTACATTCGTGAAAATACGTCCGAGTTGAGCTTTCAGACTTGGTTTATTACAGTCAGGCTTGAACAGTGGATATCATCTGCCTCCGAACAAACATAACGACGGCTATGTCGGCAAGTTCGAGCCATAACTTGGCCTTACCACCAGGTCTCCCTCTCCGCAGACTAGATCATGACTTCAATAACGCCGAGGGAAGCATCTTATCATATGACCAAATGCAGGCCCTCACCACGTCTAATCCTTTATGGCGGGAGTTTCTCGGCGACCGCATGGGTCTAGAGCGGCGGTACGGCCAGCTCCTTCATACATACGAGAAGGCTTTTGCGTGGGTTCTATAAAGCACTCAAACTGACACGTGCTGACCAGTAACATTAAACCAGGGGCTACTTTGGTGGGTTTGTTCCGATCGACTTTAGACCACGGAGCAGCAACGCGATGGATCCCGATATTGTCGTCAGGATTGTCTTAACCATGGCAGAGCTTTCAATGTCGGAATCTTCAGAATCGTCTGAAAGTCCTTCTACAGACGAGGATAATGCTCTGAATACACTCCGTTGGGAGGATGCCCAGGAAAAGAAGCCTCGCTGGGCTCTGCTATCCGATACATACGCTGCCGCAACTGTTTCTTCGAAAACGAGTCCAGGAGTAATACGAAGCCCTCCAAGAACCGCACAGCGACACATGCACTGATTTCTTCTACTCTACGTCAGAACCCTCTCACGCGTTTCTCCAGTCCCAAACAGTCCTACGGCAACGACCCCATTTTGCTACACACCGAAGGTGTATCCGACCACCAACTTAGTGACCAAATCTACGAAGCTAAAAATAATGGCTGCATTGGGATCATTGTCGAGATTGTGGAGAATCAGTACAACGGCCGCGTCATGGATCCCGAAACGTTGAGACGGCTAGGCGCGATATGCGCAAAGGAGCACTTGCTACTTGTCGTTGACGAGACTCTTACCGCTATCCGCTGCGGTGCGCCTTTTTCTTTTCAGAGAGAGGAGTACCTCGGTGTGGCTTCTCCAGATCTAGTCTTCTTCGGCAAGGCCATTGGTGCCCAAGGAACCGCCGTCAATTTCGACGGTCAGTTCATCAAAAAGCTTGGAATACTCGGCAGCTCGCGCGGCCGCGCTATTCGCAATTGGCAGAGGCAGTTTCAGAAGCCGCTGCCTACGGCGGACCTCATCCAAGCAATGGCAACAATCGACATGGCTGTGGGGGGCAATCTCACGATGCTCAGCAGAATCAACGGGCAAGCAATCCGGGTCTTCGTACTTGAACGGGCAAAAGAGCAGGGCCATGAGATCAACCCCCCAGACGTCCTAGGAGGGCTGGAGAGTCTCATATTTGTGAGGAAAGACATCGCCGGCGAAATGCTCGTCATGTGCGCCAGCACAGCCGGATCGTGGATTCCGTGGGTTAAATGGCTACCTCGGCTCGAGCTAGACTTGTCCCGACACGAGGTGCTTGAGGAGGTCATCGGTATCAAGAGCCGCCCAGCGCGAGAGGAGCTTTCGAAGATGTTCCTCAAGAAAGGTTCAAAGCCTGGCTGGTGCTTTTGGTGCGGGAAACGAAACACCATTCAGAAGAACGACTGGTGCCAGCGGTGTTGCATCGGTGCCTGTGAAGAGGAGATGTGTGAGCGACGTTTCTCTCGTCATGATTGCATTTGAAGAGCCACTTTCAGCCACTAAAGTTGTAAATTCTGGTCTTCCAGTCAGTATGGAGCATAAGGATAGAGTTCAATCCCACAGTGGACGGAGCGTCCCTAGCTGGGGTCTCCTAACAATTAGGAAGTTTGCTTTTGTATTGTATGATTCAAAACCAACATCGCGGACATGGACAACAACTAGAATAAATGCGAAATCTTGGAAACAATGAGGAAATCAAAAAAATGATTCGACCCGGACTTGAACCGGAGACCTTCAGTGTGTTAGACTGACGTGATAACCAACTACACCATCGAACCAACTTCAAATTGCCGTTGTGTGGCTGGGATGTTTTCATCCCTTGCACAACTGCCTAAACTACAAGACCGTAATGTTCAGATGTTGCATGTAAACTGGGCACGACAAAGATATATGCGGTACTAGATAGAACCGTACGACACTATCGCTACACTCTCTTCAACGCAGCTTTGTTCATGATATCATTCATACATGGCTGGGCGTCGATACGTCTGGCAATCGCAGCACGGCCCACCATACCGGCTCAGAAAACCCAAATGCATCCCGTACTACCCTTAGTTAATAATCATTATTTGATCTTGAGGACGGCCTTGCCAAAGTTCTTTCCAACCAGCAAGCCAATGAAGCCTTCCGCCGCGTTGTCGATTCCCTCTGTCACGAAGAGCTTCGCCTTGACGCTTCCGTCGGCGAGCCACTTCTGCATATTCTCCTGGTGGTCCTTGAAGTGGGCAGGCCCAAACTTGGGGTTGCCGACAAGGAAACCCTCCATAGTGATCTGCTTGGCGACGAGCTGCATCAGACCTTTGATGCCCTCCTGCTGATCAGGCGGGGTGTTGTAGTTTCCGATCTATGCATATGCCAGTTCTTGCTACCAAATCGTGGCGCATATCGTGGGACCACTCACCATGCCGCAGACTGCAATTCGCCCTTCAACGTTCATGTTGCTGAGAGCAGCCTCGAGATGTTCTCCACCGACATTCTCGTAGTAGATATCGATACCGTTGGGTGCCAAACGCGGCAGGGCGTCAGTGGGCTTCTCCTTCTTGTAGTTGAATCCGGCATCGAATCCAAGTTCTTTGGTAATAAAATCAAGCTTCTCGTCCGACCCAACGGAGCCGATGACTGTCAGGCCCTCCCGCTTGGCAATTTGACCGACAACCTGGCCAACAGCACCAGCAGCGGAGCTGATGAAGATAGTTTCGCCCTTCTTTGGCTGTCCGATTTTATGCAGTCCAGACCAGGCAGTCAATCCAGGCATCCCCAGGGGACCGAGAAACAGCCCGAGATCCAGGTTGTGAGCGTTCTGAATCTTGCGCCCCCGTTTGAGGACGTCGGCACTCACGCGAGCGTATTCTGCAATGGGCGTGTGGGCGACGACCAGGCTGCCCTCCTCGAAGTCCGAGTTGTTGCTCTTGAGGACCTTGCCGACGGTGTCATTGGTGATGGGGCCGTCGATCTCGAATGGAGGGGAGTATGATTTTTTGCTGGCATCGCGCATCTTGCCGCGCAAGTAAGGGTCAAAAGAAGCGTAGAGGATCTCGACAACCAAGCCGCCCTCGGGGGCGTCATCGAGGTCGATTGGGCGATCCTCGATGGTGAGGTGCTCCCCCGCGACGGGAAGACCGGAGGGGATCTTCTTGAAGATGAGAGTCTTGTTTTGGGTCATGGCGTCTGATTTATTGGTGTTCCCAAGCTGATTGAATATATTCCTGTGTGATCTTGTAAATGCTTCGAGTATCTCAAAGAAGTTTCTGAGGAAGCTAACACGGCGTAGTTAAAATAATCTTGCCTTCAGCAAATTCTACACTGACGTAGGTAGGTGCAGGGCTGGGCCGAGGTACGATTTGTAATGTAATTTTTAACCTCAATGAGGTCAACCCCGCGTTCTCAGAGGCCCACCCGGCCATACGATCGCTACGATTCTTCCAAGATGTGTTCGGAAACAATGACGTGATTCTGATTACTGAGTCAGTGGTCAGTGGGCTGCATAGCTATGTACCGAAACCTTCGCGGCAGATGATCAGTCAGCCTATCTGGCTGCAGGCGTAAAAAAGCGCCATGCTGCGAGTATCCGTGTTTGAGGACGGAAAAAAGAAAAAGTAAATGAATAGAAGAAATATACAGCTGTGCAGCCACTGATTAGTTAATGATTTTTTGATGCTATAGAATGTGAAAAGGGGTAGCCAACATCAACGCTCTTTTCCTTGCATTACGCCGATGTACTACTCTGTAGCAGGCGTCGGGTGCTGCGCGTAGCAAGCATCATACGTATTTGGTAGGTACTATCCTGTTTAACACCTAAGGTATGTCGGATTCTGCAAGTTAAACAGGCTATGTGCTGGCTCGCTGTATCCTTCAAGGCTTTGTCGAACGCCTTTCACTCGGGCCGAGAGATGCGCAAAGGGAAGCGTTTGCGCGTATTTAAGAACCAGATCGTCAGACGCGGGCTGCCGCTGGTGCTGCACCAGTAGCGAAAAAGAAAGAAGAAAAGAAAAAAGAAAAAACAGAGGAGGGCGTCGGGCAACTGGTTACTACAGGCTTCGAGTAACGTGGTAGGTGATTTATATGGCTTTGTAAGATTGTAAACGGGCGTTGGTCGTACGTGATTTAACTGAGGCTGGCAAGGCGGAACCGGACTGAAGTTTGTAAGAAACACTGTCCTTCGATACATCGCGATGTCGAGATGCCCCCATCCTGCAAGCACCGACTTTCACCTCGTAAACAGCCCTCCGGCTTTGGCCACCGTCCAATCAGCCATACAGGCAATGTTTGTAAGAAAAACCACATTACCACTATGGAAGTACGTGCAGCCGACGGCCTATCATGATTACAACCGCCGGCTTAACTAGTCACATGCTCACCTAGCTCTCATTATTGAACAACTCACACCTTGTGTGACCATAAGCATTGGATGGCGGACTAAACTTGGAAAACTGCACAGAACAGAAACCCTGCAAAGGCCAGACGACTCGGTGTTTACAACTGCTCAAGCAATAGAACGCCCAACCTTTAGTCTGGGGACGACCGAAAAATTAATTATCATTCGGTTGAACTTGGACGATTAGCTGTTGTAGAAGTGAAGTCAGTCGGTCGACGACCGCGGAAGACCGGGTGAAGCTGACGGTCCGAGTGGTCGGCGGACGGGCCCACTCGCTTGAGGGAAGTACGGGCACGTTGACGGAGCAAATTGCTTCGCCGGGGCCGACGCGCGGGTTGAGCCGGGCGTGCATATAACATATTGACTGTGATCAAGGCAATCATGTGTGTAATCAGGAGAACGCAACGGTTGAGATATATGCAACCAAGCCTAAGAAGAGGCACCTCTCTTGAATTTACTCATCTCCCGTCAAACGCTCCTGGGAAATGGCACGGTCTCGGCACATCAGTCATCCAGCCAGTTCTATATTGTTGGTTGATCAAACATGCCGGGTAAGTGTGGCCTCAGTCGCTCACCATCCCGGCTATCTGTAAGTTGTGTGGCGAGAATTGGATTTCAACGCAGATCATGCGACGCCCCAATTTCCTCTGCCATGCTATTCAGTGTATAAACATCTTGACGGGGGTTTCGCTGTATTTCTTTCTCAAACCCACAAGGCAATTCAGCACCCGGAATGAGCGTTGATATCTATCATTCTCAATTTTCTAGACACGTGTGAGGATTCCCTGCCGGACAGAACCAATTTAGATCCGCCTCTTTCGGCGTGACATTGCCCAGAAGATGGCAGGGTACGGGTCCTGTCACCACGCAATGCAACGCTCTCCGCCCGGCCCGCGGTCTATTGATGTCCAAAGGCGTCAGAACGCCCGGAGATCAACGTCCCACTCCGTGCTTACGGTTGACCGGGGTAGCCAAAGACTATCGAAATTATCAAACCTGGTTGCATGCGACGACGGAACCCGGACCGGCTTTAGAAACTTTCCCTTTCCACCCAGGTGATCCATCATCAAGGGTCTTTCGGAATCTTCGCCTGAGCGTGCAGTAACGCATCCCTGTTCTCGAGACCATATCGCCGCGCATCGCGATGGGAACACCGCCAAGCCCGCCGGCCAATATGCGGCCCCTATAAGTTTGGCCCTTTGTCGGTTCTCGTTCAGACAGCTTCGCCTAAAAGTCTTCACACTCTTTTTGTCGTAATTTCGAGCGAAACGGGATCCCTTTTCGCGACTTCGTTGAAGGATTGAGACATCATGTTGTTGCAAAGTGTCATTCTCTCCCTTGCGAGTTCTGTCGCCGCGCAGGAACGCCTCTTCTATTCCGCCTTCGGGTACCCCGGCCGTGATGCGAGCTATGATTACATCGTCGTCGGCGGCGGCACCGCCGGCCTCACCCTTGCCTCCCGTCTCGCCGCTTCCTCCGCCTCGGTCGCCGTCGTTGAGGCGGGAGGCTTTTACGAGGTCGAAAACGGCAATAACAGCGTTGTACCTCTCCTGTCTTTGACCGGCATCGGATTTATCGACCCGTCGCCCAACTTCACTCCGCAACCCCTGATGGACTGGTCTCTCGTCTCCGAGCCTATTCTAGGCGCCGGCGGCCGGACAGTACATTATGCTCAAGGCAAAACGCTGGGCGGCTCCTCGGCCATCAACACTATGTCGTACATCCGCGGTACCAAGGGATCCTACAGCCTGTGGGCCGATACCGTCGGTGACGAGACGTTCCGATGGGAGAGCATGCTCAGATACTTCAAACGCTCCGTCGACCTCACGCCGCCGAACGAGGAGAAGCGGCAAAACAAAAACGCCACTGTGCGTTTCGACCCCGCCGATTATGACGACCAGGGAGGGCCGCTGCAGGTCTCCTGGAATAATTGGGTCGATCCAACCCTGACGTGGCTCGCTCAAGTTGTGCAGAGTCTCGGTTTACCCATCAGCCCCAAGGGCTTTAGCAGCGGTGAGCTTGCTGGATATGGCGCGTGGGTTCCGTCAACGATTGAAACCGAAAAAGCTCAACGGTCTACAAGTGAAAGCAGTTTTCTCCAGCGCTCTATTAAAGATACGGGAATCATTGTGTACACTCACACAAGGGCAACGAGGATTCTTTTCAACGGCACTCAGGCTGTTGGCGTGAGTGTCAATTCCCAGGGCGTTGAATACACCCTCTCGGCCAACAAGGAAGTCCTTCTCACTGCGGGCACATTTCATTCGCCCCAACTTCTCCTGGTCTCGGGCGTCGGCCCGCGAGAGCAGCTGGAAGCACTTTCCATCCCGGTGGTCGCCGATATTCCCGGTGTTGGTCAGAATCTCCAGGACCCGATTCAGATTTTCGTCGCCTACCCAGTCAGCACGCCCTCTGCCCAGTCCCTCACCAATCATCCAGCTCCCAACTTGGGTTTTATTCAAGAATACCTCAAGTTCGGCACTGGCCCCTACAGCTCCGCGGCAGGCTTTCTGGCGCATGAGCGTCTACCCAACTCAACTCTCGCCAACCTCACCAAGGCCACTCGTGAAAAGCTCGCCTCCGTCCCTTCCGACTGGCCGCAGCTCTCCTTCATCGCTGGGTCATTCTCTACGGGTCCGGGACAAAACAGCGGCACTCTCGCCGCCTACCTGCCTTTGGTTTTCTCGCGCGCAAACGTTACAGTCTCATCATCCTTGGTTGAATCCCCGCCTGTGATTAATTTGAACTGGCTCTCCGACCCCGCAGATGCCGAGCTTGCTGTGATGGCCGTTAAACGTCTTCGCACTGCATGGTCCTCGCCCTTCGCCAACACGCACGGCTTCAAAACCGGCCCCGAAACACTGCCCGGTGACGCCGTTCAGACCGACGAGGAAATTCTGGAGTATGTCAGGGCCAACGTGGGCCAGGTCTGGCACCCCGTGTCGACGGTCGCCATGGGCAAGCAGAAAGACGTTGAGTCTGGTAAAGCGGTGGTTGATAGTCGTGGACGAGTTTTTGGTATCAAAGGGCTGAGAGTGGCGGATGCAAGTGCATTTCCCTTCGCCCTGCCTGGTCATCCGCAAGCTGCCGTGTACGCTCTAGCAGAAAAGATTGCGGATGATATAATCACCGGGCGTTGAACGTCTCAGAACCGAGGTGGTTCTGGAGGTGTCCCTAGTGTACTTACAGCCAATGATAAGTCAAATTAAGTTCCTGTTTGCTGTAATTGCATATGTCTAGTACCTTAAGTCTATCTTAAGAGAAGCAGGAAGTTCTCCCAAAACACAGACTCAACTTGACACCATCCTCGTTCTCGAACTGTCTGTGTGAGAGAGATCATCTTTTTAAATCAACGAGTGAACATACCCTGCCGACCACTATTGTCTTTGTACCTTAGTTCAAAGTCACTTTCCGACTCTGCCCACAGTGGAATCAGGGTCAAAGAAGACGCTGCGATTCTGGAGACGAGAAGCCGCGATGGCCTGACCGGGTGATTATAGTTGTAAAAGTACACGAGTACGTTTGCTCTTCGGTGTGCGACCCCATGTCTTGAAGTATACAGCGGTCCGTCTATCGCATGCGTGCTTTGCGATAATGGTAGTGACGACAGTGTCGATGCTGCGAAGAGATAAAAGCGCTGCCCTGGGAGAATCACTTCAAAACTCTTATGGCACAGCGAGAGGGTCCGCCGTATGAGACGCAAAAAGTGGATGAAGCTGTCGTTGTATGTTGAAAACTGCATTAATCTTCTGGAGTAAGACGGTCGAGGCGAACTTGGGTGTGCAGACTTGTTGGTCGTTACTTGCCGTGGTTTGATTACAACGACGGCGGTCAGCCAATCGTCAGCTGGAGGCGTACTTACCGCGAAAGCTGACCGCTTTCAGCAGGTAATCAATCAGCCTTCGGGGCGAGCAAAACAAAGTCGGCGCAAGCAGCGATGTTCTTCGACCCAGTCAGCCGCCATGAAGAAACTACCAGACCTAAGAAGAAGGCTGTTGTTTTTCGGTGCCTCGCCTGTATCGCAGTTGCGTGCTGGACGTTGTCCGCGACGACAGAGCCATATAAGCCAATAAAGAACTACTCCATGGGCGGCTTGGCCTGATTGTTAGATGGCTTGCTCTTGAGCTAAATTTCTCACACGGCCAGGTTCAGCCTCAGCCATATAGCAGTGATACCAGTGGGAAGCGAACAAGGTACACCGGACCTAAGAAAGTCTAGCTTGCGTGACAGGTAGAGCTCGTTTAAGACTTCTTGCTTATTGTGCTCCTAAAGAGGCGCCTATAACACTCTCAGGGCGATTTAAGAAGCTTATCGGCAACGGAAAAGGGATCGCCAGGGAGACCATTCCTCGCGATCCAGTTATGCTTTGCGTGATGGCAATTATCCCTTGATTCGCTAAGGCTCTGAGCGTTTTCCCTGACCACCCATCGGGCTAGTTTCATCCGCACTCCCTTGCCGGCAACTTTGAGTCTCCTGAATTCGCAAATCTTGGGAATCTGCTTTGTCAGTGACTCCTGTGGCGTCTGGACCCCCGTTCCCCTACATGCCTATCTTTCAGTTGAGGCATGTGCCTGAATTCTTGATGAGCGATGGGTTGACTGCTGGCAAGCTTGGAATCGACTACTCCAATCAATTAAAGATGTTAGGTACGTAAGCTTACCAAGCATTGAGCTGTTCTGTCTTGAATTGGAGATCACCTAGAGCTATGGCGGTCAAGGCAGTTCTAGACTCTCTGTGTGTGGGAATATCGCTCATTAACACGCAAGGACTAGGCGCTTCCAGAAGTTGCCTCGTGCACGGAAGCTCCATTAAGTAAGCTGGCACAAGCCATATTCAGAGGTGAACTAGGGGCATTTCACTTCCATGCCGTTCACGTCTCGACCCATGGGCGATA
Source organism: Colletotrichum chlorophyti (assembly GCA_001937105.1). NCBI lineage: Eukaryota > Fungi > Ascomycota > Sordariomycetes > Glomerellales > Glomerellaceae > Colletotrichum > Colletotrichum chlorophyti. Next base: position 356,172 of record MPGH01000027.1, on the reverse strand, counting down.
GTTTCTCGAAAGAGCCACGATTGGGCGAACCGGTTGAACCCTTGCAAAGGAGGAACGGAATGAAGGAGCAAGACTCCCTCGAATTGCTGGGAACACAACAAACGAGGGCAAGCTATACAACAGAGTGGCATGTTTCCGGCAGAAAGAAGAAGCGCCGGGGCGATTATTTTTGGATCATCATGTACACGTTCGATCCACTGGCTGAGACATCACGAAGAATCCGTCTGCCAATGCACCGTTTTCATCAGTGATCTTTCAGCGAAACCAAGGGCAATTAAGCAACAGATAGTTATTGTGTAGCAGCACTTGTTCTCGCCGAGCTACTCTCGTCAGAGGTCTGGTCTCCCAGGTGTGTGTCTGACCTTTTCCTGAACCGCCCTCGTCCACATAGACACGTGGCATATCACTTCTTTACTTGGAGAAGCAATCCATTCCCGAACCAACTTCAACATCAAGCTAGTGCTCGCAAGGGGCCCATCACGGATTCCACGTCGCGATTCGAGCAGCTTAGCTGCAACGCACGACTGCTCTGCAAGCATTCCAGACTTCTTAGTAAGGATTCGGGTCATGGACAGTTATTATGCGAGGCTCTCTCTGCGGTCTTATAAGACGTGCTCTTCTGCCGGAGCCCCGGTCTCTGCACGCTGTTCGATCCTTTCGCTAAAATTGCGGAGACTGGTGCCGCGACGACACCTTTCCCAACACCAATAACGCCGATAGAATGGCTGATGACCACGAAAGCAGAGCCAAGACCCAGCCATCGGGTGATCCAGCGTACTCTCCCCTTCCAGAAGAGGCCAAAGAAGAGGGTTTCCAGCTCCAGTCCTTTGGGACGGAGGAAGATATCCTTTCGTTTGAGGGTGCTATTCCACGCCGGCGGTTGCCCGCTTGGCTGCGATATCCCAGCATCATATTTTGGGCTCTCGTGCCCAGCTTCTTGCACCCAGCAGACCCCAAAGCGAAGTCGAAACCGCTCCACCCCTCAGCATGGCTTGGTACGTTCTACCAACCCGGTTTATTAAAGCACTCGCTGACAACTTTGCCGTCACAGATGGCCTCAGAGGCCTCGCTGCCTTCTTCGTCGTTTGCCACCACTGGAGCCTCGTCTCGCTTCCGCCCTCGATACGCCGTGGTTTCATGAGCGATGATGATCCCAGGTTTCTCCAATTACCTTTTATTCGCCTAACGGTCTCGGGCTCATCCGCAGTTTGCGTATTCTTCATGATATCCGGTTACGCGTTGAGCTACAAGCCCTTGAAGCTCACGAAGCAGAGGAAAGCGAGCGAGTTCGCCATCGCAGCCGCGTCCTCCGCCCTTCGCCGGTGGATCAGACTCTTCCTCCCCCCCATGATTACGTCCTTCACGCTATGCTGGGTGGCATATTTCAAGTTTTTCCAGACGCAAACCCCAACGCCGGCAGTCTCCGTTGCCAGCTTCAACCCCCCCGCCTTCGACAACGTTGTTGACCAATTTTGGAGCTGGGCGACGCCGTTCATATCCATCTCGGACCCTTTCGCCAAAGGTCTTACGAGGGGCACCGGGTTTCCCTTCGAGCCTGTACTCTGGACTATTCCCGTCGAGTTCGACGGTTCGCTGATCATCTTCCTCGCTCATGTGGCGTTTTTCAGGCTTCGCCCCCGGGTCAGAATCTTCTTTAATACCGTTCTCGTTCTTTATACACTCCATTTTGGCTACTGGGCATTTTCTCTTTTCCTCGCCGGCCTCCTAGTAGCCAATCTGAACTTTTATCTACAGGCTGTCGACGACGCCGCCGCTTTGGACGATACCCGGGAAGACGTCCAGGACTGGCAGACTCTCCCACTATCATCTACGCCCTGGCGTGTGAGCGGATTCGTTCCGCGAATCAGCTCCTCCGTCAATTCAGTCACATCGTCGCGTTCATTTGCTGTCACAAAAAAGATCTTTGCACTGCTCTCCTTTTTCGGTGCTCTATGGGTCCTGTCATGGCCTGAGGGGAACCCCAGCGAGACGCCCGGCTACAAATTCATGGTTGCCATCACTCCCGCTCGGCACGGCAGCGGAGACCACTTCTGGATCCCTATAGCAGCTGCCTGGCTAGTCCTCACCGTTGATCGTTCACCCTTCCTGCAGCCGCTGTTTACCAACCGCTTTGTGCAGTACCTGGGGCGCATCTCTTATGCCATCTACCTCGTCCACAACTCCCTTTTATGGCTCTACGGCTGGTACCTCCGGCGCTTTTTTACGGAGCTCATGGGAGCGCCACCCGATGCGCAGGCCAGAGGTGCCCGCTATGACTTTGGCGTCTTCTTGGCGACGTGCTGCTTCCTGCCGGGCGTCGTCTGTGTGGCAGACTTTGTACAGCGGTATGTCGATGTCAAGGCGGTCAAGTTTGCGGCTTGGTTCGAAGGGAAATTGATTGAAAAGACTACATAACGCCAGTTGTTGATCTGTTTTCTGGCTCAAAAAGAAAGACTCATGTATCATCTAAGCCGCTACATAAAAGGAAGTCTCACGCATTTTATTTCTCATGCACCATGACAAGCTCCTTCTGAATCCTTGGTCTCAAGTCGCCTCGAGCGGATTGCTTGCACTGAATCGATCGTTTATCCGCTGAAGTCTGAATTTTGGTATAAGCAACGGCAATTAGCATAACTGAAAGGGTCCGCGATCAAATTTCGCGCTAATGATGACCCGTTTGACTATGAGTTCCGTAGACTGCGTCGAACAGACCAGAACAGCCACAGGTTCCCTCTTGACCGTGTCTAGCTCAATAGAAGCTGGTACATGCGCCCAGAGCCGATTCCTTACAGACTGTTCAGTTAATAGTAGACTGTTACGCTAGACTAGAGTATGGCAGGCTATGCCGATATGGAAGTAGAGCAATTTGCCAGTTAGTGCTTCGCAACTACAGGTAGATGCTGGAAGAGATTGTCCCACCCGTATTCTCTCAGACTTTTAGACTAGTTTATTGCTATCCTGATTGATTACACACGCAGATACATCCGTATTGTAAAACAAGACTGCGGTAAAACCAAAAGCTGTAACAAGGGTCATGAATCTCCATTAATCTACTCCAATCTGCATACGAGATGTCTCAAGCGTGGAAAATCAAAGAAAAGACAAAAAATGCGGAAAGGGATATCTGAACCGGCTCGGTATGCCCGAAGAGCCTGGACGAAGGTACCTCGAAGGTTGAGGCATGGTGTCAGTCTCTGTCCATTCTTCGAACTGAAAATGCGAATCCCTCCCCCAAGCAACATCAGATCACCATCATTTCAGTTCCCATTCTTTTTCCGACTCGGCAGAAATCGAACCCGGGGTCGAAGCTGGCCTCAAATCACTGTCAGAGCCTCCTTCACCCGACAAGATGCTGCTCGCATCATCGTCATCAACCTTGTCTCCAGCGAAATCCAGCCTTTCCACTATGAACTGAGCGATCTCAACTGTAGAGTCTCCGCCCAAGGTCTTGAGCACCGGCACGTCCACTCCCGTTTCTTGCATCGACCAATTTCGCAACAGCACCGCTACGAGAGAGTCTACGCCGAGATCCACCAAAGGCATGCTCGGGTCAAGCTTTTCGGTCGATAGAGCAAGCTTTAATTTTGCCAACATGGCGTCTGTTAACGGTTAAGTTAGATAGGTCAGAGTATCGAAATTGAGAGCGGTCGTGACGAGGGAAAATTACCTTTGACAATCTTGAAAGCCTGCTCTGGGCCCGAAGCCTGACTTAAGCGAGCTTTCAGAGGGATTCTTGCCTCTTGATGGGCCGAACCGGCTCCTTGAGCCCTGCCGGCATGGCTATCACGTATCCAGTGCGAGAACTTAGGGCTCAGGCCCCAGAATGTTTCAGCAGCCTTTTCACTCGACAGGTGCTGGAGGCCCGTGATGATCTCGGGGTCTTCGGCCTTTGACGTTTCGCGACAGGCCAGCACGCTCTCGGCAAAGATTTGGTGCAGGTCCGGCTCGGAAACGGGCATCAATTGCGAGCGGTTGAGCAGCCGATCAGCGGCATGCCTGTCGAGTTTGCCCGTCCGGCGCTCTCGCTCGACATAGCCGATGCCGACAACCATGTTAATGTCAACGGCACTGGCCGGAAGCCCACGGGAGCGACGGTTGCGCACCAGGGCTGTTTGAAAGCTGTTGGCGGCCGAGTAGGCCATCTGACCCATGTTTCCGATGACGGAGGCGAACGATGTAAGGGTGATGAACCAGTCGAGGTCACCCTCGTTCGAGAAAAGTTTGTCCAGATGCAGCGTACCGTCGACCTTGGGGCGTAACACCTGTTGCAGCATCTCAAAGTCGGTCTCGACCATTGGCTTGTCTCGTAAGATCATGGCGCCGTTAGCAACACCGGCGATCTTGGGAAAACGAAGGGTTGTAAGAATCTCCTCTTTAGCACGTGCCGTGCTAGAGAAGCAAGTCACATCCCTAAGTTAAGTTGAGCCAATATTAGCACATGTCTTCAAGCTTCAATGCCTGGGGGTCAAAACTTACGTCGCGATACCAGCGATGTGTACACCTTCCTTGGCTTGATGGGCCTCCAGCCAGTCAAGTGGCAACCGCGGGTTTCTACTCGACAAGACTATGTATCGCGCACCATGTTCAATCATCCAGTCGCAGAGAGAGCGTCCCATGTCACCGGCGAGACCAACTAGCCAGTAAGTCTCGTCACCACGGAACAAGCCAGGTCGACGGTCCGCAGGCTCCACCTCAATATCACATAAGGTTGAAAACTGTTCTGACGAGATTTTGTCGGTTTCTGCCCAGTTGACGATCAGCAGGTCCTTCTCCCGTTTGAATTTGTTTTGCTCAGTTGATATTTCGTTCAGGTAGACCATTGGCAAGGGCATGCCGTCAGGAATGTCATACAACAAGTCTGTCGCCAATTGATTGCCCTCTCGAAGCAGCCGGCCGACGAGTTCGTCGTAGCGACCTGAGGCTGCGGTCTTAACAAACGTATCCATTGGTTCCGTCTGCGCAGCCAGTAGCAAGGACATGTCGTAGCAGGTAACCTGGGGCGGTAAATTCTCCCGCAGAGTGGCTGACAAGATACGCTCAGGATCCGCCTCTTCGATATTCACGTTGTTGGCCATGGTACCGTATCCAGACATATCAACAAACACGTCTAATTTTCTGGGAAGCGCAGCCGTAATGGTACGACCTGGTGACCGCGGGTGGAGGCACGTCCAATTGCGTTTGCTCTTCTTTGTGGGATCAGATGTCGTGAAGTATACAGTGATCTCTCTGTCGGCGGCGAGCTTTGCGAAGATACCGGCGAAGACGGCGTCGGGGCTATGAAGCAAAGCGCTTCCCTTGGGGGGAATCACTTCGAAAAGCCGGTGGCAGAGCAAAAAGCCCGTCACATAAGACATGAAGGGCTGAATAACGCTGTCGCCGTTGGTCGGGACTGCATAAGACCTCGGAACAACAATCGTCGAGGCGGACTTGGGTGCCACGCAAACGTATTGACCGCCGCTTCCAACAATGTCGTTGCCAACGGCGAGTTTCAGCCAACCAGCAGGTGTGCTTATGGACGACAAGAGGGTATAGTTGACGTCAAGAACCAGCAGGTGCTCATCCCGTACACCCGAGCTGGCAAACATGTCCAGATCCGCTTCTATGCTCGCGCGTGGTTGTTCCCTCAAGTTCCAGCTTTTTTCTGCCCTATTCCAAACGGCGTTAACAAGGGGTCTTTCTGTCGTGGTTGAAGCAGTTGGAACGCCGCGTGGCAACTCCATAGACTTGGTAATGCGGCGATGAAGCGAGTTGTATCTGTCATTCCTCTCAGGATCCGGAACCACTCGTAAAACCTTCATAATTCCGTCTTCAAGTGCGTACTCAGGTTCCAGGGTCCACGTCATGTTCTTTTGGATCCCCTTTGCCCTCCACTCATGTTGTACAGCTAGCCTCAGAATGTTATCCATAACCAAATCCGCAGTTAGGTCCGAGGCTTTGTCAATATCGAGCATCTGGAAGGTCGTTATGCACATCTCATTGACGAGCGTTCGAACAACCCCGGCCGTCATGGCTGCAAAAGGCTCGATTCCCTTCCTTGCGCCCGCGGTCAACCATAATACACTGGAGCATGGAACCAGAGATTTTTTCAAGGCTTCCCATCTGCGCTCTGACATATCCTTGAAGATAGGTGCGTCGAGCTCGACCAGTGAGAGGAGTGTGCATTTCTCTGGCAGTTTGAACGCTTCTTCCCCATCTTGTGCAATGATTGACTCGAGGGACGTAATCTCATGAATCTTGTTCACGTGAATCTTGGAGCCCTTTTCATTGACGGACTCAAGAATCTTGAGAATCCCTCCCGACAGTGCTTCCGTGTGGTGACCAGTCTCAGTGCCCAGAAGGACTAAGTCTGAGATGATATATTGCTGTGAAGGAGATTCGAAAGACGCCGATGCTGACAGCGGCTCGCGCAGAATCCGGAAATCATCGTCGATGGCTCTCGCTAACCACACAGATGCTTGGTTATACAAACCATTGAGGACGGGAGTGGTGGTTTCGACGCCCGCGAAGCCGTTTGCTTTCAGTAGGGAGTCCCACTCAGCGAGAGTTATAGTTGGACCCCAGGGGCGACCCGTCTCCGCACCGATCCACCAGCCTTCAAGGCCGCCTTGGACAAACCCGGCGCGAATGGCTGTGTTGTCGACACATTCAACCGCCATGAGGTAACCGCCCGGCTTGAGAAGGGTGCGGGTGTTCTTGAGTGTCTCGCCGAGATCTCGCGTCGCATGCAGGACGTTGCCAGCGACGGCAAGATCATACCCATGGTTATAGAAACCCTGGGAAGATGGCTCGGTCTCGATGTCCAGGGGCTTATACTCGAGACGGTCCTCCCACGCAGCCAGGTTCTCGCGGGCCTTTTCGAAGAAACTTGGCGAAATGTCTGTGAACATGTAAGAAGCGAATGACTCCCCCAGAGCGGACACAATTCCCTTCGTTGTTCCACCAGTACCGGCCCCAATCTCAATAATAGACATTTGCGGATGTCGTTGGGAAATCTGCCGCGCCAAGTTGGCGCTCCATTTGTTAAGATCTGAGAGACCAAGACCTTGCTCGTAGTAACGATCAAGGAGGTCATTGGCCATCATGTACGCCAGTATGTTCTCATCCTTGCGGATCACATCGGGCAGGTTTTGGCCAACTGTGACACCCAACTTCACGTCCGCGTCATCAGCCATTGGAGCGCTCACCTGGCCGATTATTGCGAGGTCGTCGTTAATCCACTCCGCCGGAATGTAAGGATGCTCTCCGTTCTTAACGAGATCAAAGACATGATCTGTCCATCGCATGAGGGCAAGCCGATGTTTTGGAAGCGGCTGCTTGCGGTTGTGGTTTGCATTCTCAGCGTGCAGGGTGTCTCGAATAATGCGTAGGTAGAAGAACGAAATTCTCTCGAGGACCTTGGCTTTTTCCAGACCTTCTGGTACCACGTCGAACCCGGTTGTTTCCGCAAGAGCGCGTTCGCCGCATGGAGCGTCCGCGACCCATTCATATCGAGCGAAGATGTGACGATCGTTGGCAGGACCGAACTTGGACAGCGGCACAAAGGCCAAGCCCTCAATCTCCAGCAGCTTTTGTCCGTAGCCTGCCGTATACAAATCAACATCGCCTACCATGCGGTTTCGCTGTGTTGCGTCGGTCAAGATCGTGTCGAATGCCAACTCTCCGGGGACGTCATGTTCACGGCAAAGACCGGGAACAAATCGAATGCGCTTGATCTCGCGCGGCGCGTGCATCGACCACAGTCGATTGTCCCCCGGCGCAGAGTATGCTGCAAACAAGGCCTGAAGCACACTGTCCAGCATACCGGGATGAATGAATAACGGCGTTTCTGTGCTACCTGGCTCTCGAGTGGGCTTACAGACCGTGCCGCTTGAGACGTCCAGCTTACGTTGCAGGCTGGTGATGGACTTGAATGGGCCCTCGTAGTAGTACCCTAGTTTCGTCATGGCTGCGTAGAAGTCCGCAACTTCGACATCGGCCAAGGCAGTAGGCGCGCTGAGCCGTGGAGCAAGAATGTCCGACTTGAATTGTCCGAGTGTGATGAGGACATCGCAACAGCAGTTCACAAGTACGTCACTTGCGTCCTTGCTTGGGGGAGTGGAGCAGGTGAATCGGGCAGTGATGTTCCCTTTGACGCCACTTGCGGCAGACTCTTTCTCTTGTATGTCCCAACTAATGCCTGATAGAGCGACCACAGTCTCTGTTCCTGAATGGGGGATAGCCAGAGCTTTGCGAATGTCGATGTTATTGAATTCAATCTTTTGCACCGAGTGAGCGCCAGCCAACCTCATGGAAGCCTCGATTGCCATCACGAGGTAACCCGCCCCTGGGAAGACCAGCTGCCCTTGAAGTGAGTGGCCTGAAAGCCAGGGTATTTCGTCTGCCTTGAGCCAATTAACCCATTTCCACTCTTCCGCCGAGGCATCGGGCGTTTTGCTACCAAGTAGGTCGTGGAACTTGTCTTCTTGTCGTAGGTAATTTCTTGTTGATCGAGCCTCCCACCAGAGGGGTCTATCATGGTCCCATGCATAAGTCGGCAGACCGGACAGAAGTTGGGCACTAGCACCATCGAAAGAATCTTGATAGACCTTCAGGCTGAGAGAATCAGGGCCGCGAAGTATCCATATGCCTCCGAGAAGCTCGGAGAAGGCCTCGATGTCGTTCTTGCCACGTTGAAGGGTTCCGAAGTACGGTAATGAGATATCACCAGCCCCGGAACTCGTGGTACTCCCAGGCCTGAGAGTCTTAATGACTTCCACTGACGGGCCCTTCAGAGCCGGGTGTGGTCCAACCTCGACGGCGACGTCGATCTGAAGATGTTGGGTGAGTGCTGTTCTGAGCGCGCCTTCGAACAGCACCGGGCTCGTCATGTTCCGTACCCAATATGCAGCATTTATGTCTTCTGATTGTGTCATCAGTTTGCCGCTATCGACACTAGAGTACCACCGGACGGCATTGGTATCTTTGGTAGGCGTGAGACACCTGATGCCACAGGCCAAGAGAGACTGCTCGTAACTTTTCGAGCAGACTAGCATGTGGTGGGAATGATAAGCCTTGTCTACGTGTAGCAGTCGGCAGAACTTTCCCTCCTCCTCATAGACGTTTTTGGCTATCATCACAGCGCTCTCGTCCCCGGACAATGTCACGCTGGAAGGTGAGTTAACAGCGGCAACAGCAAGGCGCCCTTCAACATCTTCAGACTCGCATAGAGACAAAGCGTCGTCGTAGGATGTTCCCACAGCTAGCATGGCGCCCTTTTCACCTCCATGAGGTTGTCGCGTTGTCCATAATCCACGGTAGTAGGCGACGCGGATTGCATCCGTGGCAGAAAGAAACCCTGATGCATAAGCAGCGCCGATCTCACCAGAGGAGTGAGCAACAACTGCTTCAAACTGAACCCCTGCCAGGTGCAGCAGGTCCAATAGCATAATCTGCACGGCAGTACACAGCGGTTGTGCTACCTCCGCAGACAGGACTCGGGAAGTCTCTGCTGGAGCAGACAGTTGATCGAGGAGTTTCCAGTCGGGTCGGTCCTCCGTAGGCAATGAATCCAGAGAATCTTGGAGTGTGGCGAGAATTTTTGAGGCCCTCCGAGAAGCATTAAGCAGCTCAAAGCCCATCCTTGGCCATTGTGCGCCTTGGCCCGTAAAGATCCCCAAGTACGACGTAGAACTCTCTGTGGCTGTTCTTACGCTCAGCGGCCCCGCTTTGCCGTCGTCGGTGTCTCCCTCTACGTTTTTAACAACGCCTCGGATCTTCTCTGCAAGATCTGTCGCCGTTGAAGCTGCAAAGGCGACTTTGTACGGCAGAGCGGACCGCCTGCAAGAGAGCGTGTAGCCGAGGTCTCCCAGATTGACGTCTGATTGATCGTCGAAGTAAGCAGCATACTTATCGAGCAAGTCACGGAGGGCGCCAGGGGACGCAGCAGAAAAGGTGAATGGCAGTACGGCTGAAACTTTGCTTTGGCAGGTTCTTCGAGATGGGGCCTCGTAGCTTTCAAGAATAGCATGAGCATCCGTGCCTCCAAATCCTACATGTGATTTACGCTATTAGTTATTGTTTTCATACCACACGTCGCTTGCATTATTTTGTACCACTTACCAAAGCTGTTGACACTCACTCTCCTAGGTGTACCTTCTGGTACTGCCGGCCAAGGCTGCAGGTCGGTAGGAATGCAGAGATGTTTATAGTACGGCGCCACTCCCGGAGACAGCCGATCGAACAACAGGTTTGGTGGTATTTCTGCATGCTTTAGAGCAAGACAGCCCTTCAAAAGACCTGCAAGACCTGCCGTTCCCTCCGTGTGACCAACAAGTGTTTTGATAGAGCCCACAAGAAGTTTGTCGTCGGCGTCGTACTGGTCTTCCCTGCCTGGATAAAACGCCGAAACAAGCGCCGAAGCCTCCTGGGGGTCGCCTACCGGCGTTCCGGTCCCATGTGCCTCGAAGAACTGCGGCCAGTTGGCCCTGTTTTCAAGGTTCAGACCGACTTCGGCGTAAGTCCGCCTGATTAGGTCCGCTTGCGCCTGGCCGCTGGGCATAGTAATGCCTAGCGTTCGCCCGTCGTGCGTGAACCCGGTGTTCCGGATAATGCCCTCTATCATGTCTCCGTCGGCAATGGCGTCACTCAGCCGCTTCAAAAGTACCGTTGCCACGCCGTCTCCGCGGGCGTAGCCGTCAGCATCGGCGTCCCACATCCGCGAGCGGCCAGTTGGGGACAGCATATTGAGTTTGCTTTCCGTCAAATACGGTGATACGTTGATCATCAGGTTGGTACCACATGCCACAGCCACGCGGGAACGGTCTGTCCGTAGATGATCTACAGCTTGATGTACAGCAACCTGCCGACGTTGTTAGTCATCACGCTGGCCTCCTAGCAAAGTTGTTGCAGCACGGGGTCGGGCCATATGCTTACCAGACTGGATGAACATGCAGTATCAATTGTCATTGATGGGCCGTGCCAGTTGAAATAGTAAGAAATGCGACTTGAAGCGTTACTAGGGGAAACACCCGTAGCTGTGTACTGAGGAATGAATGTCGAGTCCAGCCCTAGCGTGATATTGTAATCTGTACACATCATGCCAACGTAGACCGCCGTGTCTGAACCGTGAAGTGACGAGAGCGTGAAGCCTCCATGCTCCATAGCCTCATACACAACCTCAAGCAGCATCCGGTGTTGGGGGTCCATAGCCTCAGCTTCTGCAGTGCCCACGCCAAAGAATTTGGTGTCGAAATACCGGATATCGTCATTTTCGTCCAAGAAGTAGGATTCCGTTACATTGGTTGTGCCGTGGTGAGTCCCTGTCGGATGGTAGAACTTATCTAGGTTCCATCGCTGTTTGGGAATCCGCTTAGCGACGTCACGCGGAGATCGCAGTAGTTCCCAAAGTTTTGACGGAGAGTTGGCGGACCCTGGGAAGCGACATCCGATTCCAACGATGGCAATGGGCTCTAGATCCGACATGATAGTCAACGAGGCTTGTGGATGACTAGAGGTGAGTTGTGTTGAGAAGAGAATATGAAGTATGAGGTACGGACTTGTGTCACCAGACTATGACTCGTTCAGTTGTGTTCGAGCGACTTTCCACGAGGGTTTTATACCGCCCTTTTTCAAAGGTCACGAGCGGTGACGCCAAAGCTTTCATTGTAATCGGACGCCAAACCACCTCGTCGACTACATCAACATTTCACTTCGCTGGACCTGGCCAGAGCAGGCAGTGCCTCCACCTGGGACATGGTTCATTCGTTTACTGAAGCCCAAGTATTGTGCCAAGCCACCTCAGCCACTTGGCAATCGTTTGCCGATTCTACCAGCTCCTTGGACTTGGGAATTTCTCCTAATAGGATGGTCGGTCCCTGATTATGGGCACACGTTCCAGTCATCTCGGCAGCGGAGGGTACCCTAGAGCGAAAACGCCAAGCATCCAGCATACCAGAGTTTGTGAGACGCCCGGATGTGAGCTGTTCTGCCCCGGCTCATCGCATTGCATCAGCGTGGGGCCCAAAATAGACATGGTGTACGGGTTTTGAACAGGCTGGACAAGATGTAAGCAAGTATATTGTGCCAGCGCCCAGTATAGTACTAAGAGTCAGTTCCGCTATAAAAGAAAGTCAAAAGTCAGGTGACGTTGTGGGTGAAGGTTGAAACAAGGATGGTGTCAGTCGGTTTGAATGCTGTGTCAATACATTTGTCGCAAAAGAAGCCGGCGACTTAATCTTTGTCCGGCTATTGGCTTGGATTCAACATCTGATCTGCGTTTGATGCCAAGGAAGCATCGATGTGAGGTGCTTCGGTATTGTAGTATTTCGTTTACGGTAATATACTCTGTTGTCAGCATAGACATGGATGTCGGCTCCAGCAGAGATGAAAGTCGAGTCTGCCTAGCCTTCCAGTAGTGAACGGTTGGCGAGATAACTTCACTCTAAGCAGCATGCAAGTCTCAGAAGCACAACAGAGGAAGAACAATAACAAAAAACATCGGAAAACAACGCCAACTATGGATTCTCCTTCAAACGCCCACAGAGACCCAGAACACGACGACAGCGGAGAGAGAGAGTACGACTACCCACAAGGCAGAAAATTGTGGTTGGTTATGGGGGGGTCATGTCTCGTCGTGTTCCTTCAATTCCTGGATGGATCTATCATCGGTCCTGTAAGTGCATCTTTCGATAGGCGGCGTGGAGTTTCTCAGCGAGCCATATTGATAATTCGCGACAAAGGCTTTACCAAAGATCACAGATGATTTCCAATCTCTTCGTGATATTGGGTGGTACGGAAGCGCTTATTTCGTTGCAAGGTACGTCAGGTAGACTCACTGCCAGCTATTTTCAAATCTGGATTCAAATTCTGACAGATAACGCTGGAACCAAGCACTTTGTTTCAACCAATCGCTGGCAAAATGTTCACCGTTCTTCCTACCAAGGTTCGATACCTGCTTTCCGTAACGTTGGATCAACGGCAAGACATCTCTGGTGGCTAACTGAAACTGGAAAGTGGTCCTTAATCGGCTTCATACTGGTCTTTGTCACTGGTTCCGTGATGTGCGGAGCAGCCAACTCCTCCGGGATGCTGATTGCTGGTAGAGCCGTAGCTGGCTTAGGCGGTTCAGGCCTCTTGATCGGTAATCAAACTGTTATTGCTGGGTTGGCTCCCGTGGATAAGAGACCAGGTTAGTTCCCTAGAGGTCAACGTAGTATTTCTCTTTCTGGTAACTTGCAAGCTGATTGCACCCAACTAGGACTCACTGCGGTGGTCATGTCCCGTAAGCCAGACGCAGCGTTTCCGCGTATCGCTTCTTGACTGATTACGAAGAGCATCACCAGTGGCAGCTCCTGGTATGCTTTTGGGACCAATTGTGGGAGGTGTCATTACGGACTACAGCACCTGGCGGTGGAGTAAGTGGCAACCGAATGCTTATTGTTCCTTTGTATGGTCTGAACCGCATTGCTGACACATATTGACACAAAATCAGTTTTCTACATCAACCTTCCCATCAGCTCCGTAGCTATCCTGGCATTGGTTTTCACCAAAATCCCTGAGCAGACAAAGAAGCCCAGCTGGCGCAGAGTCGTTCGCAACCTTCATCGGTACTTTGACATTGTGGGTTGCGTTATCTGCGCTGGCGCGACTAGTCTACTGCTTCTTGCCCTTAATATGAGCGGTGAGCGAATTCCATGGGGTAGTCCAATATCCATCGGTATGTTTGTGGGCGCCGCGGTTCTGTTCGCGACTTTTTGGATCTGGAATGCGCGCATCGGCGATAGGGCACTCATCCCCGTGTCTGTCGCCAAGAAGCGAGTGGTCTGGTCTGGCGCAGGAAACCTGTTGTTTTCTGTCGGCGCTTCTACTGTACAAAGTTACTTTCTACCACTCTACTTTCAGTCTGTCAGAGGTAACTCTGCCATGATGGGCGCCTTGTCCACACTTCCGGGACTGCCCGGACAAATTTTCTTTTCACTTTTATCTGGCTTCATCAGTAAGTTTTGCGGTCCACCTCACTTTTTCTTCCAGCATATGGTGTGTGCAATCTGACCGAGTCACACATGTACTCTAGTCAGCAAGATTGGGCACTATCTTCCGTGGGCAGTGGTTGGTACGGCCTTGCACACCATGGCATGTAGTCTCCTGAGTAGGTTCACGCCAAACACGCCCACAGCCGAATGGGTTTCTACTCAGTTCATTGCTGGTTGTGGACGAGGGATGTCTTTTCAATCTGTAAACAACCCCTGATAAAGCCTCGTGGCCAACACCAGCCAGCTGACGTGCAATCTAGCCCAGTATTGCTATACAAGCCGCTCTCGCTCAGGACCAGATATCCATTGCATCTTCTATCTTGACATTCGGCATGTATTTCGGAAGTGCAATAGCATCGACTCTTGCAAGTGTCACTTTCGACAACATGTTGCGGATGGAGCTCTTGGCGCGTACGTCAAATGCAACCGAAACTGAGAAAATCTTGCAAGCAGGAGCCGACGGCTTTCGTGATATCGCTTCTGGAAGTGACCTTACGAGGGCTTTGGATGCCTATAGCGACAGTATTCAGGTGGTCTTCTTACTTGCTGCGGGTCTCTCAGCGATCTCCTTCGTCTTTGCCTGGGGCATAGGATCCTTCCGTGTTACAGCTAACAAACCTTGAGGCAACACACCCGAAAACGCTGCTTGATCGACATGAAAGTTTAAGATCCATTATGACATTGTTTGGTAGGGTGTAAATGAATAATAAGACTATCATTTCCTAGACTCGACCGAGAAACCGGTCGTTCTCAAGCCCTGCTTTCTGCCTTTGATGTCTACTGGCTCGAGGCAGACTGTGTATCCTGTCGACGTTCCTGCTACCGGTGTGAAATTCAATTTTGACAAAGTTTTAGTACAACTATATGGTTGACTGGTGTCTGTACAGTGTTGACCCGTTGATCTGAGATGAATTTGGCGCGCACGTGTCCAGGTGTGTCTTCCATAAAACAGCCCTGTTCCTTTATCGTTATACAACTTCAGAAAATAAGGCCGATTTATGTCTATCGTTAACTTTGTTATATTAGGGTATTGAATCTCAACTATCAGCTCGTAGATTTGAAGTAGGTTGTATTTACTGTGGTAATGTTGACCGGCACGTTGTACTCGGAAGGTTTGTTAGTTTGTACACTAACTTAGTAAGTGAACTTTATGCAGCATGATCTCATGCAAATGGGGGGCTATGAAGCGGCCGTTTTTTTTTCCCATAAACAAGCCGGCATCCTAAAAACTTAATTTATGGGAGAATGGTTTCTCAAGATTTAAGAATTGATGAAGGTACCCTACAGTATAAACACAACCGCTAGGTTGAACATGGCTAGGTTAAAGACCAAAGCTTAAGCATTCACTTTCAAGAACGGTACCTTAAATAGAAGTAGTAGCTAAATGTGGCATGGGACGCAACCCTATTCTGGAAGATTTGGAGCCTAAACTCAGTATGCAGTACTAGCCAGGAAGCTCAGGCCGTTATTTCAGTACAGGTAGGCTATGCAAATAACAAAAAACGATATTTCTTTTTGCTGCTAGCAGTTTCTGATGGCGTGCAAATGTAGGCGGGTGGTCAAAAGTGGGGTGATGATCTGAGGCTGATAGGTCGATACTTCCCGGTATAGTTTCAACAACAATTAATAATCTGATTGATGAATGATCACTTTATCAAACTCCAAGGGCGTACAGCCCATGCTTGAAGCTATCCCGCCAGTAATCAGTTGTAGGGAGATTTCCATCACTCTGCCAGGGCTAATCAAACCCGAGAACTTGAAACAATCGCGCGGATTCGTTTTGTCACAAGTTTGAAGCAGTTGACGACATCGTTGGGAAATTAAGGAACGAGAGAAGTTTGCCATCCAGTGGAATTACACTACGATTCAAGTCGCTTGAGTCTCGGAACCGATTTTA
The DNA here is from genome assembly GCA_001937105.1 of Colletotrichum chlorophyti. Lineage (NCBI taxonomy): Eukaryota > Fungi > Ascomycota > Sordariomycetes > Glomerellales > Glomerellaceae > Colletotrichum > Colletotrichum chlorophyti. The sequence goes on along the minus strand of MPGH01000027.1, from coordinate 340,266 downwards.
TTGCGCGAACTTCTTTGGTCCCGTGCTTCATTTGGGGTCCATAACGGCTCTCTGCAGCTGCTGTGTTATGCCACCCGAGGTATTTCCTTGTCCAGGCCAGTCACATCCATACCCGAGATACCAAGCTGCTTCTTTGCTTGCTCCTGAACCCCATCGCCATACTGCTGCATGACATGGAAAGCAGCAGACCAGAATTTCATGAAGTCATAGTCTTTGGCGTCAAAGCTCCACGCCTCCGGGCCCTCATCGAGAATAGTGGCCCGCCTCAAGTCACGCTTATGCGGCCCCGTCAGAGGTTGGCCACGATGCATGACGCATCGGTTGTCCCACAACATGAAGTCTCCGTTGTGGAGCCACGGAATCGAGAGCAAGTGCTTCTCTTGCGAGGCATGCTTCAGCAAGAAGTCTAGCTTTTCCTTGGACTCAACTGCCGATAAACCTTCGATCTCGAAGCAGTGTGCTGCCAAGTACAAGAGAGTTCGTCCGGTGTCGGGGTGTTTCTGGACTAGCCTTCTGAGGGAGGAGGGATATTTGGTAATATCGAGACGTGCAAAGAACTCGGGGGAAGCGAGCTTGCGGGAATGCCACATGGAGTGTCTCACCCGGTAGTCCTTCGTCTGGAGTTCTTGCTTCCAAGTTTCGGGTAGATCATCCCATGCCCGGCGTGTATCGACAAATTCCGTATTACCGCCCGTGCCCGGGGGCGGAAGATCAACGGCACGGAGCATGGAGTATTTCACCCGCTGAGGGTGATAACTGTTGTCCACATGGAACAGCAAGTTTCCCTGCCGAGTTGGGTGACTTATCAGTCGCGCGTGGGCACACATCCTGGTTCTTTCGCCATACCTTATTGAAGTGAGCCTTCGGTGACTCGTCAGGAAGAACGTTGCCGTCGAGGCCCAGATTCCCTTGATCTTGCAGCTCATCTGTCTCAAAGCGGGCTTTGATTCCGCTACCAGGCGGGATGTTCAGCTTGTCTATGGCACCAAACATCTTCGCGAAGTCGACGTGCTTCTGGTCGTCGAGCGCCGTAGCTCGAAACACGAGAACTCCGTACTATCAGTGCACCGTATCAGCGGAAGAGACCTCCAAAACTGACTAATGCTAAGATTGAAGGAATTGTTCTGCTGACCTCGTTCAAAGCATTCTGAATCTCCTGTTGTACCTCTCGTGGTACAGGCTTCGAAAAGTCTACGCCTGCAACAGAAGCGCCAAAGCTGGGGTGAAGTGGCTCAATGTCGATGTGGGAAGTCATTTTTGTTACTATTCGTAATTTTCCTTTTGCTGATGGTGATTTCGGGCTATCTACCTAGGTTCGAGTGTCTTGTTAAATATTTCTTCGTGCTGTCACTAGACGCGAACCATTAAGTTCTAGCTATTAAGTAGATGACGGCCGCGGACTCTACAATGTGGACAATTCGAACCCCCACGAAGCCAAGGATAGCCGGGGCACCTGAGACGTATCACAACTCAATCCTGATCCACTCCGTAACTACTTCCAGTTATGGCAACACGTTCTGAATGAAAGTTACCGTCGGAAACTTCTCGCAGTGAAAGCTACGTGCACTGCTGTGCCATCAGCCAACTTCGCTTTTGCCAAGTCTCACCGACAACGCGGGCTATCAAGTCATCAGATGCTCGATATAGTTGTTGGCTGACGAGCTTAATACAAAAATATCTTGGCGATACGTGCCTCGGTGCGAAGAGTGGCTTGTTAGCGCAAACCTATTTATAGTGACGAGGGTATGGCCCGTTCCAACAGTTCGTTGTAGTTCCTTGGCATACGTGTCGTGGATTATAACTCAAGGAGCGCCGAACAGACTCAGAAGTAGAACGCCTACCTTCCCCGCTCACTACACGGTTTAATTATATTTCCTGGGTTGCCAAAGCCTAGACCACCCATCTCGAGAGTAGACCACGAGCAACGATGGACAAGCCCAAGGTTCTTTGCTTACATGGCGCAGGCTCGAGCGCCGCCATCTTCAAAGTCCAATTACGGCGGTTCACAAAGGAACTCGGTGATCGATTCGACTTTGTTTTCGCCAACGCTCCATTCGAGTGTGGCATAGGCCCTGCCATGCACCCGACCTTTGCCAACTCGGGACCATTTTACCGCTGGCAGTGCGAGGAATCGAACTCCCAACACCTTGGGTTGACAGAAGATGATATCAATCGTGAGAGAGAGACTGTTAGAGACCACATAGGAGGCCTTCTCAAGCAATCCATGAACGCACCTTTCGTCGGTGTGATTGCCTTCTCTCAAGGTTGTGGCATTGCTACGGGATTGTTGCTTGACCAGCATGAGCTGGGTCGGTCCTGGGGGCATTGTCCAACCTTTCAATTCGCCTGGCTGATCTGTCCTACTTATCCACCATTGACATTACTCACTTCTAAAGAGCGGCGTCCGTAAAGTATTGAACCAACGCATGGCAGTCGATAGTCTTACTGACATACGGTCATGACAGATTTATCAATGGCGATGGAAGCTGTGAGCGTTAATGCATTGGTTCTGATTGGGACGAAAGATCCGTACAGTGGGCAATCTAGGAAGATGTTTGACCTCCACTGGAATGGCCCGAAGGCGTCGGTCATGGAATTCGAAGGTGGCCATCACGTTCCTACGGCGCAGCAGGACGTGGACAAAATATTGCGAGCGTTGTCAACGATGACTCAGTCCATCTTGGTTATGTGAGGATTACTTCAAGCCAGAAGCACTGTCTGGTATGGTGTAGTCCTTCAGATGGTCAACCAACTGCATTTCTCGCCGATTTGGGCCCCAATCGCTTAACAGAAACTGAGGTAGACTTTTACTGTAGAGTGAGCGAACGCAAAGAGCTGAAGGTCAAATTGTCGCCATATGCATATGCGCTTAATGGTAATAAGCGATTGATTGTTTTCATGTTCACCCAGCATCCGGAGGGTCATTTTCCGCCTTAAGCTCCAGCCCTCTTGCTTCAATTGCAGTTCTCGGGGCTATCGTTTCAGTCAACTTGTTCACGTACGGTGCCCCAAGGCTTCATGCTCAAGTTCCAACAGATGAGACTCCAATTTCCTCGTCGATTGTCAAGCATTCATTGGGATAGCAAAGGTCATGAAGCACATCAACTGTTACACGCTATGACTGATAAATCAAGTGAGTTGTCGTTATTTGGATACGGTGCTCGCCTTGTCAACCTGTGCGTAGATCTCCTTCTCTCGTGCAATCAATACATCCGAAAGAACCCTGAACGCATCGTCCCATGCCTCCAATACCTCAGGCGTGGCCTGCTCTCCTAGCACCTCGCCAACGGCCTGGATAAATCCCTTGCCAACTATTGTGTACAGGTCCGGTGTGATATCCGCGTCCACATGTATCTGTGCAATTCTCTCCACTCCCTTCATCAACTTTGGTGGATCGTCCAACAACTGACAATAGGCAAGAATGGCCGTCGAGAGCTGTCGTGGCTGTTTGGCGAACTTAGCAATCAGTTCCGGGTAGACGTCTTTCATGCTGTAGTAGAAAGACATGGTGATGGTCATAGCCTGCTCTTTGAGCAAGGGGCCCGTGGCGTGAATGATTGCCATTTTCTCTGGCGAAACTGCTTCGATTCCATTTGGACCCGAGTCCGAGGAAAGCTGGGCCGACGGAACCAAAACTCTTGGAGTGGCCATAGTGGCTGTTTCGTTAAGCACTTCTTGCTGGTGAAAAAACGAAGTTCTATGATGTAGCGCAATGTCTGAAAAGAGCACAGAATCGAGATGCTTGCTGCACAACTGAGGAATCAAAAATGTCCTGGTTTTGGTGTGTCGCTTTACACGGCAATCACGGATATCTTGATATAGAAACGATATAAGGATGCCATCGATATAACCCGGTCAACTCTGACATGTGCTTGACTTAGCCACACGCCAAGGCCGTTTCAAAATTGGGATGACAGATTCAAGATCTTGCAGCGGGGTGCAAGGCTGACAGTCTCGAGACGATCGGAGCCGGTCACAGGAAAGACCAAGACGCCGGTGCGATATCAGAAACTCTATTTAGGTTGGAAAGTTAAGGCACCCCCGTTTGGCGGATACACCGGGTATGGCAGCAGATGCATGCAAACTTCAATATAGTAGCCATCTTGTTCTTCGCCCTGAAGTTCTCAAGGTTTAGGCGTACTTGCCCCAGGCTGTAGATCGTAAGGTTGATGTTACGACACTGTCCCTCTCTTTCCCTCTCTCTCTCCCTCCCTCTCTCTCTCTCTCTCTCTCTCTCTCTCTTTCTCTCTCCCTCTCTTTTACGGGTTGAAACGGCGAGGATCAAGCTAAGCCGCCCACTCCAACTACTTTTGTTTACAACACGCGCTAGGAAAATGACTTTCTTAGGAAACGGCGCAGAACAAATGGCCACGTCAAGTATTCCCAGTCGGCAGACCGCGATCATTGGGTTGTCCAATGGCAATATTGGGATATCAGATGCCGCCCCCGTGCCGGAGCTTGAGGACGACATGATCCTTATATCAACCAAAGCTATTGCTCTCAACCCCGTCGACAATAAGATGCAAGGCCGGTTGATCACACCGGGCGCCATCGCAGGGCATGATTTCACTGGCACCGTTCTCGCTCTCGGCAAGAACACCACAACACTTACACCGGCGCCCCTGTCGGTTGGGGATAGAGTGTGCAGCGCAGTGCAGGGAATGCATGGACTCACTCCTGCCGTGGGGGCTTTCGCGCAGATTGTTGGCGCCAGCGCGCACGCATGCCTAAAGGTGCCGGAGGGCATTTCAGATCTTCAAGCGGCGACATTAGGCACGGCAATCGCGACCATGGGTCTGGCGCTCTTTAAATCTCTGGACATACCGGGTCATCCAGAGGCGCCCGTGACGGAGGGAAAGGGCAGGCAGATTTTGATTTACGGTGCAAGCTCGAGTGTGGGAACAATGGCTGTACAGCTAGCGAAACTGTGAGTTCGCTTTACCTCGATCGCTTTGCCAGGGACGAGTGTCTCCTTTACTGACAAGGTGACAGATCCGGCATGATTGTCATTGGAACCTGTTCACCGAAGAATTTTGACCTGGTCAGGTCTTATGGTGCCGATATTGTGTTCGACTATAACTCCGCCACTTGCGTCGAAGATATCAGAAGTTACAGTAGAAACAGCCTCAAGTACGCTCTAGACTGCATCTCCGAGGTCGACACCATGACCTTCTGTTACGCGTGCCTAGGCCGTACTGGCGGCAAGTATACGCGCCTGGAACCTTTCCCTGACGTTCTACACAGCAGGAAGCAGACTGTCACGCCGGACTGGGTGCTGGGACCTACGATGCACGGGAAACCGATCAACTGGCCGCCGCCGTTTGAACGTGATGCTGATGTGGAAGTCAGAGACTTTGCTGGCAAGTGGTTTGCGACTGCACAACGGCTTCTTGATGGGGGAAAGCTGCGCCCGCATCCCATCAAAGCCATGGACGGCTTTCCTGCAATCTTGGAAGGCCTAAAGACCCTAGAGAGTAAAACTGTATCAGGACAAAAGCTTGTTGTACGGCTTTAATGCCTCTTTAGATGTAACGTAGCCACCAACCGTATATAGCCCAGATGATTAAGCCACAAGTCTTAAACGCAGAAAGATAGGGTGAAGTGAAGCCACGATTTCCTGCCGCAGTGAACCGCCCCTGCCTAGCTCACTTGCATAACATTCTGATTAAGCTTCTGCGGATGGGTAGTCTGAACTGCGATGTAACAATGCAGCCACGCCGCATGTACTGAGCGCCACGGCACTGTGGCCATTTTGAGGATGTACTGACGGTATCGTGCCTTGAACAACGATCTGCTGTAAGCTATGTCTTCCACTGTAGCGAAAGCATCGTTGCGTGCTTTGAAGCCGTCACACAACGCGTCAACAAACAACAACTTCGGTTCCGGCTGATTACATTTTGCTTATTCTTTAGCATATTTGATAGTGACTTGAATCTGTCGCTGAGAGAGAGAGATAATTCTTGGTTATCTCATTGCTAGCACGTATTTTCGTTGTTTGCTTTCTCGAGAATTGAGATCATGGGCGAGCGTTCGGTAGGAGCCAGCAGGTCTGCAGACTTATTGTGATATCCAGCTTTGTAACTTCCAAAGTTCTTAGTAGCCAAGTTGTTCAACCATTTACATTAAATCTGGTCGAAAAGGTAATTCAATATCCCAGTTGCGTGCTGACTCTGTCTAGATTTCGCTCCTGTGATGACTCAGTAACACCTCAACTGAATGCATCTCAACTGATCACTGCGACTAAGCTGAGGCCATCTCGCTTTCACCCAGTCTGGCTCACTCAGCCTTCGTCAGCTCATACACTCTCTGTTCAGTATTTGGTCCACGCCGTCATGCAACACCAGTGCATTTCACAATACGTACCCATGTACCCGCAAAGGGTCATCACCAATTTGGCACGCAATTCTCCCTTAACCCTGCCCCTCCTCACCGATTCATGTAACCGTCATGTTAAATTACTTGAACGTTAACAGTACTGCAGAGCCTGACATTACTCGGTTCAGGAGACTCACAATCACCTGAAGCTCGGGGCTCACTTTCACACAGATTGTTTGCTCTATGAATGATGGATCACGGAGGCTCACAGAAGTTCCAATTCTTAGGTATTGTGCGATGAACGAGGTCTGAACTGCCAAGCGAGATAAGGTACAATATTGAGTTCCGGGCATCATAGTGAGTTCTAGACCGTTGAGGTGGCTCCCATGACTCAGGCATCCTCGCTCAGACAGGTGCCACAAAAGGGGCCTGGCCTTCGATGGCACTGACAGCGAGTTCTGGAACGCAAAAAGGGGCCACGAACAGCTGCTCTGCCAGCTGGGCGGGACACCGCAGTTGTGGTTCTTCTGACGAGTCGCGTGACGTGGGACATGGGAGATGTGGGAGGATCCCGGGACGGGGCCCCTGAACATCCGGATATTCATAGCAGCAGAAAACAAGAGAACCTCTCTGGTTGGCCGGGCTCGGATGACATCAGGTCTATGGCGAATCGGGTCATTCCGCGCGGGGTCGATGGCAAACTGCATCGTCCACGGGAATCTTCATGCGCGGCTTTTTCGGGCGGGCCCTAACGCCGGTGAGCGGCTCTAGTCTCACACAACATGCAAGGACAAATTCCGTGATATTGTATCATCTCGACAAAGACGACAGCTCTGCCCCTTTTTTTCGACAGAACCAGATCATAAGCCAACGACGCGCGAGAGAAAATATGGAAATCATATGACGACATGTCTGCAGCTTCGAGTTTGGACACAGCAAGACGGCCAAGATCGCTCAAGGACGCACAGGGAGCGCCCCTGGCGAATGACGACAAGCTTCTCCGATTTTGTTAGGTAATAACGTAATAACAAGTTGGGTTCCATAATGAACGACCATGTGCTAACCCGTTCATGGAAATTCGATCTGCTTGTTTTTCTCCAGCGGTTTCGGCCCAAGTGGAGTTTACTGGATACGAGATGGCAATTCCGGTGAGAGAACCTTTTCAGATGCCGAGCCGCCCGGGTGAAGCCTTGNCCCCCCCAGACTTTTTCCCCGCGATCCACTTGGACCCTCCCACACGGTCAATTTTTTTTGTAATATATTCTCTTTTCTTGTTGTTCTCTCCCCTTTGACGGTTCCCTTCTGCTTTCTCCCCACCAACAAGCCGTTCTGAACGTCGATGCAATGGTTGGATTCTCGCAGGCCTCTCAAGATGATGACCCCGGCCCCGATCTCGAACCCGGCGGCTCTGGCTACGGCTCCAGCTCCGGTGCCGGTAGCGGTAGCGGTGCCGGTTTCGTTTCAGCCACATCGCCAAACACACACGCCGAGCCCTCGTCCGAAAACACGTCTGGCTCTGACTCGGCCGGACCGTCGAACACCCCAGCCGAGACCGCAGCTGCAGCCGCCTTGAGAAAAGAAAAAGGCCGCGTGCGATTTAACAGCAACGCGGCCGTGACCCAGGCCCCAACATCACCTCGTGCACCACCACCGACTACGCCAAAACTCGCACCGCAACAGCCCCCAAGGCCCTCCATCTTGCGAGGCAGCTCCGGCGGCTCCATCCCCACCGTGGCTACTTTTGCCAAGGACGAACCGCGCCCGTCAGAGGAGAGCGAGCGTCATGAAGCCAAGAGTGCCGCCGCCGCTGCGCAGGAACGCGCCCGACAGGTCGCCGCGAACGTCCAGCTGGGTTCGCCGTCCCGCGCCTCTCGGACCTCGCTTGAGTCGGCCTCCGAGACGACGGCGAGTGAATTCGATCTGTCGACCAGGGACGGACAAGGTTATATTGCCCTCCAGGATCTAAACTCTAGGCAACCCATCGTGGACAAGTCTGAGGAGAAGGAGAAGGAGAAGGAGCACCATGCCGCGCTCAATGAAGAAGCATTCAGGATCGTGAGAGCTCATACGTGGCGCCTTGCGGAGAAGACAGACGGCGACCCCGGTCCATCGAATGCTCAAGCAGCCGACACGACGGCTCCGTCCGACCATCTTCTTCCTAGCGAAATCAACGATGGACAGTATGACGGTGTCTATGCAGTTCCCCCACCCAAGGAGTACCGCGGCAGCGTGCTGTCGCAGCTGCTGAAACTTTACAAACCTGCAGAGCAACAACAGAACAACAACCGCAATTCAGTGACGTCGCTCTCCTTCGGCGGTCCCCTTCCGGGTACAAGTACCCCGGGCTCCGAATCCGGCTCTGCGACCCCAACGACGCCCAGCCGCCGCAAGTGGTACGAGGCGAATCGCTCCAGCGAAACCCTTGTCAACCTTATCGAGGCCTCGGCCCGCCTCGCCAACCCGAACACGCAGAAGCCGGGCGAAACGCCCAAGGATGGCGGCAAGGCTCCCGGCAAAAAGCAGCGGCCCAAGCATAAGCGTACTGTGAGCAACTCACGCATCAGCGCGTACCTGCAGAGGCAAGAGGAGGAGGCCAAGATCACCATCCACATCGCCGAGACACTATCCAGACAGGAATACATCATCACCCTCTGCCGCGCGCTGATGCTTTTCGGCGCACCGACGCATCGACTTGAGGAGTACCTCAGCACGACGGCAAAGGTCCTCGAGATTGACGGCCAATTCTTGTATCTCCCGGGATGCATGATCATCTCGTTTGATGATAGGTCAACGCACACCACCGAAGTGCGCATCGTCCGTGTCGCCCAAGGCATCGACCTTGGAAAACTCAGGGACACCCACCGTGTCTACAAAGAAGTAATTCACGACGTTACTGGAGTCGAGGATGGCATCCAGCGTCTCGATGCCCTTATCAAGGCCAAAGACAAGTTTCACGCGTGGATCCGAGTCCTCGTTTTCGGTCTGACGAGTGCCAGCGCCGCGCCGTTCTCTTTCGGCGCCCGTCTGATCGACCTCCCGCTCCTGTTCTTCTTCGGTTGCCTCGTCGGTTTCCTCCAGCTCATCGTCGCGGCCAACTCCAAGCTTTACAGCAACGTCCTCGAGGTGACGGCTACAGTCCTGGTAAGTTTCCTGGCTCGGGCGTTCGGAAGCATCAGAGGTGGCGAGCTCTTCTGCTTTTCGGCTATGGCCCAGGGAGGCATCGTCATGCTCCTGCCCGGATACCTTGTTTGTAAGTGAAACCTACTCAACACCCATTTCCTCGCATCATGCTCTCTCCAAGTTCCTCCTATTCCTCTGCACCCGCGTGGGCACGTATTGGAGTTACTACTGGCCTACGGGCAACCCAACAGGACAGACCGCTGATGGCCCAGTGTGTTCCGCCCTCGAACTACAATCTCGCGCCATTGTTCCCGGTTCGATCCGCATCGTTTATGCCATCATCTACTCACTCTTCCTCGGCTTCGGCATCACCATCGGCGCCGTTCTCTATGGTATTATCGACGAGAATGCCGTTTCTACCACGAGCTGCACGAACTCGATCTCACCTTACTACGGCTTCATCTTCGTCCCCCTGTTTGTCCTCTGCATCAGCGTCCTCTACCAGGCCAAATGGCGCCAGATGCCTGCCATGCTCGTTATTGCGTTTGCTGGTTACATCGTCAACTACTTCAGCAGTCTACGCTTCAGCGTCGCTCCGCAGGTTTCCAACACCCTCGGCGCTCTTACTGTCGGTGTACTGGCGAACCTCTATTCGCGACTGCGTCACGGCGTCGCGGCCGCCACTCTTATCCCCGCCATCTTCACGCAGGTGCCGGGAGGCCTGGCGTCCACGGGAGGTCTGTTGAGTGGTCTCAAAACGGCCAACGCTCTCACGAACTCGACACACGCCGTCAACGGCACCAGCTCGGTGCAGATCGGAGATGGCGAGTCACTGAACACCGTCGTCTTCAACGTCGCCGCATCCATGATCCAGATCGCCATCGGCATCGCTGTTGGTCTCTTCATTAGCGCTCTCATCATCTATCCGCTTGGCAAGCGCCGTAGTGGTTTGTTCAGCTTCTAAACCCATGTCGTTACGTTGGCATCGCCACCATATCACTCACACAACGCCATCATTTGCTCTTCGTGTCCAGGTCGCCAACACGGCCATTCCATAGAGCTCAGAATCCCCCAGTGAGAAGTTGGAAGTAACGGTTGCAGTCCGACTTGTTAGCTCTTCGCCGCAGTCTTCGGCATATCACGCTTCCCAAATTACAGAATACCAAACAGTACAGGAAATCATGTATGTAAGTCGTAATGAGTTCTAAACTCCCCAGATTCCGTTTGATCAAAAGATTGAAAAGCGGAAATGAAGTTAGACCAGTAGCATGCATAGTTCATTTTCCGAGGTTGCTTCCTTGTGACGATAATACTCGGGTCTAAATTTTCCATGTCGTGATCCTGCCTTAATCTTGGTGCTTTTACGCCGGCAAGGTTTGTTTAGTTCATGTTGACATGCATGGTTCGTTTATCCAGATTATGCACTTATGATTCGATCGTTAAACCTACTTGGCAACGGATCTGACTAACGGGTCATAGCTGAGTGGAATGATGTGACAAAGAGCATGAGACGGCTCGCATGACGATTGATAATGACAGCAAAAATACTCCCTAGTCTAGTATGAGTTCCTCATCCGAGAGGTTGTTCCAACGAGAATGGAAGGCAATCACGCCGGCAGTGAATTTTTATCATCGCGATATTAGTGAACTGGCAAAAGAAGGTGGATGCCTCTTGGCGTTGTTTCGCTGGTTTAGACCAGCCATATATGGTATGCATATCCGGACAGGAACCACTGGAAATCCCTTTTCAGTACTGAATTTTGTTGACGCGGTTGATTCCGTGTCAGTCACAGGAAAGTATTTGTTCTATCAAAGTACCAGAATGACAGAAATACACGAAGGATAGGATGGATAGGGAAAAAAACTCCTACATCTCTAACTCTAAATGATGACGGCATCAGGGATAAAAGCAGAAAACTGTACCCCTAAGTAGACAGAACCTGTAGAGACATGCGCCATGACAACCTTTTGGCACCTCAAAAGAGCGATGAGAGGATGGCGAGGGAGGGGGGTGGGTGTTACAGACAAGGCTTGACGTAGATTAAATCGCATCATCAAAACAGCCGCTCTATCTTCTTTCGCTAAAGCGCTGCATTGATAGCACAGGTCACTACGTACCATAAAGTCATCCTGCCAAGAGACCTCCTAGATTACTATATGTGTACTGCGTGTACTAGGTAACTGACGCGACAAGCTCACACTGCTCACTACGAACCCGTGACCTTAGGGCGACAGGCGATCATGCCGCACCCGAATACCACTTGGCTATATCTTATGTACTGGTAGGAAGCTTACCCGTTAACTTCTACTTGGAGCTGCACAGCGTCTGACTCCGTTTAGTGTCCGGATGCACAATGTTCCTTACCAGGGTTGCCTGCCCTGCGTCACACTACTCAGTATTTTTTGCGAAGCAAGTAGTCCTAAGGGCCAACCCTCCTTCACTCTACCTACCTAGTTTACCAAATACTTGCATATAACTGTCCTTTCTTAAAACTGAAGGATACTTCCTCAGATTACCTCTAAGGATGCAATCTCGCATGAAAAAGGTTCATGTTTGTCTGTGTGGGCTAGGTCGATGATTTCAAGCGGCTCACCACCAGGCTTTACTCTGTCATGGCTAAAAATGGGCTTCAAGAGTATATTTCTGTGTGTGGACTCCAGCCTGTTTGGAGCAAGAGATCGATTTCCGGAACGGAGGAAGGACCAGAGGAATCGCTCGTACCCAGCAAAGAAGATATTCCACACATCAGATGAGGATGAAGACCATCCCCCAAGTCATGACATGGCGAGTTGTCCAATTCTGACCTCCTGCGTGTTCCGAAAGAGCCGGATCAAGCATCAAGCTAATGTCAACACGGCATAACATGGAAATCAGCTCCCCCCTCCCCCAACGCGTCAGCTGGGAGGCGGATCTGTCCGGAAAGACGTTCCCCTAGCTGATTCACCGCTCCACAACGGGTAACACAAGACGCCGCACGCGGCAAGTTTACCGGTCATGCTAACGACTCTACAGCCATCAACTTTATGTCGTCAACATGTTTAGATCGGCTCGCAGTCATCGAACGCGGGATTTCTTCCCATGACGATGATATACTGCTTCCGGAACATTCACTGTCAATTCAGAGCATCGCTCCCACCTTGTGATAAACATGTCGCAGATAATGTCGCACAAGCCGCCTCGGTGGCGCCCGCGCTCTAAGACACTGACAACATTTCCGAATTCTGTGTTCGGCCCGAGGCTAGGCGGACAACGCGTGTATTCGCACCGCTGCTCTGAGAGAGAAACATCGGCGTTCCAACATAGTGGCATCAACTTTTTTCATGTTCACGACAGCAGGATTGTCGATGGATGCCATGACAAGCAGCCCACTGAGCGACGAGGACCGCTTCACATGGCTATGATGAACGCCAACTCTAGCCTGGTGAATCAATCGGTTACTGCCTGCTGAATCGTGGCACGAGCCTTGGAAAGCGGACAAGACAGATTTGGCGGGATCCCCCTCCCCAGCTCGTGGGTGATGATGCCGAGAACGACGCATTCGGCCATTCACACTGACAGGCGGTGGCGATACAGCCCAATTCCTGCTCGTGAGCGTTGCTTTACTGTGGACCCAAATAGGTTCTAACCTGGCCGGACATACCATAATGGTACTGTACTTACCTCGCCATCATCACATTAGTGAATCGGCTGTTTCGACCGCCGGCCTTGTCTGACAATCCCCTTCTTTTCAAAACCGATCTGGACCATTTACACATCATTGTGTAGAGGGGAGGTTGGCATTCGTCCGAAACCATCGAGTTCGCTAATTTCAACCTTTCAATGAAGGATACGTTCACCCTACTCGCGCACGCTGCGCAGATATTGATGGCATCGATGCAGAAGGTTGAGATTACAAAGTTTATATTCAACTCGGGCATCTCGGACGGACCTCTAGCACCAGGCCGAACCACATCCGGCAAAAGGTAAGAGATACCAATCGCAAAAGCAGCTTCGCTTAAACAAGCGTGTGGATGACAGCATCGTTACTAAATTCACATGGGACGAAAGGACATCTCGAGCTGGTTTTCGCCTAGCGTAGCCTGGCCCGCACCTACAATCTGTGTGCGTGCGAGTTTTGCAAATGCATTGGTCAAGCTTATATCTATATCATCTCTCGGCAACTTCCAAGAACCAGCCATGTCACGCCTGGCATAAGGACGAAGCTACCTCTCCGCCAACGAGGGCTTGGCAGACCTTGCAGCACGTTGGAAAGCTTCTTTCTCATGAAACTGTGTAACTGGGCACAACTTCGGCCATGCGGTTCACCAACCCATTTCATCGTCCGTCACAGGACGGGGCGAGCAACTACACACTTTACACCGACGAAGAACCGCTACCTCGGGATCCGGAGTCACAACAACTGCTGGACGATGAAAATGTCGACGAAGAGGCAAAGACACAGATTCCGTTTCTCATCTCGGTGAGATCAGCCAGAAGTTCCGTATCGTCGTTCTTCTCGGAAAAGTTTCACTACGTCCAAGAGATCACCTGGAGACAGAGGATCCATTCTGGTCTCGCTTCCCTCAAGCCGCTCGCCATACTACTGCCCGTCTTCATCACGAGCCCACTCAACCGGTTCACAACGAGACCATGCGACCGCCCCAAGCCGAAACCAATCCACCCCACTGCCTACTTAGACGGTCTCCGAGGAGTGGCAGCCCTGATAGTCTACGTTTTCCACTACACATATCTCTGGTACCCAGATCTGAGAAACGGATGGGGCTCTTCCGAACAGCAGAAAATGTTTTGGCAGCTGCCCATCGTCAGGGCGCTGCACTCCGGGCGATCCAGCGTCACTGTCTTCTTCGTCATCTCCGGCTATGTCCTCACGATCAAGACGATCAAGATGATATACCAGCGCCAGAACGACAAGGTCCTCTCCGCCCTTGCGGGATCCACCTTTCGCCGCCCATTCCGGCTCTATTTGCCCATCTGGGTCTCCACGTTCATCATCGCACTGGTGGCTTACTCTGGCAAATGGCTGCGAGATCCCTCAGGCGCGGGGATCCCGCCGAAGGGGGAAACCATCTCGCAGCAGCTAACGCACTGGTTTTGGTCGAATGTCGATTTGATGAATCCTTGGCGCGTCATCATCAGGCGCGAGAATATGGGCGGCAGCGTGTACGACGGGCATCTCTGGACGATTCCTGTGGAGTTCAAGGGATCTCTCATGGTCTTCCTTCTTCTTCTCATGTTTTGCCGGGCCAGGAGATGGATTCACTTGGGAGCGGTAACCTGCGCGGCTACGTGGCTCGCTCACAGCGGAGACTGGGACCAAGCCCTCTTCGCTATCGGTATGCTGCTGGCTGAGCTCTCCATCATCCTGCCGGGGAGCGCATCTACCCCAAACGCCGCAGAAAACACACTCCCGCATTACAAGATGCGCATCGTTAAGAAGATCGCCTCCAGGTCTTTCTACATCGTTCGCCATGTGGGCACGATGGCCCTGTTTATCCTCGCCCTTCACTTCTTGTCCTACCCCGAAGCCAACGGGCACGCCTCCCCCGGCTTCATCTTTATGACCAGCAACTGGATCCCAGCATATTACAGAGGCAACTCGGATCGCACACAAGTTCACTGGAACGCTGTGGGCTCCGTCTGTTTTGTCATTGCCCTTATGTACTCCCCGCCAGTGTCCTTCCGCTTCAAGTCCCTGATCGGATGGCGCGGAGTTCGGATGCCGTGGTACCACAGCGTCCCCGACCTCGACGACGATGAAAAAGAAGAGATCGTAGCTGCGGCCCACACCTGCAGTCTTGATGGGGCAGCTGATGCCAACCAGTTACCTAGCAAACCCGAGCCTCAAGCAGAGCCCCTCCTCCAGCAACTCTTTACCTGTCGATTCTCGCAGTACCTTGGTCACATCTCCTACTCTCTCTATCTATGGCACGGCGTCATCAACCACACCATCGGCATCAGATGGTTAGCCCCAGCGTGGGCGACCTTGGCCCAGGTCATGAATGACAGCAAGGCCATGGCGGACGGCGGCAACGCGGTTGGTGCTGCCGAGCTTCTAAATAAGGGCTGGGGTACGTATGGGCTTGCGTTCTTCTGGGGAACTCTTTGCAACACTCTGGTTCTGTTCTGGGTGAGCGACGTTTTCAACGCCGTTGTCGATGTGCCAGCCGTCAAATTTACACGGTGGCTTGGCGAGAAGGCATGGAGAAAAGAGTAACTAGAGGGGAATATGGGTAATTTTCAAGCCATACCGAGCGGCTACCATTGGCCAGCGTATAAATGTCTACTTTTTCAGCGTCAAAATTCATTATCTATATGAGCGAGGGGCATGAATGCTTCATTCCAGGACGTGCAATTGTCGTTGTGCTGACTTATGTCATTTGTTCTGTTTGGTTCCGAAGTGTAGAAAGAAGTTTCGGGCCAGCTGTAGCAATTCTTGGATGAAATTCTCCCTGACACGTGTTTGTTCGCGTCCCTCGCTGCGAGCTTTATCGAGGATCCTCGTGTTGCCACCATTCTGAACTTTTTCACGAGCCTACAAATTGGAAACCGAATCGCTGTGTACACCTGACATATTTGAACACCTGCTTCTTATGCCACACCATGACATATGTGCCGTTCCTCGTCCGGTTGTCTCGTTCATGCGGCGGAGAACCCGCAGCCCGTCTTCCCATTCTCAGTCGCGACCGCCTTTGCAGAACAAACCCCTTTGGGACCGGCACAGCATCCCGATGCACAATCTGCATCCGAGAGACACTGGCCGGTGATGAATTGCTGTCCGTTTCCCTTACCCACATTCTGAGATCCAGCCACACCCTGGCCGGCGCCGGCGCCTGCTCCCGAGGCTGACTCTGCCGGCGGTGCAGTTGTTCCGAGAGCGGGCTTGCTACCGCCGCCGAAGCCACACCCCTGCTTGCCCGACTGAAACTGGGCGCCGACTCCAGAACAGATTCCTGCGCCGTTCAGAAATGCGCAACAGGTGGAGGCGCAGTCGTTGCCGCTCAGGCAGGCGCCGCCGATGAACTGGACACCCCGGCCGTTACCGATGTTCTTCGCACCGGCAGGGTCGGGTGTAAGAGGGCTCGGGGCTGCTAGCGCCGTAGCAGCAACTGGGAGGGTTCGATGTTAGTTGGGGCCGAAGGGCTTGGACCAGTATCGGCCGGACTTACAGAACATCAAGACGTGACTGAGACGAGCCATGGTTGAGGCAGAGACAGACGAGGGCAGTATTGTAGAAATGGTTTATCTAATTGTGAGGAGAGTCACGAATGCCTACAGGACTGCTGCTAGTGCTTCGGGCTAGCTTCGCTTCCTTTCCATGGGGGCATGCTATCTTATATAGCTAGGCACTCGGCGTAAGAAGGGTTTTGATCGAGACCTTCTTACCATAAAGTCGAACACTCGGATTCGTCCGTTCGTCATTGTCTCCTTCCTCCACGCAGCAGGCATTATCAGCCGAAAATGAGACGCATCTTTGTGACAGGAGGGACCGTTCCTGCAACGGAGGCCGAGCGACAGGATACCAAGAAATGGATGACTAGTGTCGTGCAAAATCCATCCAAACTCCATGGAATGCCATTCGGCCATCCTGCCCATTTTGATGCGATATACCAGACGATACTGGATACGTGGCTCGGATCGTGGTCCGGGCAGCGAGGTTGTTGAGGCCGATGCTGAATCCTCCGAGGGGCTAGGTCGCAGACGAGGCCGTCCCTGTCGGGCTAATGTTTCGTATGGGACGAAACATTGGAAAACAGCAGATGGGGGTCCAAACACTTGCCGGGCCCCTTCGCCTGTGAATACTATGTATCGATGCCTCTGTCGAGGTGGCAGAACGAGGGTGCGGTCCAGGCTTTCTGCGTTGTGCGCGGCCACCTGCTACGATCACCTGACGATCCAAGTTTCCCCGTTTCCGCAAATGTTCGGAGCGATATGTCAGCACTGGCTTCTCATTCGCCTGTCGTCCTGCCTCCTGGCCCGGGCTAGCAGCATTGCGAAACTACTAATCCCGTCTCCTCGGCGGGAGGTCCGCTCGGCGTTGGCCTTCACGGTTTGGAGGCGACTCCTACGTGCACAATGGAAGTCGACTGCGGTCAGGGGAGACGTGTTGAAGACTTCGCCGTTGACCGCATTGCGAGCTTATGGTAAGAGTTGGTACTAGGTAGCACGGAGAGATTGGTTTTCCCCTTGCAAGGCTTTCTTCTCTTTGGAACCCGTCCAACACAACACCTGCTCGACCGACTCCCTAAAAAGGGGCTGCCGGGAAGACTTCGACAATGACCGCAGGAAAATAGCTCCAACATTAGCTTCACGTCTGCTCAATATGCTCTTTGTCCCGATCTCGGAAAGGATGTCAAGCATCAGGTAGGCATCATTCCAGATGATCTGATGTTGTCGGATTGTTCAGCAGAGGTTTTTTTTTTTTTGGGATCCCGAGGAATGGCCAAGATGTGCCCCGTGATATTAGCGGCACATGGTGGCGCGTCCACTTAACAGCTTCAGGGGTGAAGGATCCCCTGTCACATTCAGGAACACTGCCGATCCTGTTGTCAGCCCCCTGCAACGGGCTGTCTAGCTTGCATGCGTCACATCGCCCCGATGACATTCCTCTTCCTCTTCCTCTCAAAATCCACAACGCGCGCCGGCATCTTCAAGGGATACCGGAAACATGGTATTTCGCCGACGGAAATTCAACAATGTAGATATTCCTGCCTGACTTCGGTTGGAAATCTCACATGGCAATATCCCCCGTCACACTTGAATCGTGTCTGCGCACGCTGCACCACCCATAACTAGACGTGTTCACAACTCTTGAAGGGCAACTCTCAGAGCTGGAATTTCATCGTGATGCCTGTGTCGGCACATCGGAAAAAGCAGCTTGCCACTAGTGCAGCCATTCCCGGTTCACTGGCTGTGTCCAGCCGGAATTCAGTAGGGTAGCCATCCTCGAAAGCATTAAGCTGGACAGCGTTGGCCAGCATCGCAGAGGCCGCGTGGGGTTATCCGGGAGTAATAAGCGCCTCTTTAATCGGTTCAATTATCGATTTTCATCAGGTGCATCAAGATCACCATTGGGAAGATCTGGGTGTGATATCGAACAGCATGCGGCACTAAGTTCAAGACATGCAACTGTCTCAGCCGCCGAGCTGTAGTCTACCAGCTTCCTATGGCATGAATGGGTCTCTAGACGGACGCTTGCGCGGCTAGGCCGACAGTTGAAGCCTCAAATGTTTCCTAATTTAACTTGTTTTGCTCAAGCTCTCTGGTCTTAACTGAGTTCGAAGCGCCACAACCTGTGGACAGCACACACACACGTAGTCATGTAGAACATTCGGGAGGCAACGGAAATGATACTTGAGTAGATAACCTTGGCATCCCTCCACTGGGCTAAGATGCTTGAACAGCCACCTCCGTCATAACTCCTCAGCACCTCGACTACTGGCATGCAACACCGATCGTGACAGACTGGCAGATAAAGCTTCCAAGAGGTCCACGGCTGCCAACCGAGTCCTCGGGACACAGGCTTGACACCTGCATGTGCAAAAAAAGGGTACCCCCACTGCCCTCAACAGGTTCGGACAAGCCAGTTCGCCCGTGAACTGGCATCAGTATAGCCACATCCTTTGCATGCTTTTACCTAAAACACTCGGTGAGCCAGCCATTCATAGAAACCTGTGGCGTCAGTTCCCGTCAGGGTACCTAGACAACCAGCCCAACGACCGACCCCGCTCTCTAGCTCGCATCCCTATTGTGCGGCCGCAGACACTTTTCCTGTGCACGCCATTTTCCACGCTCTCCAGGAAGCAGATTCACCACTCAGTCCGAAAGGTATAGGCTACACGTTGGATAAGCTCAACATCTCGAGATGACTTCGCAGGTGCAGGATGTCGTGGTAGAGGCAGACGAGTTTGACGACAACGACTCTTCGTTGGGTGATGTATGATCATCGCCAGGAGACTCCTCCGAGATCGAAGTGCTGACTTCCGCACCAGGACACCGCTTCCTCGACGGCCAGCTTGAACAGCTCGATTCTGAATTATCGGAAAGAGAACGGTCGGACGTACCACAGCTTCCGCGACGGGAGTGAGTAAGACGTGCTGCTTGAAACGCCCCAGCACCGCTGACTGCCATGAAGAGTACCATTTCCCCAATGACGAAGCGGAGAACGATAGGCTAGGTGAGATTGTTACGAACAACTTCGCGGCGGATTGTAGACGTCGAGCTGAACGTTCATCAAGACCTTCAACATCACATGTTCTACTTGTCCTTGGACGGCAAGCTCGGGCTGTCCCCCCCGAACGCACCGGACGCCGAACCCGGCCGCGTGTTGGACGTCGGCACGGGAACGGGTATTTGGGCCATGGATTACGGAGATGAGCATCCCGGGTCCGAGGTCGGTGAAGATGCTCGCCCGAGTCGGCCAAGTCTGATGTCCGTGTCTGCAGGTTATCGGTGTCGACCTTTCTCCCACGCAGCCACAGTTGTTCGTGAAGAGCTCCGTTTTCCAAATCCGACCGCGACCACTGCGCTGACAAGCAATCTCAGCGTCCCCCCGAATGTCAAGTTCGAGATCGATGATGTCGAGGACAGCTGGACATACTCTCGGCCGTTCGACTATATCCACAGCCGCATGATGAACTCGGCCATCGTCAAATGGCAGGAGTATCTCCACCAATGCTACGAGTAAGCAACCCCCCCTCCCCCGTGTTCTCTCTCCCTCCCCGAACCTGTCGAGCACCCCTTGCTCACCCGAGACGACAGAAACCTCAACCCCGGCGGCTGGCTCGAGCTCCAGGAATTCGACCTCCCCCTCTCGGACGACAACACCCTGACGGAAGAGCACGCGCTCTACAAGTCGATGCGGTACCTCAGCGAGGCGGCCGCGAAGACGGACCACGCGTTCGCGGACCTCGCGACGCTCCGGCCGATGATGGAGGCGGCGGGCTTCGTCGACGTGGCCGAGATGCGCTTCAAGTGGCCCAGCAACACCTGGCCGCGCCACGCAAAGTTCAAGGAGCTCGGCGCGTGGAACTACGAGAACATCACGAGCGGGCTGCAGGGTTTCCTCATGGCCGCGCTGACGCGCGGGCTCGGGTGGCAGGCGGACGAGGTCAACGTGCTCGCGGCGCAGGCGAGGAAGGATGTCGGCGACAGGAGCATCCACGCGTACTGGCCGATGTAAGTTGTTGCCTCTTCCTCTTTTCCACGAGGCTCCCGCCAGCTGACCGGTACGCCAGGATCGTGGTCTACGGAAGGAAACCTGTATCTGGATAGGTAGAAGTTCAAGAGGTGTAACACGCCCGGACCAGGTGGGAGGAGGAGGACGGGGGCCCGGCATGGATTCCCCGCTGCTCCGTTACTCCGCTCCGTAAGCACAGTCCACCCGTGCTCCACATTTCCCATTCCGCAGCGAGGGCAAAAGAATTTTTTTGAGGCAAAAGAGATTACTGGAAGCGGGTTGACCCCCGTGTTGAAGATTTTTTTTTTTTTCCTCGGCTTCACCGAGCCCTACCACGCTCCACTCCCATCATAGTGCTTCACACGAGCCCTTCTTCCAACAACAAGCAATGACCCGCCTTGCTAGCTCAATCGGTAGAGCGTGAGACTCTTAATCTCAAGGTTGCGGGTTCGACCCCCGCGTGAGGCTCAAATCCTCACCGCGATTGGTACAGCCATTCCTACGGGTTTCCTTTTTGGTTTCTGTGATGTTGTGCATGCATTTTTTTTGTTCGTTTCTACTACGTATGGACTTTTAAATGCACAAATAGGTGATTCCTTGGTCCGTCGAGAGTTATGAGTGGCAGTTGCCACAAGAAGCATTCACTTGTGCGACAGGCTATGGACTGTAACCGGGGCGGGCTGCTTACACAAGTCGTGATGTTGGATTCCGGGGCCTTTTCAGTTAGCGCTTCAAGACAGCGACGGGGACGGTTAGAAGACCGCTATCTTGCCCCAACTGGCCACCGGCAAGGCGACGTTTGAAGAACGAAGGGGGCTGGGTAGATTTGGTATCATTCCTTTGATTCTCGGTTTCCTATTTATCCCAAGAGGTTGATAAAAGGCTCCGGCCACTTGCCCATGAGCAGCGGGCGATCCCCCAGCCGACCGCTTACCGGCGCCAGGATTCTCAACTTGCGCTTCTCCTTGTCGATGTCGGCCAGGTACACGTAGCCCATCACGTTGGCTGTCCTTATCGCCTCCGGCGTGTCCTTTACTGACGCGTACATGATGGCCAGCGTCCAGTGTGCCGTGAGCTGCGCGGGGTCGACGCGCATGAGGCCGTCTTCGGCGCTGCCGCCGTACATTGAATCTGCGGCCTGTCAGTCTCCGCAAAGCTCGTGGGGTCCGGGAGGAGAACCTACAGTCTCCCAGTCTGTAAATCGTCAAGCTGTCGAAATCGACCTGCTGGGTGGCAGGGCTCAACGTCTGCCCGATGCTGCCGAAGAAGTACTCCTTGATTGCCGCCTCGCACACCTGCTGCATGAACCCCTCGTCCCGCTCGGCGACGCCTTCTGATTTGTCCAAGAGGACAATGCTGTATGGCTCGCCGAGGTTCGTCTTTTCCGCCGAGAAGCGCTTGAGGAGCTCCGCGTTCAGTCGTGACGAGCCCAGCCCGATAATTATGTTGACTTTCTCCCATGTTAGTACATAGGCCTCCAAAGCGCATGAACGACTGGCTGAGCCGCCCCTCCTTACCGGAAAGCTCCTCCACGACGTGGGCAAAGTTATCCATGCCGGCCTGGCTCTTCTCGTTCAGGCCCGGCGTGTCGATGATCATGCCCGAGCTCTTCACCTCCGGGTCCTGCGCGAGGCGCGACGTGACCGTCGCCGCCATCTTGCTCACCAGCTCGCGGTATCTCTTGGAGTCCTCCTCGGCGCTGGAGTAGCCGTAGTAGTATGCGAGCGGCAACTTGACAGGGACCTGGCTCGGGCCGCTCGTCGGCGTCGTCCCCCATCCGTCCACGGCCTCGATGTCGAGCACCGTCCCGACAACGCTCGCGCTCAGCGTTCCCGGCAAGCTCAGCATGCCCTCCTTCGGATCCGTATTGACGACGAGAGGCTGCGCACCGACCCTCGTGGCGTAGCTCGCCAGCGTTCTCGCCAAAGACGTCTTGCCCGTCGCGGGCGGCCCGCAGATGGCGATCCTCGGGCCCTCTCTCCGTTCGGTGGCGGCGCGCTGGCGCATGGCGGTGAGCTGGAAGTGGAGGTTCAGGTGGGAGTTGGAGGGCGAGTCCTGGGGCTTGGTGTACTCGGCGAGGAAGTCGTCGGCGGTGCTTCCCTCGACCTGGAGCTCACAGCCCTGGAGGGTGAGGATCTTGGACTTGAGGCCGGTGAACGTGTAGGCATGGTGGAGGGCGAGCTCGGTGCCGTCCTTCTCCGCGGTGCCGGACGTGAGCTTGAGGGTGACGTTGGTATCGAAGGCGACCTCGAAGCGCCATTCCCAGAAAGGTTGGAGTCTGATTGTGCGTGTCGTGTTCGCGGACGCCGGTTGCTGCGACAGGCGCAGATTGTCAGTGGAAGGGTGGAGGTTGCAATTGGGACGTATACGGGTCAGGGCCTTACCGGCACAACAAGCTGACCCAAGCCAGGAATCGACATGTCGGGCTATGTGATGATCATGGGCGATTTTTCTTCTGTGAGGATCTGTTGTTTGAAACCCTCGCGTGGGGGGGGGCGGGGGGCGTCGAGGTCCAGCTTTTACAACCTGTCAAGGTCGTTGAGTCGCGTCGAAATGGTTGTGAGCGCGCCCCGGAAACTGGTGCTTGACATCACATACAAAGCATGGCAGGTTTGCAGTGGTCCGTGCTGAAGCTCCCGGCGCCGGGGGTTTAATTGGCGGGGCTTCTGGATGATTTTCAGGGCATGTCACTGCCTTGCTGGGCGTATGTCGCTGGCGCACGCTTTGTCTCGGTTCCTGCATTGGAGCAAGCTCGTCGGTGTGTTGATGTGAGTGAGTGCAGGCAAGATAAGCGAAACAAGCAAATCCAATATATACGGAGCCCTCGGGTTCTGTAGAAGAATCCTACAGATTTTGGAACGAAGAACTACCGAGTCCGGAGACATTGGACGTTGCGTCGCGTGAGGCGCAAATCGGCATAGAAAGTCGCCGGGAGCGCATTCCAGGCCTAGGGGTCCACATCCGGCTCCCCCAAACGCTCTCTGGCAACCTCCCGCCTCGGCCACAGTTGTTCCGCATCAACCAATCACATC
>MPGH01000027.1:179267-316613 GCA_001937105.1 Colletotrichum chlorophyti | reverse complement strand
CCCCACAGCAGCTCCGCCACACCCTCATTCATGTCGCAGTTTGTCCCATTCATCGTTGCCTGCTGACCTCACACTTCCTGGGAGGGCCCTTTCGCGACGTCACGTCACCTCCATCCTACAAGTAAAGCACTCACAAAAAGCACACAACACAACTTGTTTCCTACACATCTTCGAGAGAGCTTCTGCTCGGAAACAACCTCACGCCTACTCAATCAGCACCCTCAAGATGTGTTCCGCCGACATCTTCCTCGGCCTCTTGGCCCTCTTGTTCCCGCCTCTACCAGGTCCGTTGTCCCCGCATCGCATTCCACAGCCCACAAGCGCACATGTCATCGCCCGCGCGGACCCCCTCCCCCAACCCCCAACGAGACCATCATGAAGAGAAGCTCGCTGACATTATCGTTGAAACCACAGTCTGGGTGAAGCGCGGCATTTGCGGAGCAGACTCTTTCATCAACATTCTCCTTTGCCTCCTCGGCTACGTACGTCCCGGTCCCCGTCCATAACCATTCTTCGCCCGAGTTCGACATACACACGAATCCAGCTAACATACTGTGTCCCCCCTTTCAGATCCCCGGCCTCATCCACGCCTGGTACATCATTGCAAAGTTCCCCGAGCCCGACTACGAGTATGAGTCCCTTCCACAGCAGGATCGCGAGGGCGGCCGCGTCACCTACGTCTTCGTCCACGGCAACAACGCCCCGCACACTCGCCAGCCTCAGCAGCAGCCCCGTCCCTCGCAGCACAATGGGAACGTGACGTACGGCACCACCAACAACAACAACGCTGGCTCCTCGCGCCCGCAACAGCAGCAGGGTGCGGGGGAGGGCAGCAGCGACGGCGCCGTGCCCCCCAGCTATGCCGAGGTCGTCGCTGGTGATAACAAGATCCAGACTCGGGATTAGGGGCTTCTTCTTCCGCCAAGTGAAGAACGTTTAGCTATCGTTATCCCGGGATTGGCCTGCTTGCTTGTCCTTGCCCTTGTTGTTGGGACTTTGGCTATCGTTCCTGCTAGGTGTTGCACGAATTGGTTTTGACTTTCTGTGGGTGAGGTTGGTGTCTTGTTGATACAAATCACACACCGCTTTGGAGTTATGGGTTTCGAGGATATTACTACGCTGTACATGAGTTTACGCAAGATTTTGGCCCAGTGTTCCCTCTTGTTATTACTGTTATAAGATGCTCTGGATACTGCTCAGTTCACGCTTGGGTATCTAAGACCAAATATTTCCGAAACGCCACCGCTTCGTCCTATCGCCTGGCGAACTCTAATCTTAATCGTCATGTCCTGCCTGTGGCTGACCTTTTTTATCGCCCCAAAGCTCTTCCCCCCTTAACTGCGGCTGTGCATAAGCGTTCCGAACCCTATTTAAATGAACTGCCGGCAATGCCCTCTGAGCCCTGTGGGATCGCGGCCGAGGGAGCGGGACGTTCATTTGCGACAGGCTCCTTGAAGTGCGCCATTAGGTTCTGAGGCAGGTATGTATGCCAGGCCACAAGCACCCGGTGGGCTTTCTTGATGAACTTGATGCCTATGTTCAACTCACAGATGCTCAGCTGTAACTTGAAACCCGGGCGGAGACGCATGAGAATCGCGTCGTCCAGGAAGAAGGTCTCCTCCTGTTCGGACGGCACCCGCATGTCTCCATGATCGTAGCCATCCTCGATGACACATGGCTTGAGAACCACCGTGCCGACTGGCGCGAAACCACTTTGCATTCCTTTCTCCAGGCGGATGCTCTGCACCACTTTGCGGGTCTCGGTGTCTGGACGGCAAACGCAGACAACTTCCATGGCACGTTCTTGCTCCTTGATAATCTCGATGGTCTTGTCAGTGATACCCTCCATTACCGCCTCGTACTGCTTCCGACTTCCGGCCGTAGCAGCCGCAATCATGAGCACCACCTCAGGGTTGAAATCAACGGGGCGTCGAAAACCAATCTCAACATCGCCCTGAAAGAAGTTGAAGTCGTCGCCACAAAAAAGCTCCGAAAACGCCAAATTGAGCTGGCCGGGGAACTGGAGGAGCGCTTGGTGTGACAGCGGCAAATCCACCTTGGCCTCCGTCAAAAGCTCCATGGCCTCCCTGATGTTGCCTTCGTATTCTGGGCACACGTCGTGTTGCAAGACGTATGTGAGAAAATTCTCCAAGAGGCCGACGGCTTTACCCATGTGAGCGTAATCCCACGCCGTCATGAAGGGGAGATTTTCAGAACAGAAGCCCGCAACGATGCCGGCAAAGTCGACGTCCCAGCCTTCGGGTTCGTCTGCGTTATAAAAGCGGCTGCCACCCCCGGAACTATAGACCGTGTCGATGGCGGTGGCGTTCCGTTTCTCCTCGGGAGTCAAGCCTTCCATATCGGCGTCGGCTTGACCGCCGAACATACGCTGATTAGAGTCGATGCCGCCGAGGAAGAGGTACTTGTTGAAGAGTTTGTCCGAAGCGCCTAGACGACGGCGGGATCGGAAGCGCTGGATGCATGATTCGATGCGCCTTTGGATTGTTAGTCGTCGTGGCACAAGGCAGGAAGCGAGGCAAGTGAAAGCAAGAAGGAGCGGCTCACTCGACGAACGGGACGTCTCTATCGGATCATGTTAGTCTTCACGCGAGATAGGAAGCAGGCAGGTGCTTGACGGGGGAGTTATGGGATGCGTACGGATGGTAGAGATTCTCTCGCTCCTCCCGGGCCTCAGCGGGGGTCATAGGAGGGTCGGCGTAGAATTCTGGGAATCGAGTCAGCAAGGAATAAACACGGCGACGGCAGTATGATCTGGAGATAAAGGGAGAGCTTACCTTCGAATCCGGTGCCGCGGTACTTCTTCAAAGCGGTCGGTCCGCGGTTGGCATTGCGCTTCTTACCTGTCATTTTGCAAATGTCTTGTTTCTTGTTGATGGTGAAGGCAAGATGGAAATGAGACGATTTGGGTGAGGTTGAAGCCTCACATCCGTGGATGAAGAACGGACAAAAGGGGGGGATTGAGAGACCTGTGATGGTGGTGATAGTAAAGATGGAGGGGAGATGGAACGACCAGGCCTTCAACGATGGGGGCAGTGAAGCGGCTATTCCCTGGGGGGAACGGGTGATGAATTGATTGTCAACTTGGAAATACTATCCCTATTGCTCTTTCCCGTTTTCGCTCTATCGACCTATTTCAGATTCCCTTTCTTGAGGTATCTTAATTAAGAGTGGAATACAACATACTTTGACAGGTAAGACGCCTATCCTCAACCAGTTCTTTTCTCTTCCCGCTCCCGATGAGGTGAATTGTTCGGTTCTTGGTCTATCTCATAAATGCCTAACGTAGTGCGAGCAAGTCTTTCCCACGACGACATGCACATGGGTAAACAAGCATCCGTAGTATCACAACCACCTATTCTTGATGGGGAAAGAACAATCCGAAACAAACTAATCCAAACACCTAAGAACGTTGAATCACATCGAGACGCCCAAGTTGACGGAGGCCTGCCGTTGATGGTCGTCAGGCAAACACAGCTCCCCAGCCAAATGCTTCCAGAAGACCGGTTTTACCAAGGGGTTCGGTGCAGATTGGTTGGTTACTGAAAAAAAAAAAAAAAAAGAAAACTATGCGGGGATCACGACATGCACAAAGACATGATATGATTGCACACCAAAAGATGGCTTTGCTACGGGCGGAAGCTGAGGCGAAGCATTGTGAGCTGCCAACGCCCGTATAGACGTGCATGAGATGCGATGCGTGGTATGGTCGCGTGGCATGGCAGGAGCGGAATGACTGCTGACGAAGACCGTCTACCCTATCTGGTGGACCGCATGGCTGACCCCCATCTAGGCAAATCCTGTTCATGAGCTTCTGCAGACGTATGGGTGATAATGGAGTGATGCTGATGTGGGAATCCTTACGCAGGGGACGGCGGTGAGATGGCCGTATCCGAAGCGGTCAAAGGCAACATGCGCGCCCAGGGTCCAGCTGACATCGTGAACCCAAGACTGACAGCGCACTTGTCACTCTTCCGCTGTTCTCCGATTCAGGTTTCCAGGTTTCACTGTTGGCAAGAATGCACTGATGGATGGCCAGTTTTGCAGTGCGCGTGTCCAGCGCTTTGGAACATGGCTCGGGATGAGCGACGGATTGAGGAAACACTTGGTGTTGAAGCTCAGTCGCATCGCATCGGCTGAGTCGCATGGATCGGGAGAGCAGTTGGATACGTTGAAAGGCGCTATTGAGGCATGGTGAGATCTATGGCAGGCTGAGCATCTCATTTGGGCTTCAGGCATCTCATCGCCATGCAGTCTGGATATCGCCTCGATCCTGAGTCCCAACCGGGAGTGGCCTCCCTGATACCGGAAATCGATGTTGAGGTCTCGAGAGTTGCTCGTGTCGTGGAGACAAAGAAAAACCGAGCTGCGCGTCTTCGAACCCTGCCCATGCAAGGTTGAATAGTCGTGAGAGGCAAGGGACTTGACTAAGGCACTCCGAACTGCAAGTCAAGCAAGGTAAAGCTCGGGCCGACAGCAGTGGTGACAGCGGCAACACTTGATGACCGCGACCTCAGCCCAGAGAGTGGCTCGTGTGTTGGAGGCCAATGGTTCGTGACGACGAGCGTGTGCGCCTTGCGCGAGACCCAAGCAAGACACGCCGATTCGACAAGATTTACAAGGGCCAACAGCTCGAACAAGGCGGATTGGAATTCAGGTAGGGGACGAGGAAGCAGTTGACGAGTAAGACGCGGGGGCTTCTCGTTGTTGTCGTGGCTGAGTTGCTTCCCAGTCTTGCATCCGCCACCTTTATTTGTTTTCCAACGAGGGGACGGTAGCTGAGCACGGGCCTGGAGAGCCACATCTTCCCCCTTTCCCGCTTCGTCGCCCGTCTGCTACTTTACTGCTTACGTAGTAGGTCATTGGGTAGCAAGCAAAGAGGATGGAATTCCTGTTGCCGACTGAACCATTGGATTCAAGGGACTGCATGCAGACGCGGGCGGACGGCCATCTCTTGAGCGCATGAACAGGAGCAGGAGCGGTTGGTCCTCCCAAGGCCAGGGTACTTTCTTTCGCGCTTACTCCACCCAAATCCTACTGGTACGTCCCATACCGCTGTCCCCTAAAAAATCCCTGTCTGGGGCGATGGGTGGGACGTGTTCCATTTTGGACCTTGATGCTGCGTATGCAGTCAAGGTTGCTAATGGCGGCAAAGTTTCATTGCAATGTCTCCTAGACGAGCATTAGTGTCCGACAGACGATGCAATGAGAGATATTGTGTTCTGGATAACAAAGAGGAAAACATAGCAAGATAGAAAGAAGAAAGAAGACGGGGACCCGAGACACGGGAATATAGGGGGAAAAAAAGAGCAAAGAAAAGAAAACAGAGGTGCACCATTATGCCATTCACCCCATTCCCCCAATCTCTCAGAAACTCCCCAGCATCCAGCCAGCGTTCAGCACCCAACACCCAGATCCATCCATCGTGACTACGCCTCTTTTTTCCTCTCTGCCCCTCACTCCCCAGTCCTCTCATCTAACCTAGTCCTCCCCCAACCTCAGGTACATTAGGTACCGTAAGTGGAATAAGAGTACGTTCACTATCCGTACATTGCAAGCATACATCCATCCCGCTAGGTCACGGCCACTTTATAACCCCCTTTCTCCTTCTGCTTCTGTCCACGGCCCGTCTCATCTCAACCCTTCTCTTC
This sequence comes from Colletotrichum chlorophyti, assembly GCA_001937105.1. NCBI lineage: Eukaryota > Fungi > Ascomycota > Sordariomycetes > Glomerellales > Glomerellaceae > Colletotrichum > Colletotrichum chlorophyti. Next base: position 310,944 of record MPGH01000027.1, on the reverse strand, counting down.
TGCTGTACAACGGTATAGACTGTCGATCCTGATCCTCGTTCTTACGTGGCTTCGTTCGTTCCCCTTGCCAAGTCTCTTGGATTGCCGCTTACCGACGAGTGAACATCATTGGATTCATCATCTCTTCGCCACGTCTCAGCGCTCCCACGACGTTACCGAGACCCCGAGGCCTTGATCAAAACACGACCAGTTGCTCCCTCCCTACACAACCTAAATCGCCCTCCCCCGCCATTTCCTCGTACCTTGCCTTCCAGGTACCTGACGCACAGTACATCTACATTTACAGCTACTTTTACCCCAACTTTGGCCCATCGCGGCCCCCAAGCGGCATCGACAGACGCATCCTAGGATCCCCCTGAGTGTGCCCCTCCGCCTTTCTACAAAATATTGCTTTGACACCCTTTCCACCAAAATCCACCATTTGCCGACTCTTTCTCCTCTTTAATTTTTTTTTCTTCTCCCTCTCCGAACGCAGATATGTCGGGCAAAAGGGTGCTTCCGGCCCGCAGCGATCTCGTCGATTACAATCACACTGTTGCTGGCCAGTAAGTTTTGCTTCGTCTCTCTCTTCGCCTCGCTCGCCGCCGCCCTCTTTTCGATCCGACGCGCCTCGCGGAGACGTAAACCACATTTAGCCAGCGATTGTTTCTAACGTGATTTCTCGCCACTTGCAGTGCGGGAACAATGTCTTCCGCCGATGGAACCTTGTTCATCAAGCCCTGCACCCAGGCCGAGGTCGATTTTTACGAGTCCGCTAGACAACATCACCGTGATTTCGCCCAATGGATGCCCCTATACATGGGCACCTTGACCCTTACAGACTCAGCCGATCTGAGCTCCGCTGAGGAAGGCGCCCCCGGTCCTCTCGCCTCGCCCTCAGTGAAAGACGCAATCACACAAGCTGTCGCCGGGTTGTCTGCCTCTGTTGCGACGCCCGAAACCGAGTCCACGCCATCAGCCGAGCCGGAGGAAACAATCGAGCTCAATGGGTCCAAGAAGCGCGAAGGCAAGTGGGTGCCGAACAAGGCGAAGAGGATCAAGACGGACCAGGCCATTGTCCTCGAGAACACGGGCGCCTTCTTCGTCCATCCAAACATCCTTGACGTCAAGCTAGGTGTGCGTCTATGGGCCGACGATGCCCCCGAAGAGAAGAAGCGCCGCTTCGACGACATCACCGCCAAGACCACTCACGGCCCCCTGGGCTTCAGGATTGCCGGCATGAAGGTCTACCGAGGCTCCAACACCAAGTCTGAGCTGGACCACGAGGACTACAAGATTTACGACAAGGACTACGGCCGCGTTCACGTCAACGAACAAAACGTTGTGGATACCTTTCGCAAGTTTGTCTTTAACGAGAACACCGGATTCGATGGCCCAGCGGGCCGCCTCGTCGCCGCATCATTTCTTGACGATCTGCGCAAGGTAGAAAAGGTTCTCTCAGCGGAAGAAAGCAGGATGTACTCGGCCAGTCTTCTCTTCGTCTTCGAGGGCGAAGCAGAACAATTGATAGAACACGGTCTCGAAATCAAGACCAAGGTCGAGAGATGGGATGCGAAGCGGAAGGCTTTCGAGGCCGAAAGGGCCGGTAGAAAAGCCCTTCGAGTCGACAGCGGCATCGAGCTGAGTGAAGGAGACAGCGCAACCGCAACCGCGACGACGACGAGCGCCGCTGCGGAAGACGAGGATGACTCGGACGAAGAGTACCAGATAGATGAAGAAGACACCTGCTCGGTGAAGACGCATTACCTGAGGCTCATCGACTTCGCCCATGCGCAATGGACGCCTGGCCAGGGTCCGGACGAGAATGTGCTCAAGGGCGTCCGGAGCTTGATTAAGATTTTCGAGGAGCTGGCGGCTGAGCCAGCCGCTGCTAGTCAACCTTGATCCGACTTCGCAGCGCTTTGGAAAAGACCACTATCGACATGAGCAGATTATCGCGGATGGTCATCGCAGAGGGTTTTCCTGCAGTTTACGATTTGTGCGACGGAGCGGGACCGAACTAGCATCAGACAGGCATTAGAGCACAAGTCGGCTCTACAATTACAATACCCAGATACAGTGCGCGGGCATGGGTTGCGAATAGAGGTCCAACTTCAAAGGACGGACGGTGGCCTAGCATCCATGATAATGACTACGGTTGAACACCATCAAACGCATGCGGCGTCCGGTTTCTTTTCTACCACACAATACCAATACGTTTTCTCTTCCACATCTGAGTGTTCTCCTTTTTATTGCCACATGTCTCCTTTTCCGTGCTTCATCCTCAAAACTTGACAGTCGTAAAGGTGCATCGTATGAATATGAGTATTATGTGATCTGCGTGGAACTTTGCACGAAATCTGGTGAAACAGAGCAAAGGAAGCTTTATCATCACCATGATGATCTACCGTAGATTTGACCGTAATATGCCTTGTGTTGAGCTTGAGAGCGGACTCCCAATCCGGGAGTGCGCATTCTCCGCATGCTGTCATGGTTCTAGATTCTAGCTATCACGTACTGACATCATTTGATGGAGATGCATGCCGCCGTGAGCCGGTGCTGGTCGGTTTGCGAGAGGCCTAAAACCATCTAGAAAAGTCTGACACCGCACTTCGGGGACTAGGCACACTGGACAAAGCTCGTCGGTAGGCGCTGTCGGCTCCCAAAGTTGTGGGTAGCTCCCCCAAGGCACGAACACGTAGGTGCAGATGGCCCCACCCGGGCTTTCTCCGATCGCCCCACTGCAGACACTTACCTAACCTCGACCCCAACTTCTTTTCCCAACTTCTGCTGTTTCCCAACGCCCAGAGCCGCACCAGGCCCTTTTTCTTTTCCTCTCCTTGTTTCCTATTTCCCGGTCTACGAACGCTGCCTGCCATGGACGACGTAGATCAGCTCCAGCTGTTATCCCTCGTTTCGAGAGTGACCTCGGAGCTCCAAAACCACCTGAACGTTTCCGACAAGACCCTCGCCGAGTTCATCATCGCCCAGAGAGTCGAAGCGGCTGATTACGATGCCTTCAACAAGAAACTTACCTCCATTTGCGGCGACCTCCTACCTCCGAGTTTAGTCGAGAGCATCGACCGTCTCGTCCTGACGATGCACCCGGAGATGAAGGGCAAGGGAAAGGTGCAAGAGAACGGCGACAGCAGCGAGAAGTCGCATCATCGAAGCGCTGCTGAGAACGAGCAACTTTTCAAGGGACTCGCAGTGGCGGATCGGCCGGTTCAGTACGACGGCATAGGAGATGGCGACGCGATCGACGACACTTTGGCTCTTTTGGAGGGCTTGGAAGGAAAGGCGCGACAGGAAAAATCTTCGCGAAGACGCAGCCGCAGCCGCAGCCCGGACGATCGTCAATCGAGGCGGAAACGGAAGGATCGGGCGAGATCGAGAGAGCGGGGAAGACGCGATGAGAATCGGTCGAGGTCACGATCCTACGATGATTACGACGCCGGTCCCCGATTGAAACACCGAAGGAGGCGAGACGACGACGACGACGACGACGAATACGACGACGGCCTGTCGCTGAGACAACGTGATAGGCGCGGCGACGACAGCGACCGCCTTAGGAGAGCACCGGAGCCCGAGCTTGACGACGCGCCCCAGCTGCACAAGGTATACAGTGGCCATGTGACCGGGATAAAGGACTTTGGCGCGTTTGTCAACCTCCACGGTGTACGTGGCAAGGTTGACGGCCTGGTTCACATCTCCAGGCTGGTCGAAGGCCAGCGCGTCAATCACCCCTCCGATCTCCTGACAAGAGGCCAGGACGTCAAGGTCAAGGTCGTCAACATCGAGGGCAACAGGATAGGCCTCTCTCTGAAGGAGGTGGACCAGGAGACCGGCTTGGATCTCTACCCTGAAGAGAGGATATCATCTGGGGCAAACATGGAAGCGCTGGGTGGTGGTAGGAACGGAAATCTATTCGACAACGGGACGATGCCCCCACCACAACATCAGCCCAAGAGACAGAAGAAGCGAATGACATCGCCCGAGCGATGGGAGATCCGACAACTCATCGCATCCGGCGTCGCCAAAGCCTCCGATTATCCCGACTTGGAAGAGGACTACAACTCGACACTGAGAGGAGATGGAGAGATGGAGCTGGAGCAGGAGGTCGACATCGAGGTCCGAGAGGAGGAGCCTCCCTTCCTGGCCGGTCAGACAAAGCAGTCACTCGAGCTGTCCCCCATCCGAGTTGTAAAAGCTCCAGACGGCTCAATGAATCGTGCTGCCATGTCGGGTACCTCTCTAGCAAAGGAGAGGAAGGAGCTAAAGGCACAAGAGGCAGAGGCTGCCGCCGCGGAGGATTCAAAAGTCGACCTTTCTGCCCAATGGAACGACCCAATGGCCGACCCGGACAAACGCAAATTCGCCAGCGACCTGCGGAATGCCAAGTCGCAGATGACCCACAGCAAGCCCGACGCCGTCCCAGAGTGGAAGCGAGCAGTGGCACCAAAGGATCAGTCATTCGGCAAGCGGACGAATCTCAGCATCAAGGAGCAGAGAGAATCGCTGCCAGTGTTTGCTTTCCGGCAGAAGTTCTTGGATGCCGTCAGAGACCACCAAGTTCTTGTCGTCATCGGAGAAACCGGTTCCGGCAAGACGACGCAGCTCACCCAGTACTTGGCAGAAGACGGCTTCGCCAACGAAGGTGTCATCGGCTGCACACAACCGCGACGTGTTGCTGCCATGTCCGTCGCCAAGCGTGTTGCCGAAGAAGTGGGCACGCCCCTCGGTGAAGCTGTTGGTTATACAGTCCGATTTGACGACCGGACGAGTCCGTCAACTAGGATCAAGTACATGACGGACGGTATGCTTCAGCGTGAGATTCTAGTAGACCCCGACTTGAAGAGGTACTCGGTCATTATGCTGGACGAAGCTCACGAGCGAACAATCTCCACCGACGTCCTTTTCGCCCTTTTGAAGAAAACGATGAAACGTCGGCAGGACCTCAAAGTTATCGCCACATCAGCAACTCTGGACGCCGACAAATTCTCCTCCTACTTCGACGGCTGTCCCATCTTCACCATTCCTGGTCGAACGTTCCCTGTAGAGGTTCTCTACTCTCGGGAGCCCGAGTCCGATTATCTTGACGCGGCACTGGTCACCGTTATGCAGATCCACCTTACTGAACCGCCAGGTGACATTTTGCTCTTCTTGACGGGCCAGGAGGAAATCGATACGGCATGTGAGATATTGTTCGAGCGCATGAAAGCATTAGGGCCCAACGTTCCCGAACTTCTCATCCTGCCAGTCTATTCCGCACTGCCAAACGAGATGCAGAGCCGCATTTTCGACCCTGCTCCCCCTGGCTGCAGAAAGGTCGTCATTGCCACCAACATCGCGGAAACGTCCATCACCATCGATAACATCTACTTTGTTGTTGACCCCGGCTTCGTCAAGCAAAACGCCTATGACCCCAAGCTGGGTATGGATTCTTTGATTGTCACTCCGATTTCCCAAGCTCAGGCAAATCAGCGAGCTGGAAGAGCCGGCCGTACTGGTCCGGGCAAATGCTTCCGGCTGTACACCGAAGCCGCTTACCAGTCGGAGATGCTGCCGACGACCATCCCCGAAATCCAACGCCAGAACCTTTCTCATGTGATCCTGATGCTGAAGGCCATGGGCATCAACGACTTGTTGCACTTCGACTTCATGGACCCTCCCCCTATCAACACGATGCTTACGGCGTTGGAGGAGCTCTATGCGCTTAGTGCATTGGATGACGAGGGTCTTCTGACGCGTCTGGGAAGGAAAATGGCAGATTTCCCGATGCAGCCGTCCTTGGCCAAGGTCCTCATCATGTCTGTGGACATGAAGTGCTCGGCTGAAATGCTCATCATCGTGGCCATGCTGAACCTGCCCAACGTCTTCTACCGGCCCAAGGAGAAGCAGTCGCAGGCGGACCAGAAGAAGGCCAAGTTCCACGACCCTCACGGCGATCATCTGACACTTCTCAACGTCTACAACTCGTGGAAACACAGCGGCTACTCGAGCCCGTGGTGCTTCGAGAATTTCATCCAGGCGCGCTCCATGAAGCGTGCAAAGGATGTTCACGACCAGCTCGTCAAGATCATGGACCGCCACCGGCACCCCGTCGTCAGCTGTGGTAGGAACACGCAGATCGTGCGGCAGGCTCTCTGTTCAGGCTTCTTCCGCAACGCTGCGCGCAAGGACCCGCAGGAGGGATACAAGACTCTCATTGAGGGTACGCCAGTCTACCTCCACCCCAGCTCGGCGCTTTTCGGGAAGCAGGCTGAATGGGTCATCTACCACACGCTGGTCCTGACGACGAAGGAGTACATGCACTGCACGACGAGTATCGAGCCCAAGTGGCTTGTTGACGCGGCACCGACGTTCTTCAAGGTGGCGCCGACGGACAGGCTGTCCAAGAGAAAGAAGGCCGAGAGGATCCAGCCGCTGCACAACAAGTTCGCCGGTGAGGATGACTGGAGGCTGAGTGCCCAGAGGAGGGGAGGACGAGGCGGCGGCGGTGGTGGTACATGGGGCTAAATGGATAATCCGCTGCCCCCTGTGAGCAGCATACAGGGCCCGTTTCCCCTTCGTTGCCTGAGGAGTATAACCAAATGAATATACCAATGGTGTGGGGGTTTGGGACAGTGTATACTAAGAGGAGGGTCAATTTTGCTATAGGTCGATAAACATACCCCAAGTGAGTTATAGTAAGAGACCGGGTTGGGAAGGACTTTAAAGCCGCTGAGCCCTTGGTTAGTAGTCTGTGGGTGAGACCTTACATAGTCCGTTGTCTGGCGATTCGAAGCCAGAGGGTTGTTGGCATTTTTATACTTTCNTTTTTTTTTTTTTTTTTTTTTTTTTTTTTTTGTGGCGGGAAAACCATCATGGGATGCTGCTCAACAGCACATCTCCCCCCGGCATCCCGGACGTCGATCAATCACACAAATTGCTGACGGCACTGCAAGGTAGCCAATTTTAGTGGCTACCAGGCGGTTTGGCCATGCTATCACCCATGATGGTGTGTATTAGCCTCCCGCTGCGAGGTCGAACTCTATCCCGGGAGGAGCCGCCGCGGGCAAATGAACGACCAACGTCCCCCTTCCGACGACGAAGCCCTATGGATGTGGGTGATACGCGCCAAGGCGTTTCGACGTGGCCGGGTTGTTTTTGTTTCCGAGGGGGATTATGGAAGATTCGGCAAGAGAGTTTCGGACAGTGTCCTTTTGTCTGGACGTTTTTTTCTGTTCTTAAAAAGGAATCAAAGAGTCCTTCCCCTCCAGCGGAAGGGCTGGGAACGAGTTTGGTGTGTGGGTTTTCGGAGAGTCTGAGTGCTGCATAGAGTTATAAGAGATTGGATGGCATCTGTCACTGAGTCGGTCGCCTGTGTACCTGCACGTTAGACGCGCATCTATCGAAACAATCTTTTTCCTCTTCTTCCATTTTCTTTCTTTCTTTCTTTCTTTCTTTTCTTCTTTTTTTTCCCCTCTTTTCATCAAGACCTCGCATATTGAACAACGGCATCCATCCTCTGGGTGGGGTGCATGCTTTACCGCCGAGATGACTCGCCACGGATACCTGGCCGCGTTGGCACTGGTATCAACAATGGTCACCAACACCCCACCGGGCGCCGCGGCCGAGGACCTGGAGACCGAGGACGTGCCGCCCGAGTGCGCGCAGCTGTGTGCGCCGATTGTGCAGCTGACGGCACGGTGCGAGACGGGGCCGGCCCGGGATGGTGATGGGATACGGCGGGTCCGAGGGCCGGATGGCTTCGTCGCGAGGAAGAGGAAGAAGGCGAGGTCGCTTCAGGGGATGCTTTCGAGAAGACTTGGCCGCAGGCAGGATGCGGATAGCAGCGACGACGAGGATGCAGGGGCGCAGAGGGCGGAGAGGGAGTGCATCTGCGGGGAGGAGGGGTTCGACGTCGGGCGCGTCGCGTTGGGATGCGCGGCGTGTGTCTCGAGGAACGAGACGGCCTTGGAGGCCAACGAGGGTGAGTCACCTCGCGTCGCGTGACGGGAAAGGTTGTGGTTGACCATGAAGGGGGGGTGGGGGTTCATAGACATCAAGGAGATCATAGCCGAGTGCGGGTTCGCCGCTGCGCCGGTCATTCCGGCGCCGCCTCCGCCACCTCCGTCCGCGCCTCCCGCCCCAGCGGTCACGACCCAGCCGCCGGCCATCTTGGCACCGACCGACCCGTCCACATCTCGCACCACGTCGACGGCTACGCCGCCGCCCGCTGCTCCTCCCGCTGCCCAGAGGCCTTCCACCTCGCTGTCACCGCCGTTGCCGGTGTTACCGCCGGCGGAGGCATCGCCTACGTCAAGGGTCGGGTCGATCACGCCGGTCACGGTCTTCGAGACGCCCTCGTTCAGGACGGTGCCGTCTCTCGTGTCGCCGGATGGGTTTGTTGCGCCTCCATTGGGGGATCAAACGAGCAGCGGTACAGGATTGGTGAGTGATTGGTGGCCGGCTGTTTTGGTTTTCGTCGTTGCTCTGCTTTTGGGCTGAGGTGCTCGAATCGGATGGGATCCGCGTGCATAGCTTCACGCTTAGGAAGATAGACTTCTCGCGGGAGTGAGTCCTTTGGTCCTGCAGAAGGAGTAATAGTTTGGTGCACTGATGTAAAACATCGGGGGGACCTAAAGCGGAAATGCCAGATATAAGTGGCAGACACCCGCAAGATGCCCGAGGGGGCNAGTATTTGTTGGAAGGAGAGCAGTTCAAGAAAATGAAGAGCAAAAAAAAAAAAAAAATTGAAGAAAGTATGAGGATTTCTGGACCACCTAATGTGGTTATTGCAATATCACGGCTTCCGGGGAAAATGCTTAGTGGTACCCGTCGCCGATGCCGTCGTTCGGTAGTCCGCTACAACGATCCGGGGCGCCGAGGGAGGACGGCAGCACACCGAACACGACCGATACAAAGGCACGAAGCCACTGTTTCCACGTGGATGTGACCCCTTGGCAGGGTAAGTGAGTCTGCACCTGGCCACCAAATCGTGGGCCCGACTTTCCAGACCATCCATCGCTCCATGGTTCGATGCGAAACAGCCCACAACAATTAAACATGGGGATGCGACATGAACACAGCTGAAAGCAAGGCAAGAGCAGATCAATACCTAAACGGTGTCGATATGGACTACGTAGTACTGCTGTTACAGGGGGGAGGACTCCGCCGCCATCAGACCCGGTCGGTCTAGACGAACCGATGGGAACGGCAGCTCGCCGGCACCGTGACCATCGTCGCAACATACGTCGTGTGCCAAAGCACATCACGTCTAACATGAAGTTCGGGATGGATCAACAGTAAATCACCAGGCAAGCGGGCTTGTTAGCGTGGTTTGTAGCGGATGATCTAACATGAACTCGTGGAGGACTCAGCTGAGCGCGGTTGGGGGTACCACCATAGTCCAAGGGTCAAGACGTTGCTGGAATACTCCATCCTTTTTGGTTCAAAAAGAAAATCACATGAAGATCATCCGTTCGGCCTGGGAATTTTTTCGTTTCCCTCTCTGTAGCTTCACCGACGTCTTCATCTCTCCATTCCTTGCCAAGTTTCCACGTACCGTTTCACCGAGGCGCAGTCTGCCAAAGACCAGATGTCAACCTCTCAAATCTCCAAATCAGCCAGGAGAGATGAGGTGTCTGGTCAAAAAACACCAAATTTAGCATCCGTCCCAGGAAACGGAAAGACGTGCCGTGGCATCTCATCCCGGCTCTCGATCAGTTTGGTTAGCCAGGGCTGTTGGAGCGGAGACGAGCCCATCAAGCGAGAGCCATGACCCAGTTCCAGTTCTTCCAAACGAAATGAAAAACAGGAGAGCGTTTTTCCCAAAAAGAACTGCTGCCTATATGATGCTGGACGAATTTGGCGTAGTTTCGCCTTATGGACCGCAGCGTAGCGACATGGTTGTCATTCGGAATAAAAAGATATGGGCAGCGCACCTAGATGAAAAACCCACAGCATCCGAACCGTATCGTCATTCTCCACATGGGGCGGGCATATTCTCCGCCGAGGGCAGCTTCGAATACGAAAACTGGCGCTACGCCGCAAGAGACAGCCCTGTAGCGCTTCTCGATTCGTCGTCGTCTTCCGAACCGAAGTGAAGTGGGAGCCGGGACCCCTGAGCAGGAACACAATAACACAACACCCACACGTCTTTATTTTAATGGTCCTGCTTTTGGAAGCTTTCTGATTTGGCACGCATTAAGAGAGAGGAGGGAGAGGTGTACGTAAACGGCTGCATCTCGGCAGACTATGTGGGCTTACACCCAATGGAAACGGGTCCAAGAACATTTCGTCGCTCTGATGCATCAAGACTAGACGGGACAGGCAACTTCAAGGTCCCGCCCATGTGTTCATTTTATTTCCCTTCCTCGGCTACCTTCTTCCCCAAAGCGTGATTCAACGAGGCCTCGAAAGAACCGCTGGTCTAGAGGGTTCGACGCAACGGTGCGGAAGATCACCGCCAATCATGTCCCAATGGGTGACAGCGCCATCAAGATCTCGGCGGCTTGAGACCCCGGTCTAGCGCGCGGAGAACCGGCCACGGAGAGGGAATTAAAAAAAAGGGGGAACAGCGGAAATCCTGTCCGGTGAGCATCCACCACGGAGAGTCCCAGGCCACCCATCGACCAGGACCCAAAGGGTTTTTCTGTTCCTGGATGTCGGACAGGGGTGGGTGGGCTTACACACATGTGCCTCCACATCATTGGCCTCGGGGGACGACCACCTTTCGCGCGGACGTCGCCTGAGCCGCCAGCCAACCGCCGTCCCGTTCCTGGCGTCCAACTTTCGGTTCGCTCCCATTCGTGCATACTTCGTGTGTTTTGGACTTGAGGACGTGCAGGAGGAATTGTTGTTCTCGTTTCCACTCACATCATGCGCATACGTCCACGGTATGCATGTAGATGTGGCGATGTGGGACCACCAATGACTGCTCCAGGTGAAACGATCCCTTGGGGATATCTCCAGGAGCCCAGAATCGACAGGCTTGTCAGGGGTGGGCAGTGTTCTAGTCTCATCCAGTACCCCTGAACCGCATTCTCTGGGAGAGCGACCAACGAGGCACCTCTCCGCTTGGACCTGAACACCCAATGAAAGCGGTCTCGCTGAGGAAACGGCGTGGGCGGTTGAACCCCTGATAGATTTCATCTCGCAGCCCTGCAGGAGAATCGACAGGATGTGAGCCTTTGTGTTCGATCGTACTTCCGGCTCGGTATAAGACGGATGGGCGACCCTATCAAAGGCGGCCCTGGGCATCTAGGCCTTCCCTCTCACCTCTCTTTTAAGAATCCTGTTTTTGGTTTCTTAGTCACTCCTTTTTATTTTAAACAGAATCTACGCCTTGTTTCAAGGTCTTCAGTATAATCCACTCTCTTTGTTTGTTTGAAGATCCGTCTGTCGTTATTTCTTGAGTGCTGGGTGTCGGGTTTCAGTATAGCTTCTTCGATTCTTGCTTCCGTTCCTATCAAAACGTGCCAGCCAAAATGGCACCTTCATTCTTTTCCACGCTCTCTTCCGCCCTTGTTCTCTCTTCTACCGTTTCTGCCCACCAGTCCTACCAGCTGGCGGATAGCTACGACTCTTCCAACTTTCTGGACAAGTTTGGCTTCTTCGTGGTATGTGTAGACTTGCGTCATCGATGAAAGCGTCTCATCCAGCATCAATGATCCTTCGTCAAGCTGACCAATGTCCAGAGCGATCACACAACTGGAAACTACAACGATGTTGACCCCACGGGCGGCTATGTCAGCTACAAGTCTGCCGAGGAGGCCCGGAACATGGGTCTCCTCAAGACCGTCAACGACGAGCTCTACCTCGGTGTCGACCACGAGTCCATCCTCGACCCCAAGGGTGCCGGCAGGAGCAGTGTGAGAATCGAGAGCAAGAGCAAATACAAGCAGGGTCTCTTCGTCGCCGACTTCTCTCACCTCCCCAAGCCTGCCTGCGGTGCTTGGCCTGCATTGTAAGAGACGAGAGCCAACCTGAAAGGTTTTGTTTTGAGTATGCTGACAACAAGTTTCAGCTGGACCTTCGGTAGCCCGTGGCCTGCGGCTGGCGAGATCGACATCGTCGAGACCTGGAACGAGGATAACGTCAACAAGGTTGTCCTTCACACCGACGGCAACCTAGGCGAGTGCCGCATCGACGGCAAGGGCATGACCGGCAAGATCAGCAAGCCCAACTGTGCCAACTTCGCTCCCGGCCAGGCTGACAACGAGGGTTGCGCCGGTCTTGACCCTGCGGCTCCCTTTGGATCCCCTGAGGGTGGCATTTGTGAGTTTCTTGGGTTCTCTCCGCGGCCTACCTAGCCCATGTCACTAACACATATACCCAGATGCCATGGAATGGACCAACGACGCCATCCGAGTGTGGGGTTTCACCCATGCCAACGCTCCCGCCGACATCGCCACCAACCCTACCCCTGAGACCTGGGGCACCCCCAGTTTCACCACCGGCACCTGCGAGGCTGACAAGTTGTTCCAAGAGGCGAAGATGGTCTTGAACATCGACTTCTGTGGCGTGGCCGGTCAGGACGGGATCTGGGACAGCTGCAAGGCGAAGGCGGGAGGTGCCACCTGCCAAGATTGGGTCGCTAAGAACCCCGCCGCGTTCGCCGACGTCTACTTCCAGCTCAAGACCATCAAGATCTACAACCTCAAGGAGGGCGAGGCGAATCCTTCCACAACTAGCGCTGGCGAGGTCGTCTCTACTTCCTTGTCCAGCGCCGTCGTTTCCAGCGTTGTCGCTTCCGAAAAGCCTGTCGACACCGACACTGCCAGCGTCAAGCCAACCGAGTCTGACGCTATTAAGCCCTCTGTGACCGCTTCTGAGAAGCCCATCGAGACAGAGTCCGGTGCGGTTGAGCCTTCCATTACTGCTTCCGCTACTGCTTCTATCACTGCTTCAGTCATTGCTTCTGAGAAGCCAATCGAGACGCCGGCCGAGAGTCTGACCACCCGCCTGGCGACCTCGACCATCTACGAGACCAACATCAAGACGATCACTTCTTGCGCCCCTGAGGTCACCAACTGCCCCGCCAAGGAGACACCCGTCATTGTCACCGAGGTTGTCCCTCTTACTACCACCATTTGCCCCGTCTTCGACGTGCCCACGACCTTGACCGTATCCAAGACCCAGGTCCTGACCGTCACCTCGTGCCCTCCCTCGGTACCCAACTGCCCCGTCGGCTCCAAGACCACCGTCACCACTCAGGAGGTTGTTCCCACGACGACCGTCATCCCTGTTGAGAGCTACACTCCCACCAAGCCCGCTGCTGACAAGCCGTCCACGACTGAAAAGCCTGTTGGCGACGTCGTCACTGCCATCACCACCTACAAGACGAACATCGTCACCATCACCTCCTGCCCGCCTACTGTGCCCGACTGCCCTGTCGGAAAGGAGACGACTATCATCACGAGTGAGGTCGTACCCACCACCATCCCGGCCGTTCCCACCACCACTGAGGGCGAGAAGCCCGTGGTCACGGAGAAGCCCACCGCCGGAGCCCTCACCACTTACAAGACAAACATTGTTACCATCACGTCGTGCCCTCCCAGCGTTCCGGACTGCCCGATCGGCAAGGAAACCACGATCATCACCAGCGAGGTCATCCCTGCGACTACGACCGAGGCCGAGAAGCCGGTCATCACCGAGCAACCCCCCGCTGGCGCCATCACCACTTACAAGACCAACATCGTCACCATCACTTCTTGCCCGCCTTCGGTGCCCAACTGCCCCATTGGACAGGAGACCACTATCGTCACCAGCGAGATTATCCCGCCGACCACCACCGAGGGCGAGAAGCCGGTGCCGGTCACCACCGAGGTTCCCACCGTTCTCACGACCTTCAAGACCAACGTAGTGACCATTACCTCGTGCCCCCCCACCGTACCTGACTGTCCCGTCGGCAAGCAGACCACTCTCGTCACCAGCGAGCTCATCACCACCACGATTCCTGTCCCTGGTGTCCCCTCCAAGCCCACCGAGGTCGCCCAAAACCCTCCCGTCCCGGACACCGACGAGTCCACCACTCCGGGCATCCCCGACTCCGAGAAGCCTTCTATCCCTGGAGCTGGTGTTCCTACCGCCCCCGGTGGTGGCGTTTCTCCTCCCGGTGCGACCACTTCCGCCGAGAACCCGGTTCCTGAGACTCCTGGTGCCCCCAGCGTCCCTAGCACTGGCGTTGCCACTGCCACTGCCCCCCCAGCTGCGCCAACCACCCTGGTCGTCGCTCCGTCGTCTCCTTACAATGGTACCCTGACTACCAACCGCCTTCCTGTTGGAACCGGTGTCACCGCGCCTTGCATCGGCGCCGCATGCCCGGCGACCACTACCGGCCCGGTCCAGGCCGGAGCAGGCAAGCTCAGCTCTGGAGCGTTTGTGCTGGCCGCAGCGCTCGTTGTCTTTGTCATCTAATAGAGTATTTGCCATCATTGGAGCGGCATGTATATTTCATTTTCCTTTGTCAATAGTCTTCTCGTGTAACATATGATCTGTCATAGAGCGCATATACCCTTCGGATTAGGATGGAAATGGCTAGCAAAGCTTGAATTACAAATCACATTCTTATTCTGAAATTATGACATTCCTAATCAGTGATTGAACTTCTATTCTTTATCCGCACATGCGTTGTTGCTGGAATCTTTGCCGTCCAAGTCTGCTTCATCACCATGTTGTTGGACTGACTGGTGAATAACCCCATCTGCCCATCTTCCTTTCCACAATACTCATCGACTTTCGATCAAACCCAAGACGGCGCTAACAAGTATTGAGAGAACACCATATACACTCGCTTACTGGTATAGTGAATTTTAGAGCATTAGTCGTGCTAGTGAGGTTTGTTCCCCGTGGCTACTTCGTCAAAGGCTTGGTTTGATCGTGAACGAGCTCAGCTAGACTTGCGAACGCGAACTGATTACTACTTCGCTGCTGGCTTATACCACATGCGCGTCCCAGGCTCCCCAACAGTCTTGAGAAAAGTTGTGAAAGACCTCTGATTTACACCGTAGATTATTATTCTTTTTGCATTCACTTAGGTACGGGAAGACCCGTGTCAATGACAAACTGACCTTTCGTATTTCACATACCTTGTGTACCCACAGGAGAGACTTTCCACTGCTCCTGACCAAACATCGACAGGGAATTCCACCAACACCGGAGCGACAGTAATTACTGCTTTTAAGTTTTCTCGGGACGTCAAAATCCTTCAGTGAGACCCCAAGGGGAGAGCATAGCGGCAGTCGACACCTACCAGAAGTGCCACATGCTTCAGGCGCTCCATTCAGTCGGCCCTGCCCTGCCCCAACGACAAGTCCAGAGTTGATTATTGTAGCTCTTAATAATTAATGGAAGCTGGCAGTTTTGAAGGATGGGCGGATGCTGTCGTGTTCCTACCATCCGCTGCCAATGACGATGAAGGGCGCCCAGAACTTTGGATGACTGTACGTGTCTGTTTCGGCCCGCCAGGAGACTGGTCTGATCCCACGGTCACTGATTGAGCCCTCCGGAGAGACGGAACCGAACGTGTCGGTCTTGCTGGCCCTTGATCGAGCCGGAAGGGACGTGGGACCGCGGCTAATCCGGAGGCCGGCGAGGAAGGCCTCGACGTCGCGTCGCGTCGCCTGGCGCATGGACCGTTGCGCCTCGCGCAACGCCGCGGCCGGCACCTTCTCGACCGCAAGGTGCTCGTAGAACTTGGCCATGAAGTAGCTGGTGGCGTCATCGTTCACAAACCAGAGACTGACCACCACGGTGCGGACGCCGGCGGCGAGCAGCGCGCGCGCGAAGCCGACAACGTCGTCGCCGCCCGTGGCCGTCCCGCCGCCCGTCTCGCATGCGCTGAGCACCACCAGTTCCGCTCGCAGCCGCCGCCACATCAGGTCCTCAACCGTCATGCTCGACCCGCCCGCCAGGTGGATCGCCGACAGCATCGGCGACTCGGCCGAGAGGCTCCCGTGCGTGGCGAAGTGCAGCACTCGATAGCGGTCGAGCGCGGCCGCTACCTTGGATGCCGTCGCCATTGGTCCTGTCAAGATCTCCGCGTCCGCGATTCGGCTCCCGATGGCTTTCACTTCAACCTCAGCGCTGGGTAGCGGTTCGAGATGGTTGACCTCATTTGTCAACAGGCTCCGGCAACTCATTTGCGAAGGGTTGCCAACGGCCAACACGGAAATGGCCTCTGCCGCGATCGGATGCAGCTTTATGTAGCCGAGGATGCTGGCGCTGGGTGAATACGATATCGTTTTGCTCATAATCAGCGGGTTGTCGCGGAAGGGCAGTGCGTGGAAAGGTAGCTTGTGGAGAGCACGGTAGGGAACAATGATGAGGTTAGGTTCTTCCAGTGAATGAAAGCGCAGCAGAATGCCGCTCAACTTCATCCCGAATCCCTCCCTATCCGAGAGGCGTGCTGCACAGGTTTTATGATACTGAATCGTCCAGGCTTCAAGGGATGCCTCCGGAATATCGAGGACGTAATTTTCTGTGATCCCCGACTTGGTAATTTTCCAGGCCACCAGTTTGCCGCCGTTGTAGCAGTACTGCAGAACGGCCGTGTCAGATGGCATCCGTTCACACAAGGAGGGGAGCTTAAGAATTGCTCCAATCGCGGATCCGAGGTTGGTATGGCTGGCGTACAATTTCTGCTCCATTTCCCGGACACGACCTTCGTTTTCCTGGATCTGGGACTTTAGTGTGGCCACGGCGGATCGTTCGAGCCTATCAGCTTCGTAGCAGCGTGACAGCAAACCGCGTAGAGTAGCAAGCCGAGTAGTTTGACGCCTATAGTCCAGCCAATCTTGTTGACCTTGATCGCTTCCTCTTTTGTATGTCGGACTGGTCCCCCTAATCAGATCCAGCAAGCTACGTGCTTTGCCTCGCTCCAGTGCATCGAACGCGCGTTGAATCTGAGTAGAAAGGGGGTTGGCTCTGGACTCGGAGGCTGAGAGATGCCATTGAGCTGCGGTATATGCTGCCCCGAAATAAACTTCTTGGACTAAAGAGTCCCCAGCAAGAGCTACCTTAAGCTCATCCACTGAGAGGGCGTGCCGCCTCTTTTCGAAAGCGTCCATGGCTCTTTCGTAATGTCTCCATGCTTCCTCATAGTCTCCAAGCCCCGAATAAGCTTGACCGAGGCTACATAGGTTCTCCCAGATAGGGTATTCGAAAAGCGCCCACCAGTCCTCACCAAACTCGAGTTCGATATTTCTTATGATGGCAGCGGCTTCTTCGTACGCCCTGACGCGGGTGAAAAAGCTTAGAACGCGAGTCTGGTCTTGCCACCTCTTTCGCCTCAGCAGAGCATCCAACTCTTGAATGCCTCCGCCATAGTCTTGAGCGTCCTCATGCCCCAGTACCTGCGTTCTGTATGCCTGAGCATGAATCTCAGCCGTCTTGAAGTCCCCTTGACAAGCACTCAGATCGGCCAAATAAACCTCCGAGTTGTCGTTGGGATGAGCGGTGATGGCCGCCTCCGTCTCCTTCCAGCACAATCCAGCCCTATGCAGTTGCCCAGCTCGTAAAGCTCTCTTGCCTCGATAGAGGGGAATCAGTACCTCTGCCGTGGAGATGAAATGGTCAATCAGGTTGTAGGCGCCCTGGGTCTGTAAGCGGACCGGGTCGATCTGGATGCCTTGCAGCCTTGTGAGGAGATTCTGTACATCGTCCATATTGCCCTCAGCAAAGGCATTTTGAAATTGCTTATCAAGCTGTGTGATTTGCAGTTGCAGCTGAGCCACTGATACAACCCTGTCGGGGCGATGCCATATGCGCAGTCTCGCCGCAACGTTTGAAAGGAGGTCAGGATCGGCTCGCTTGATTGCGCGTTGGAATATCTTCCCGAGCACGTGGATCGCGTGGTTGGAGGCCATTCGAGAGATAGGAGATTCCTCACGATTCCCATCCACTATCTTTTGGCACAGATCCAGGGCCCTCTCCGCAACGATGTAGATCATGCTCTGGTCTCCTAGTAGCTCGTGTACAGACATCTGATCTGTCAGGCCGTATGCTTGGGAGAGCTTAAGCCCTAGACCTTCGAAGACGGCGTTTGCTAATCTGTTTGCGGCCAGGGCCTTTTCGTAATCGCCGAGGGATACGAGCCATCTTCGCGCGTACTTGGCGAAGAACAAACCTATCCCAAAAGACAAACTGTAGCTCCCCCTGCCTGCTCCCCAGAGCCCTATCTGCCTGGCAGAGGTAATGTCTTCTGGGTATTGGCCCATGCCGAGACGACATAGGAGGGCATGGGCATCAGCCACAAATCCACCGGCGATGTCTCCGGCTGCGTTGAACAACTCTTTGGCATGCTCAATTTGTTTTATAGCCTCTCCAAAACCCCCATTGAACGTTTTGGAGGGTGAGTGTGTCCCCTTCAGCGTGGATAGGTAGCCAAGCCGTAGATATATAGCTGCTTCACCTCGGGTATGCTGGGCTTGCCGATAGAGCGCTAGGGATGCCTTGTAATGCAGAGCCGCAGCCTCTACATCTTCGACCGATGGTGCCGAAAACTGGTGGTTTTCTTCGTCGCGCTGCTGCGCATTGCTCTCGGTGCCCTGTTCCGGCACCATGTTCCATGTCTCGGGCACTCCACATGGCGTTGCTCTGGCATCGCCAAGTCTCAGCTCGTAATGTGCATGGACGATGGGGCTGCTCAGTATCGCGGCATGGCTTTGACTTCCGATGGCGAAATAACCACTCTCTCCGATTCTCTGGCACAAGGTGGCCAGCTCGATCTCGAGCGGCAAAACTTGCGCGTCTTCGACGCTGTGCGCTCTGCAGGCCTCGAGGGCTTCATTGGCCGACCTAATTCCTTGGTTGCGGGCAAGCTGCAAGTGACCGCTCGTAAGGATGTTTGGTCTGGCCGCCACGATTCTTCTCTGAGCTTGGAGCAGGGATGCAAGTTTCCGAAGCTCGTCGTCGTCATAGATTGCACGCGCATGGTGCAGACTCGTCTCGAGCCGAGGGATTTCTGCGTCAAGATCGCAGATTTGATCCAATTCCACGCTCGCGATATGGGCGCCAAAGATGGACCATTTGTATTGCATCCACCGTGCGTGGATCAAGTAGGCGGTTGCCTGAGCATAGTACTTGTAAAATTGGTTTTCTGCTAGAGCAGCTGATTGCGCCAACCTCGAGCATGCCTCGCCAGGTTCTCCTTGGAGCATTAATGTGATGCCTTGGTTCAGAAGACGTCGGCATTGAAGCTCTACGTCACGTCAGTCCATAGCCCATCCACAACACCGTGAGACAGCCACTCACCTGTTTCAAGACTGAGAGGTAGCTGCGCAGGTAATGGTAGGCCACCTAGAACACCCCCGTTGATAAGCATTTGCTGTCTCTGTACCATGACTTCTAAAGCTAGCGACGTTATAGCTTCCGTTGTTGGTTGACCTGGCAGTCCCATCGCCTCTGTGTTCTAGAAGTTGATTCGTTAGCAGCAGTCAATGTGAGAGAGTGTGTCAACGAAAATGGGAAATAGTACAAACGAAATATTGCCAGCTGCTTGATGATCTGATACCCTGTCCGATGGAACGTCAATCTGCGCAGCCATCAGTTCGGAGACGTGTGTTGGTCTTCTTTCCATCGATCCCAAACTGCGGGTTCCCAATTCCAGTAATGGTGATTGATCATCATCCTTCGGCTGTAATAAGTAGTGAAAATTTTCGACGTCGTACCGCAGTTCGTTCCTTTCCTCCTCTCCTCTAATCTCCCGTTCCCTGGATAGCTGGCTGAGCGTCGCAACCAGGCCCATGCTGCTGAATTCATCCCCTTCAGAACCTCGGGCCCCGGACTCAAGGCTCTGTACATCAATGGCACGGTCGGTGATAATCATCACTACTGTGAAGCCCACCACCTGGTTCGTCAACATATCTCCCTGCAACCGCTTCCGAGGCGCTTCCTTAGGCCAATCGACTATTTGGCCTACGATTGAGCCGTCAATAGTGCTCCCTAAGATGTAGTTGCCCGTCGGAAGAATTTCGATACCCGTTGTCGAGTTCTGACAAAGCAACGTCACAGAGTCGGGGCCGACATCAAAAGGATAGACGTGAAGAGTAGTGACGGTGCTGAGATTGGTGAACTCGATATAAATGCGGTCATCCTCGGTGAGGAGCCTGCTATACTGGCTCAGTGGTTGGCGGCCAAAGCTGTTCACTCGGCCAAATTCGACGTGCAGCATATGGCTAAGCGAGTTATGTCCGTACTGCCCCTTTAGACTGACAACGTGGTGTGCCCTAGCCATATTCTCCAGCACAACGAGACAGTCGATAAATGGTTCAACCTGGCTTCCTTTTTCCAGGGTCCCCGGCAGCTTCCATTCGCAAAGTACGGTTTCGCCCCGGTCTTGTACGCTGAATGTATTGTCTTCAAGGTTGACAACTGCTAGGGGTGGATCCCCCGAAGAGGAGGCTTTGCAGATGTAATCCGAATTGAAAAGCGACAACATAGAATAGAATTTGGTCACTAAATCGTCCTCTCCGGTGGCCAGCACAGCGAGTTGACGCGGAGATCTCTTCCAGGGAGAGGCCCGCGTCCCTTTTGGTAACTGAAACTCGCCCTTCTCCCATACCAGGGCGACTTCTGATAACGTGGGATGCACCCGACTGACAGAAGCGGTTGCAACTCGAAGATCGGCGGATATTTGGCTCACGTTTGGAGGCAAGACGGCGTATTGGTCGCCCTGTCTGACACCATGGAGGCCACCGCCGCCGAGCACATACCCTCTAATCTCCTGATCCCACCGCAAGGAGAGGGCTCCAGGATATCTATCCTCATCCAGCTTGAAGAACACCCGCCGGCCTGGGCCCTCCAACTCCACACACTGTTCGGGACACGTCTGAGCAACGCGTTCGTGGACCTGGGACATGACGGCTCGCCAAGAGTTGTCGACGCCGGCAGCCTTTGCATCTTCCAATGCCTCGATCAGTGCCTCTGTTAGAACCCCTTTTGTTATAAGCCCAAACTTCATTTCGAAGGCGCTCTCATTTGTCCCCGCGGCGACAACGCGGACGACGTTGCTATTTCCCTCGGGTTGAAAGTCGTGACCAAGCTCACCCGAGTCTATCAACTTCTGAATGTGAGCAGTGGCAAGAGGGTGCATGGCCGGGTTGATGGCTTTGACCCGGGTTTGGCCTCTAGCCATCCTTGCAGAATGGCAACAGTCCAGTATCAAAGTGACATTTGGGGTTTTTGCTGTCAACCTGACAAGGATGGCCGAAAGCTCGATATCTGTGATGCCACTGAATCCGTCACGGAACGAATCTACTGGGACTATGTACTGGATGCGCCATCGTGGGTTGTCGGGGCCTCTGGATGCTGTGTTCGACTCGGCAAGCCCCCCGTGACCGCTGTAGTACACGACGATGGCATCTCCGGCGGAAGTGAGTTGGATGAGGTGTTCAAACGCATCGACTATACCCCGCCGGGTCGCAGGGAATTTGGTTTCATTGTTGACACAACAGATGCTGGAAAACCCATACTTCTCCAGCGTATTGCAAAAGGTCTGAACATCTTCTTTTGGCCCGATGAGACCATCAGTTGAGCTTCCAATTAGTAGTGCCCGACGGGTAGGTTGCGCCGCGATCGTGCCATGAAGCGACATGATTGCTCTCAATGATCAATGATGGACATCCAAGGATATAGCCGTTGAATGAAAACTAATGTGAAGATCACAAGGGGAGATAAAGTTATCTTTCAGTCTTCATCTGCTGCGGTTAATATGCTTCTATACCTGGCTGACCGTCTAGTCTGGCGCCTCTGAGCATGTGAAGCATCATGATAACGACCTGTCGAGGTGAGACCGATGATATGCAAGCTATCGGCAGTCATCTCTCAGCCTCACACAAGCTCGCTCTCAAAGTCAGTTTAGAGACTGTATGTCATCCTGAGGACAGAGCCGAAGCACAGCATGCGCCACAATGTTGCAATTCGTGCCACATCCATTCATCGTCCTCTGTGATGCACTGGAATCGAATGATCGTATGAGACGGCTAAATCTCGACCAAACCTAACAACGATTAATAGGGTCGCCATTGGCCCATGGCAGCGAAGATTACATACCATGGAACGTCCGAGAAGATGAACACATGCTAACGCTCCGTTGATTGACTCCTTAGGCACCCCCAGCTGGATTTCCATGTTCAAAGTTCGGTGCGCACACTTTGCGGCGTGTGATTGTCTCTTGGCTTTGTCATACTTCACTATGTCCTTCCGTAGTGCGTTACGATTTGGCTGTGAAGTGAGAAAGGGGTCAGGTTCTGCAGGTAGGCGGCATCGTGTGCCTTGGTGTTCTGGATGGATGGTGTGGACTGGATTGCCAAGAATAGATGACCACCACCCAAATCTGACCTGGTTCTATTAGAATCAACCATTTAAACAGATTTTGCATTACGTTGCTGCCAGTGCTGATCAGACGTGATCTAAATGATAAAGAGCTATATGCATCACGGTCAGCAATGCTGGTGTGGCCTGCCTGGCAGGGAATCCAAACCCGCATCCGCTGCCATCTACACATTCACATGTCTATCCCACCATTGTCTTACAAGGCTTTCATGGCTCGGTGATTGTTTTCATGGCCAATTTGACACCGAGCGTGCTAAACAACTTCCAGACACGTAAGGAGGCAACGTACTTAAATTTGGTGGAACCACCTATCTCATTCCATTTCTCTCCTTCGCAGAGCCAAAAGAGCCGCTCCCATAATCCAAATTTTCGGTTCTGCTTTTTACCCTGTTTTTTATCTGCAGTCGGTGCAAATTTGTTGCGCCGTTTTGCTTCTTAACGAGTCATTGCCATGTCCAAGCTTGCGTTGCTGATCGGGAGCCCTTTTGGTAGCCTCCAAGGCCCATCCACTGATGTCGAGAGAATCGCCGCTCTCCTTGACAGAAGGGGTTTCGCTATCACCAGGTGTTGCGGCGGCGACGCAACACTAAGCGGCATTCGGTCAGCTTGGCGGGACCTCATCCAAAGAATCTCAACCGACGACACTGTAGTCATCTTCTATTCGGGGCATGGCGGTCTTGTAGAGGCACCAAAGCGGTCCCATGATGAGAAGGCTGGTGTGAAAGAACACGCCAATCGTCGGCAATATCAGTTCCTGGTGGCTATCGACTACGACCAATCAACCGAGGGTGACTTTAGAGGCCTCTTGGACGTGGAGATCTCACACTTGCTTCGAGACACGACCAACAAGACGCCTAACGTCACCTTCGTCCTCGACTGTTGCCATGCCGGCAGGATGGCCCGCAATCCCATCCTCGGCGACAGGGCTCGCCCCAAGCGCCTGATGGAGGTACAATATGCCGATATCACCAAGGTCATCGACAGACTGAACGAGCAGGGCTTCCTAGTGGGAGAGACGGCCCTGCACGGTAACGAGAACGCCATCCGGATCGCTGCAGCCGCCACGGAGGAAACGGCTTGGGAGGTTCGAAATGCACAGGGTCAATGGAACGGCGTACTGACGGATGCTCTTCTTTGTGCCCTCGAAGAGGCAGAAGGGACCCGGGTTTCATGGAGAACGACAATCATGCGGGTGAACGAGCTGGTTGGCACTAGTTGCCCCCAGCAGCACCCCCAAGTCGAAGGCCCTGAGACTCGCCGACATTTTTCAACGGAGATCATCAAGTCTTTGGCTCTCAGGATTGGTGTGGAGGAAGACGAGGTCGTCATTCAGGGAGGAAGGGTAACAGGCGTCCGCGAAGGCAACGTCTACAACATAGTCCCTTTCGGATCCGACATCAACGACGAGATTTCATGGATTGGTACAGCCACGGTTACGAATATGATTGGATTTAAAGCCAGAGCCGATTGGAAGCCTAAACCAAACGTGATGGGAATTCCCACAGAAGGGGCACTGGCTGTTTTACGGGAGGAAGCTATCTACGAGTGGCCCGTTCATGTTCCAGAGGCAGTACCCGAACTCCGAAATCTGGTGGAAGCATCGAATTTCTTGAGACCCAAGAAAGCAGAAGTCGACAAGTCTAGTCTTGCTGATTTTGAATCTGACGATAGCCTCATCATTCTCCGCACCTCAGACGGGGTGGAAATCGCATCACTGGAACTGGGCAATCAGCAACCATCGCCGGGTAACTTAAAAACTATCGTTCAAAGAGCCGAGATATTAGCCAAAGGGCAGCATCTTCACTCGATTGGCATCGAGAAAGATGATTTTCTACCCCATGGAGTTCAACTAGAAATTGGCCGGGTAGTCGACGGAAAACCCTGCCCCATTTCCATCGACGGTAGCGGTATCCTCACCGAAAACGACCGTGTATACATCTCGGTCCACAACGAGGGATCGGATGTAGTACACGTTCAAGTGTTCAGTGTCAACATATCGGGGGAAGTCTTCCTCTTGGAAGCATTAGCCAGTCCCATGGGGCGCAGGCTCGGCCCAGGCGACTCTCATACCTTCGGAAGAAGCCAGTTTGACTCACGTCTTAAGGGACTAATACTCAGCTGGCCAGAGTTCGTCCCGAGGAGTCAGACTATTAGCGAGAGACTTATATGCATAGTCACCAGCGACCCCGTGGATCTGAGACATTTGGTGACGAAAAACCCCCCTGCGGCCCCTAAAGGCGTTACTCTCTCTGCGCTCGAGAGACTTACAGCTCGACTCTCATCTGGAAACCCCAAGGACATTCATGGAGGGGCCGAAACTGCTCGCATACGCTATGACAAAATCGAAGTACCATACTCACTCTCTCCCCAGGAAATTCCGACGTCACAACTCTCAGAACCAGAGGCTACATCGGACACCTCGATTGATATTCCCCCACATCTGGCACAGAAGGTAATTAACCTGTAACCAACTACTTACCCTAAGTATTTTCACTTCCTTTTCTTTTCCTTCTGTTGTACTTACTCTCTCTCTCTCTCTCTCTCTCTC
This sequence comes from Colletotrichum chlorophyti, assembly GCA_001937105.1. NCBI lineage: Eukaryota > Fungi > Ascomycota > Sordariomycetes > Glomerellales > Glomerellaceae > Colletotrichum > Colletotrichum chlorophyti. Next base: position 286,094 of record MPGH01000027.1, on the reverse strand, counting down.
TCTCTTTTTTTTTTTTCCTTTTGGCTTTGTTGTGGAAATCCGGAGGGGGGATAACCTCTGCCAGGGTATCTATGGGACGCTTGTACGCACAATCAGCAAGGTCCCGCCATTTGTATGGGTGGTCAACGAGCATGACGAGGAGATTACTGTCGTCGTCTCAAGGTACCATCCCAATCGGCTGCTCACGGGAGCTGGATTAAGCGCATCAGCCACGGGCGCTGGTCTAAACTACGAAACCACGGTAGGCGTTCCTTGCGGTGCTTTGTAGATTTTGGCAGCCTCGTTGATCCTTCTTCGTTTGGGTACATGTAGATGTTCGTCAGCCCCGCGACAAAAAAGGTGCTCAGCCCGCGAGTAGGCCAAAAGCAAATTGCGGTTCGTTTTCCGTTGTGGACTCGAAGGGAGGAGTACGGAGTCATTACCGTGTTCTGTGGTCCGGAAAAAAGGCTGTTCATTGAGAACGACCAGATCCCATCAGGTGCGACTGTCTATTTTCGCAACGAGCCCACCTTGCGGATCATTGCCTACGATGCGAAGGAGATCAGCTGCGATCCACCCCTACCTCCCGTCGACGACAAAAAAAGTATCTCAAAGCCATTTTTAAGTGAAAAGGCTGCAGGGATTTCGGGGTGTAATTGAGATGAAATTGTATTCATGCACGAGGTAACTCAGGACCATGATGTAACTCTNGGGGGGGGGGGGGGTGGCTGGTGAGGGGGCAAAGGAACAAGATTGTAGCAGAGAAAAATCGATCAACCAGTTTACAATTTTAGTTGATATTTTTCTTCTCTTGACTATAATGGGTTTTGCAGCTCCATGTGGAAGAAGCAGAAATTAACGGATAGGTTGAGCACGGCCAGTGTTCATAATGGCAAGGCCAAGGCAGTGTAGGAGGAGTGCATGTACACGAACATCGTACGGGACTTTACGACTACAACCATCACACATTCATGAAATGGTATCTGTGAGCTGCTACAGCAGATTAACCGTGGGTAAAGTGATTAAGAGTGAAAGAGATTGCTTTTGTGTCATATTTAGAATGAAACTAGTCCTAGGGAGCCTGTAAAGGCATGAGATGACTGCAGGGCTCTCAGCTCTAGCTCCATACCACGGGCTTTTTAAGGCCCTCGAGACCCGGGTTAGCTTAGCCGCCGGCGGAGAGATATAAAGGTCTAATTCTTACGAGAACACTGTTGTTCCACGTGGACGCGTCCTATTGGATCTATTTCTTTCTATGGTCATCGTTATATGTGACGTTGTGAGAGTGGTTAGTGCCTTAGTTATATATCCCTTTATGATTTTCCCTATAAGGGGGATGTATTATGACTTAAACTATACATTCAATGTACCTGTATTGTATTTCTACAAAAGCATGTTACAGAAGTAACAATGCTTAAAGCCTGCCCCTTTAATATTGAATCTGGTAAGTGTCCAGTGCGTTACGGTATCTTTCTATACGACAGACATAATCATTATTATAGTTGGTGTAACTTTCTAAGCCTTCAGAATCCGAGCCCCTTTATGCATAAAACTCGTACCACCTGAGCAGAATGAGCATCTCACGTCAGCGCTAGGTAAGACTTGAATTCATTATAGACAGCACTGTTTATGTACCACTTTAGCCTACCTTATATCCAATTCACAACGCCGCAGACCTTATAAAGCCATTATAGAAGAGTGCTGGTAATTGGAGAACATTGATGTTACAGCTCGCACTGAGGTCAGGTATAGCTACGGCTCAACGTAGGTCTGTTATTAACAGAGACTGAATCTTACCCTTCTTCCCTTTCAGAGGGAATCAGGACCTATTATCCAGGGAGTCGGGGCTGCTGCGTCCCGCCTACTGATCACAGAGTGATCTCATCCCCCCGCTTAGTGTAAAATTTCTGCCCCGTAGCTGAAAGGCCACTATTCAGTCCCCTTTCAGGCCCTTATAGAGCCCCTTTCTTCTCCATCCCTATTACAATTGAATCTTTATTCCAACCTAAGCTATACTGGGAACAGGCTTGATAACAAAGCACCCGTTATAGCTTCTTACATTAATCTAAAGATAATAGTCTAGAAGGTGAGGTAGGTAAAGTACATATTAAACGTCCTGCAACAAGCATCAGCTACTGTCACACCACATCAGAGCAACCATACAACAAGCTCTACTTCTAGTTCTCCTAATCTCATCACCATCGTTTGTCGTCGTCGACAGGTGTGTCTCTTTTGATATTGCCCGTCAGTAAATGTAGGTGATGCAGAGTCGTCCATTTGTAGTAGTTGAATTCAAGCTTGGTATCCCAAGCTTGCTAGGACCTAGCTGGTGATGTTCGACCTCAAGTTTGGTATGCACCGAAAGGGGAAGCTGTGGGCTACAAATACATGTGATTCTAGACTGGCAATGTGGTGGATTGTTTTGTTAGTTCCAACGTGAAAGACTATGTCTGTTCGTCTGCCTAACTTGTTTCCCCTGGTACCTCAAAGTAAGTAGTCTTGTTCTGCTGATTTAATAGTTCACACCTACAGGAGTACAGTTATCTCACAGGCTCAATTTATTCAGCTACAAGATAAGTTAAAAGAATCCGTCCAATACAGTCCAAAGTATCGTCACACTAATGGGTGGGATCAATTGTATGAATCACTCAAATGCCTGCGACGCTGTATCAGACCATTCGAGCTTGAGAACACGCCTGACAACTGATCAGATATTCGCTCCTTCACACCGGGCTCGTACCGATTACAGGCCAGGAATTGCCACGCCTGATCAGTTTGCCTGCTTGTTGTCCATAACTACGCCACCAGTCAATCTTTTTCAGGCCTTAATATGCCTGTTGCGTTTGCAAACGGTAGCGCGATTGTACAGCAACCTTACAAGTCAGAGATTGTTTTGCACCATTTGCCATGATGCAAGTGCGTCTGGGATCCTTGAGAACCCCTTATCGACCAGTTCCTTACTGGAGAAAACAACACAACATCCGAAGGAAGCGAATCTGGGAGCGTAGCCGAATACAAAATCAAAATTTACGCTCCCGCACGTTCTGTCCGTCCGACTGGATGTTGTTCCGGAACAGTCCTTCGCCCGGCGGCGGAGCGTCACACCACCATAGGAGTCATGGGATTATATTCATGATTAATGTTGAAATTGGCATTTACCAAATGATCAAATAAGCGGCATTAAAGCAAATTTTTACTTTTACCATCATGTTCCGCAACAATCACAGACATGCTGTTGATATCGCTGTTTTCACTTCGTGCTAGAATTCAGTCATCCCTGCTCTATCTCAATTTCTGCTTTACACTGGTAATTGCTCTCCTGCCGCCTGGGTTCCCACAGTCTTGAAACACACACTTACGCCAGATTTATGCTGAGGATGAGTTGAGCAGAGCGCACGAGCACATTGCAAAAGCTGCAGCGGACGACTTTGTGTAGACTATGATCAATGACAGATTACAGTGGCGCCTATCACCCCAGGTTACGGATGCGCGGAAAGACACGAAATGCCGATCTTTACACTTTGTCTCGATGCGAGGTTCGAATTGAGCAAATAGGCACAAAGAGTATCAGCATAGATCACCCTGTTATTAAAATACTACCGAGTGTCCTAAGGGAACATGTGGGATGTTTGCATTCCAGCAAGAGCGATATGCCCTTGTTTCCATGAGATCTGGCATTGCCCATCGACTTTGTTCTCGCTCGTTACCGCCAAGGTCATGTCAGTATGTCTAATTCTACCTGCATCCGAGATCAAAAGTCTCTCCCACGAATTGACCGACATCAATGCACACAATCAGATGTCACGAGGTGACCTGCAGAAATCATCCCGAGACCGGACGTATAAGAAGTTAAATAAAAGCCTCACCAGCGGAATCCCTTTATTCTTCAAGGAGATTCCGACTTGGGGCTGACTGGATGAATCGAAGTTTAAATAAAGAGCAAAAACGCCACCGGGGGAGTCCATCCCTCTGATCCGAGTGTTCTACCGATCCTTTGGCCACCACGTATGGTTGGTGTCTCCCGACTTGATCTCGGTAACGACGCTTTTACTCCTCCTCAAAGGGTCGACGTGCCCGGCCACGAATTCGTCGAGATACCGTTTTCCCGCGTTCACCTTGACCGCCTCCTGCCGCAGGCTCGCCTCGCTGCCCACTCTCGACCTCCGGTCCGTCTCGAGCTCGATGTCGTCTTCGAGCTCCACGCTCTCCAGCCTGCGCACCTCCCGGGTGACCTCCACCTCCTTTGTGACGAAGATTCCGGGGAAACGGCGCAGGACGGGCCAGAAGATGGGGATACAGCTGGCCACGGTGGCCAGGTCGATTTCGACGCAAGTCAAGACGATGCTGATGGGGGCATACCAAGGGAAATCGAGCGTCGGTCGCGTCGCCGAGCGGTGCTGCACCAAGCTGATGAGTCGTACGATGGAGACGGCGTTAACACTATATCTCTGGTCAGCACGGTCGTACGTTACGGAAAAGGCTATCGGGGGGAAGAAGTACACAAGGCCAATGGTGAGCAGCCCCAACAACCCCAGCCGGGATTTCAACGCTACATCGCGCCTGAAGTACAGAGGCACCGGGATAGCCAGTACCAACAGGTCCAGCACGACGTTGACTGCGGCGTGGCTCTCGTACGTGGCGGCGAAGACGTTGGCATCAAGCGACCCATACGCCCATCGTTTGGCCGGGATGGTCCAGTCCCAGTAGGCGTTCACTGGAATGCAGGGAATCCATCCGAGGGTGGCGTAGCAGCTGGCCCAGACGCTGGTGAATATGATGGTCCCGATGCAGAGTCGTCGAAGGAAAGACGGGTTCTCGAAGATGCGAAGGTACTGGAAAAGAAGAGAGATTTTGATAAATGCAGTTGACGTCTGGTAGCTGGCGTTTGCGACGTAGAAGGTCTAGAGTTTGCGGGTTGTGCTTGTCAGAGGAAGCTCATCCGGGGGTAACAAGGCTGTAACATTCGACGGAAATGAGAAACGTACTCGGAGGTATTTGTAGACCTCATCGGCTGTGAGCGTATAGAGATGTCTACCCAACCCATATTTGGTTGCTTTAAATAGTCAGCGTCTTCGACATCCGATCAAGTAACTGGCCTCGGATTACTTACAGACACAAACACCGACGGAGCCTACGGTTGTTGAACACTGTATTTCATCATTCGTGTTAGATGGGAGACGGCGTAATCGTAAACTCGACTTGGGAAAAACCCACCAGCGCCATCACTATAAAGAAGTCATCCCATCCCAGAGAACGAACCACCCTCGCCCGCGTATACAGACGGAACAAACCGCACAGAGTAGAGAAAGCCTATCGTTCACGGTCATTAACCCCGTCCTTTCAGTGATTTCATTACATCCACGAGCTCACACACCTTGAAGGTGATGACGATGCCAAGAATCGTTGACTGTCTGTTGACTAGCGGCTCCGGTTCGTGCGAGTTGTCGGCTGTCCCGAAATACTTGACGATAGTAGCTCCGTCCATGGCTAGAGACACGGGAGCGAGCCGAACGGTAAAGCTTCCACGGGTCCCGCGTCGGAATAGAACGGTCGAAGCGAAAGTCGAGAATTGAAAGTACGACCTGGAGTTGTTAGAGCACGGCTAGCTCCATCTCTTTCTCTCGGACGAAAGAAGAAAAGAAGAACGCTGGCCCGGGCACCAGGAGGACGTCCCCTGAGGGGATCGGGAACCGGCAGGCCGCAGGGTAATATAATCCTGCCCTCGACGACCGGAGGACCCGCCGTCCCTTGCTGCATGTGCCGAAAGCACAGATGGGCCGGGGATGGGATGGCGGGACTTCCTTCTCCACAGCCCTTCGGACCACACGCCCCTTATTTTCCACAAGGAGAGCGCCCCAAAGGGAGATTCACGGCAGAAGAAGCGTCTTTGGGGTTTCCTTGCGAGCTAAAATGGGACAAGAGAGCATCATGGCTTGCTCGCGGCCCCATCTCCCCTGCCAGCGTCCGTGCGAATACAACCCGAACCCTCCCTCACGAGCGAAAAGAAACGATGCCCCGGCAAGTTTGTGGAGTGCGAGTCCCGAATCATACATCCATCGTTGTCTGAATGGCTTGGGCAGCCACGTTGTCTCCATCCCTCGCCATCACTGGCGGGCGATCACTCTATCAGGGCGTCGTCTGGCAGGTGCAGAGATCGGGGGCCCAAAGACTAGGGAACCAACATATGAACCATCACGGCAATATACCGTAGGCATTATCATGACATGCTCATCGACCACGGCATGGGAGAACTTCTGCCTATCCCACCGGTTTCACCATCACGCTTCGGTTTGAAAGTTCTGTTGATCTTCTGCGACGCTGACCAAATACCGGGACTGAGCAGATTACAACTCCACGATCTTTGGGGACTCCATCGTGTGAGGGAGAGGTGAGGTAACCGCAGCACCCCGGCCCCATGCCCGACGAAGGCCAACCTGAGTCAGTGCATCGCTCCTCACCAGCGGAAGGCTACGCGTGTTTCAGCGAGCTTTTGCGCCTGTAATTATTGCACTCGACTCGCTGTGTTCGCACGAAGGCCTGAACCACGCACACCCAGAGGTCGAAGGTCGTGGCCTTGCCCGCTAACGTCGGCGTTATGTTCAGCCCGACCCAGACCCAAATCTAATGTCAGGTCGTCCCAACCTCAAGGTTCCCGAGAGGTGGATGGTGTGCTGTCAGAGAACGGAACGCTGAGGGGGGAAATGTCCAATTTGCGATGATTTTTCCCCAATCAGGGAAGAGACGCCTGACGACGCACGCGTCAGATTGCAGTCTAGGCGGCTCACGCGAGTCAACACCAATGTTATCTTTCGTCCTGTTCTCAGAAGCTTCCGCCAGACATAGCGAGCAACTCTTTTCTTGGGCAACGCTGAGATCATCGAGGAACCAACAGGAGCCCCGTCTCCATCTTGTCCGCAGCAAGAGTCTTAGTTACAAGGTCTCGGCCGCGCATCGCCGACCGATGCAGCGTTCAGACCTATTCGATCTCCTCGGCAAACTCCACATCGGAGCAGTTCATGCGATACAGATCGGGACGCACAGCAGATTCAATTTGGTCCGGGGAGGGGGGGAGGAGCTTCGCCGCGGAGGCTGAACACTGAAGATCGTTCCACGTGTGTAACGATTTTGCTGCGCAAGACGGCGCGGCGTCGATACTCTTGGTTGCATTCGGAGACGAAGGATCGATGCGTGAACCATGACGAGAAAAACGCGGAACCTCCCCCCCTGGTTCATCGTCACCACTCCCCCGTCGCATTCGCACTCCAAGACGCGGTGGAGAGAAGAGATATACGGTACCGGTCGCGCCAAGAGCTTATGGAGAGGATCCGGACGGGGGTCGAGCCGGCATTCACAACCGATGAGAGCACGAACGCGCCCGTTACGACAAGACGATTGACCCCATGTGTCCACGCAGAGCTCACTCACATTTCTGTGCAATCTTACGCGCCCAATCTCCTTCGAAACTCGTCAATCTAGACGTGCCTGGCTATCCCGCCTTCAGGAAGCGGCTCTGTCCAGACGTAGCCTCGCCCACCGGAGCTGATGTTAACCTATCTGAACTTTGTAGGGTATTCCCCGAAAACTCTGAAAATCTGCACTGATAACATGATTCCTGACTCGCCGTCCCCTCGCGCCTGTGGGTATTGACCAAAGGATCCCCGTTTGACAGCTGTCAACGACTCGTCTCCATACTGTCCTAATTTACTGAGAGTGCCCGCTGACATAGGATGGCAAGGCCCGACCGAATGATGGAACGTCAGGTGAATTCCAGAGCGAACATGAACGACCCCGCCCCACGGACTGACTCTGCCCTCCATGATACGCGTGTAGAACCACGGGCGCAGGACGGGAGGACGGCAGGCTCCGGCCTGAAAGGTTTCAAAACCAGCGAACAACAAACGTTCAAAGGAGCACGATGAGCCGCGCGACCTGTGCGCCGCTGAGGCTAATTTAGGAAGAACCGGCCGGCTAGGAGGAATTCCGCGGGCCAAGAATCGATAGACTTCTCGAGAGCCGACGGCTTTAGGCCCGGCTATTCAAAACCAAATCCAAGAACACGGGTCAGCATCGACAAACGCCAAGTCGACATCGAAACCGAACCAATTTAGCGCCGCAAAGTGGGCGTGGGTACGCAGCAGATCACCGAGGAGTTCTAGTGGGAAGAACCAGACGAGAATACCACTTTAGGTTGATGACGAAATGCGACGTTGAGGACGTGGTCGTCTATGAAGGCATCATCGATCATCCCTGCCGGCCCTCGCAGGAACCCACCAAACCTTGGGTCCATGCGATGGGTTCGCGATCTTTGACGAATCTTGACGAAACAGCTCATCTTGCGATTGTGGAAACCCAGAATATGTGCCGTGGCCAGTGCTTGATAGTAGTACTATGCGAGTAAGATTTACTGAACAACGCTCCAGCAGGTTCGGTCAGAGTCGGTCTGGCCATGCACTAAATTCTTTTTTTTTTCTTTTTTCTCTTTTTCTCAATCTTTAATTTTTGTTTTTTTCCAATTTTTTTTTTTAAAATGGCAGGCGAGAAATAAATCAAGCGGCCGTTGGCGTTCCCACTTCACCCACACGGATCGAGTGAATGATAACAACATGACAATCAAACGGCTCAGGGCCAACATGGCAAAACAAATAGCCCAGGGAGTCTATGTAGCGAGCATAGCGGAACTCGCCTCGATGCCTTGACTCGGACAACGTATGCTTTGCTCGAAGGACCTTTTACTCCTGCATTCGACGATGGTACGGAAACTTCCCGTGTATCATTGACGCATACTACGTTGTAGTCATCAGTCTAGGGGTTGAGGTGCCCATCTCTGCGCAGTCCGACAACTTCGCGAACACAATAGATGCTACTCTTCAGGAATGCCCACGTTTCGTCCTCTCTCCTCGCATTCTTCTTGTGCGGGACAAGATCCTGGAAAGCAGGTCTTCTTCAAGCCCGCGAGTAATGATCACCAACCCCGGCCGCTGGACCCCTCCCCATACAATTCGCCCCATCCGGTCCAATTCACATACTATATAGTAGTACGGAGTACTATGTATGGATAGTGTTCGTAAAGAGGGAAAAACGAGGTCCGAGCGACAGAACCCGTCAAGGGTATTCTGGAGTGGCACCCGCAGAGAGGTAAGATGCATGGTAGGTAAAAAACAAAATAGAACACAAAGGTCATCGCAACGTTTGCCAAGACATCTAGTCTCTGCTCAAATCCCTCTGGGCACGGCGCCAATGTATACCACGCTACTATACGCAGGCGAGCCGCCCATGTTCCCCCCGCTGCTCGTTCCCGCAGCCTGCAGCAAACATTCCTTCTATAGTTACCCACAGAAGAGGCAGATTCGCAAGCTATCCCCAAATACGGCCATATGGATTCTGGAGAGGGGGGGAATGGGAGGGGAACCACGCGGGAACACCACATGTTTCTCCCGCTCGGACTTTGATGTGATGGTGATGTGGAACCCTCCAAGAGAATTCAACGAACGGCGGCGGTCGATGGGCCCGGATCGGTCGTCAGCAAAGTAAAGTAAAATAAAATCAAACGGGCGAGCGCAGAAGCCAAGACGCGATAACGAGATGAGCAAGACAGGAAACAGGTTCGAAAGGTCGGACCATACTAGATAGTGCGCGTACGCTCCTCCCCTTGACCTCTCGTCATCTACCGATTCCGCACTTTGGGGTCCAAGATGGCGAGCTGCCTCATGATTCCCACATCTCTCCGGTCCCCCCCCCCTCTCCTCCCCACGCCGGGTCCCTCAATCACTTCATCCTCGGCGGCAATAGCGGTCAAGGAGAAAGAAATAGGGGAGGGAGCCTACCAAGCCCCAGGCGAACAAGCCACCCGCGCAACACGTCCTTGTTGAACGTCTTTGCTAGGATGGTTGATATCTCGGTCCTCTGGCAAGACGGCGAGCATTAGAAGAAACAAGCAGAGAAGAATTCATCAATTAACTCGCTATATCAGATGCTCCTTCCTCCATGGTCCCTAACCCCCCCTAATATGATCCAGAAAGTTGCTGATGATGGTGATCGATGAGATAAAACAAGAACCCAACAAACGCCCGCCCCCAGCCATCCGCCCGTTCCTTTTTCTCCCTTCTCCACGTTTTTTTATAGGATGGGTGGTAGATAGAGATAATAATAGTAGTCGAAGGTATTTTTTTCGCGCCGTTGATTTGGACAAAAGAAACGATTCCAACAAAGGAAAAGAGACCCCGATATGCGAAAGAGAAAAGGGAGGAAAAGATGGAATAACAAAAGGAAAAAAAAAAAAAAAGGTATTCAACAACCCACCCCTCCTTCAATTAATCTCGCCGGTGATGTACCCAATCTGCCTCTGCCCGTTGACGCCCGCGGACGTGAGCTGACTCGCAAGGTGATTCTGCCCGTCGACGAGCCTCCTCTGCTCCGCCAGCCTCGCGCGGAACCTCGCCTCCTGCTCCCGGTCCATCCGGTCCACGTCCTCGCGCTCCGCGACCCGGATCGCGCTGAGCGCCTTGGCGTGGTCGACCTGCTCCGTCGCCATCTGCTTCTCCCACTCGAGCAGCATCGACTGCCGCGCCATCGTGAGGTCGTGCTCCGCCAGCTCGACCGCCCGCGCCCTCGTGATGCTCGCCTCCGCCAGCGCGGCCTGGTGCTCGAGGTCCGCGCTCCGCTCGCTGCGCTTCCGCCGCATCGCCGCCGCAAAATGGTCCTCCTCCATGCGCGCCCGTTCGCTGAACGCCACGAGCTCGTCCTGCCGTATCCGCAGCCGCCGGGAGTCCTCGAGCTCCGCCTGCGCCGACCAGATCTGCTCCTGCACGGTCGCGAGCTCGCGGTTGCGCGCGATGGAGAGCAGGTGGTCTTCCTGCTCGAGGTTGAGGCGGTCGAGGCGCGCGCGGCGTGTGCGCTCCTCCATCTCGATGTCTTCGGGCATGCCGACGGCGCCCTCGGGCTGGGGGCCGAGGTTGGCGTAGTAGACGTCCTCCGCGCGGTTGGAGCGCAGGAGCTTGATGAGGGCTTCGGTGTCTTCTGACTTCGGCAGCACGTGCGCGACGTACATGGTCGGAGAGTACGTCATCTTTCCGTCGGTGAAATGGTTGAACTTCTTGTTGATGTGCTTCCACATGCCGGCCTTGAGCAGCGTGCGGCTGGTGACGAGGGGCTCTTTCGATTCAAGCGCGAGGAGGAGGATGGATTTGCCTTCGGTGCGGAGGGTGATGTCGGAGCCCGCTTCGATGAGGTAGTTGATGACGCGCTCCATGAGCTTCTGGCGCGACGCGGTGAGCTCACCCGAGTCGGCCGCGTGTCGGCAGAGTTCGCCCAGGGCGCTGCGCCCGTCGTGCAGAGTGCTGGGGAAGTCGGGCTCGTGGCCATACTTGACGAGAACCTGACACGCTGCGAGGTTGAGTTCGCGTGCCGCGTTATGAAGCGATCCGTCGTTCTTCGAAGCGCCGGCGGCCAAGAGGTTGGACATCATCTTGATGGCTATTTCGCCCCCAGCCTCGGTCGATAACGTCAGGGGCGTGTTGCCCTTCACGTCACACACGTCAACCTCCGCACCCTCCAGCAGTAGCATCTTCACCACGTCAGGCCGGCGGTTTCGGATAGCCAGCATCAGGGGGGTACTCTGAGACACGCGAGACTCAAAGTTGATTTTGGCACCGGTTTCGATGAGCATCTGGATGATTCCGCTGCTAATCTTCTTCTGTGGCTGCAGCAGGCACCACATCATCAGCGTGACCGGTTCCTCCTCGAGATCGTCAAAGACCTTGCAAGGCATCATCTGGTCGTAATAATATCCGGCATCCAACAGCGCCTTGGTGATCTGGATTGAGCGTGGGTGCTGCTGAATGGCGAGAAACAGGAGTGGCATGGAGTCTGGCGGGGAGTACATGACATCCAGCCGTGTCTCCCCGTCAGCGTAGTCAGTAAACATTGATATTAGTTCCAGGGCCTCGTCCTCTGTGGTAGGGTTATCGAAGAGGCGACAGAATGCCCGTGATATCGTCTCCGTGTTGGGCTTCTTCTCGAGCAATCGTTTGACCAAGAAAGCGTTGGACGCCGCGGCAGCGGACTGTAGCAGTTTGCCGTCGGCGTAGTTGACGTCGACCTTGTGGTCGAGGAGTACGTCGACGAACCCGTTCGCGAGGGCTAGGCTGTCGTCTTCCTCGGACAGGGGCATGTCGACGACTTGCGTGAGCACGGAGCTCAGGCCGTCACCGTGAGCCCCTTTTTGCAGGAAGCTGTGCAGGATGGTGAAGCCGGCCTCCGTGAACCAAGTCGTTGAGTTTTCTTTCGTGAAACCATCCCTGATGGCGAGGTTGAGATCCTCCCCCAAGATTTTGGACTCCAGCATGTAGCCCAAGGGCCGCACGAGGCACCTCCTAGTCGCGTCGACGAGCGTCTTACAGTTGTTTGCGATTGGCGACGCGCCGTAGCGAAGTAACGACCTGATCATCTTGAGATCGATTTCTTCCTCGTTGACGGCGTTGTTCAGGATGACATGCAGATCTTCCCCGACGGGAAGGCCGGACCGGAACAGCATGTCGATTGCGGTAGCGCGGGGCTCCCGTGCAAGCTTCCAGGCGGCGCGGAGGGCCCTGTTGAGAGTCGCGGGTTGCGGCTTGTGTTGCTACATTTACATCGCGTTAGATACGTGAGGTGAACATTGCTAGACACGTCAAGAGACTCACCAGTCGTGTGCCGAGTTCCACCAGTCCCAGCATCATCTTCAGACTGTTCAGGTAGGCACTTCTCGTGGCCGCCCAGATGGCCTCGCCCTTGTTGTGGTTTGGGTCCGCGCCAGCCTCCAGCAGAATCCTCACCAGCTCTTCGCCATCGGCACCGAACCGCACGGATGACGCCAGTTGGTTGTGGAGGGGTTCACCCTCTACCCCATGACACAGCAGAGGTTCCAGGATGGCGGCGCGCGTTTGAAGGTTGCCGACCTCGGTAGCCGCTTGGAAGGCACGCTCGATGGTCTCCTTTTTCGGTGCCGTGTTGCCGCTTAGTAGCATGTTGAGAACGTCAGCTGCACCCGAGCGGCACGCCTCAACGATGGCCTCGTCGTCTATCTCGGCGCCGTGGCTCACGAGAATGTTGCCCAGAACCAAGTCGCCGTCCGCTGCTGCGGCCAAAAGAGCGTCCGATAATACAGAGCCCGAAGCACCGTGCTGCAACAGGTGTGTGCAGATCTTTGCCCTCGCGTCTCTGTCAGACAGCATGGCCGCCTCGGCAAAAGCGTCATTGAGCACGGCGACCGGGTGTTTTCGCTGTAGAACTAGTTCAACGATATCGGGTCTCTCTTTCTTCACCGCCGAGATCAAAGCTTCTCCGTCGCTAGTATTCGCCTTGATAGAAAGTGTCCGAAGCAAGGGAATGTCGTTGGTGTATGTGTTGATGGCAAACCCAAGAGCGCGATTAGCCTCGGCACTCGGCGCACCGGCGTCGAGCAGCTTCTGCGAAAAGTCGAGTCGGTCCATCGGGTCGGCGATGCGTAGGGCATGGGGCAGAGCCGATGCCAACGATGCCGGGTTTGGGCGTGCTGCGAAAAGGAGGTCGGTGATCTGGACGTCGCCAGCGGCCACGGCGTGGCAGAGGGCTGCGGCGTTGTGCGAGTTGACGTCGGCGCCGGCGTCAAGGAGGATCTTGACGATGGACAGCATCCGATGCTCAGGCGCCGTCTGAAGCAGCGAGTGAACCTCCTTCACCAAAACGTCGTTGAACAGGGCCTTGTCTGTTGTTTTGGACAGCAGAATTTGCAGCTTTTCCGCCTTGACGTCTGACGGTAGCATCTGCGAAAGCTCATTGATAGCTCGAGTGAAGGTGGCAAGTGAAGGCTTGCCGTGTTTTAGAAGCAGGTCCAGGACCGGAGGATCGTGGCTGTGAATTGCTGCCAAAGACAATTAGCAGTCGGGTTCAGTGCGAATCTCACAGATACTTACCTGATGCCATGACAATGCCATTGTCAACGTTGACATCGGCGTGGCCTTGAGTCAGCAGCGCTTGCAGAAGCTTCAGATCTGGTGGTCGATGGTTCAGCGCGTTGAGCATTGCCTGCGACACCTTGGCCGGCTCGAGGGTCGGTACGGCCGTTAGTAGCAGGTTCGTCATGTCTAGCCTTGCCTTCGCATCCTGGGTCGCAATGATTTTAGGGAGGACGCTCGCGGCCGTGTGCGGTGTGACGTTTTTCCTGAGAAGCGCGGCCAACAGTCCGAGGTCCTTACGAGTCACGGCGGCAATCAGCGCGGATCCCTCGTTCGTGTTGATGTCGGTGTTGTACTTGAGGAAAAGTCCGATAAGATCCTCATCACGAAGGGGCGGCTCTTCATCAATGGCCTCTTGCAACGCCTCATGGACGATGGGTCCCGTCAGGCCACTGGTGAGGAAACACTCGACCATGCGGTACCGATTCTGGCGAGAAAGGGTCTTGGTCAGGGGGAAAATCTGGGCCAATGTCTCACTGGACGGGTTCCTCATCAAGATCTCCTTCGTTATGGCCACATCACTCCTCATAACCGCAATCTGCAAAGCCAAACCGCCCTTGTGGTCGACGGACGCTATCTGGTGGCGGTCAAACACCATGGACCTCGGTCCTCTCTTCACGTCATGTTCGCCGCTCGACCGGCCTCCCGGGAATACGGGCGTTAGAAGCAGTTTGGCCGATTCGACATCGCCCGCCTCGGCCGCCTCGATAAGCATGTCGTGCAGTGCGTTCCCGCTCGCTCCCCTCCGTAGCAGCAGATCTAGCAACATCCGGCGGCTCTCCACGGCCATGTTTTTCGGAATCAACTCGACACATTCCGAGGCATGTGTTGCACTAAATTCTGAGTTCCCAGTTAGAAGGGCGTACGCAATATCTACGCGCCCATGCTGGATGGCTTTCCGGACGGCCCTGGCGTCCTGATACTCGATCGAGATCCCGTACTTGACGAGGAGGACCACCATGTCCTGAAACTCGGCGGCAGCGGCGTGGATGAGGGCCAAAGCGGGTCCGTCGCCGTCCGTACCAGCGCAGAGGAGCAATTCCGCAACGGCAACCTTTTCGTTTGGGTTCATGGAAGGGTGATCCAGGAGTTGTGAGAAGGCCTCGTCTAGGCCGGGGCGTTTCGGAGGGTGATTGCCCGTGATGAGCGCAAGGGCAATGTCGTGGCGTCCCTGGCTGATGGCGACCTTGAGAGCCTCGGACTGGTTGTAATCGCCGTCGGCGTGAGATCGGCTCAGGTGAAGCACCGTCTGCAAACAGCCCGCCTTCGTCGCTTCCACCAGACATTGCGATAGCCATGCACCGGGAGGCTGTCCCTCGGAGCGGAGAACAGTGCCAATCATCTCGGCCTGGCCCCCTGACGCGCAAGCTTGGCGGAAAGCTTCCTGGGCCTCATTGCTGTGAGCGACGCAGGCGCCGTAGCGGAGGAGGAGCTCGAGCAGCTCGACGTTCTCGGAGCGCATGGCCAGCGGCAGTGCGGCGTCTAGTGCAAAGTTGTCGGCGTGAGGCACAAGCACCTGCACCATCTCGACCTGGCCGTTGTGGACGGCGTGCTGGAGCACCTTGCTGCGCTCGCCGAAACTCTCGAGACTTCTCCGGCGCGGCAGGATGCTCGTCTTGGCCTTTTGGGCCATGTTCACATCACCGCCCGAGGAGACAAGCTGGTTGATGAGTGCCTCGGCCACGCCGGGCGATCCGCAGTCGGTGACATGCTTGTCGAGAGCTTCGAAGACGACCTTGTAATCCCACGACTTCTTCTTGGAGGTGAAGGCGCGTCTCAGATTAGTGGCGGAATCGGTGCGGCTGACGGTCATCTGCTTCCGTCTGAGGAGCTCCTCTGCCGCGAGGTCGTCATCCGGGGTCCGGAAGCTAGGGGGGCTTACGGGCCGCGTAAGTGGCGTCGGCGCCTGCGGAGGCTCGATGCCCCATTCCTCGGCGAGCTGGATGATCCGCCTTTGGCGGTCATCCTCTGTCGGCGGACTCGGCATGGGGGCGCCGGGAGCGGAGAGGGAGAACAAGACAGAACGAGGCCGTACAGCGATACGTTATTGGTGTGTCGGACGACTTAAGGAAAAGAAAAAGAAAAAAAAAAGGTGTGAAATATCGCAGGTGAGTGAGCAGATTTGAGGTGACGTTGAATGAGGCGAGGTTCGGTGAGCGAAGATGAGGAGACGTGCGACGCAAAGTTTCGTTTTCGTCCCAAGACTCCTCCGCTTCTCTTTTTTTTTCCCCCTCGTAATTTTTTTTGAACGCTCAACGGTAGAAAGACAGCGGGAAAGATGGCCTAGGGCCCGGTGGCGACCGGTGGCTGGATGGCATGAACGGAGAATGTGAGGACAAGCATCCAGGATCGACGTTGGGACTGCCAGCGAAGACGGGCAGTTAAGAACCGGGGGAAAGGGGGACGGGAGCGAGAAGACGTTGGGTTAGGTCCAGTTTAGATTCGGTGAGGGTGGATTATGTGGTTCGCGGATGTTCGGCGCAAAGCAGCCGCCGGCAGGGGATGGAGAGAGGTGTGTGTGTGCGCGTGTGTGTGGAGGCGTGAAGTAAATGTGAGTGAGAGTCAGGGACTGAAAATGAGACTAAAGAGAATATGAGTGTGAGAATGAGAAAAAAAAGAGAGGGTGTAATTGTGGATGTGGACTCGGGAAGCTGGTCAAGATACGGCAAAGAATCGCGCGGAAAATGGGAGGGCTAGGCTGCGTCCAGAGGATTCTGCAAAGAGAGAAGGGGGGGGGATGGCGACTGATAGTGCTGTGAGGTACAGCAGAAAGTCCTGAGCCTTGTGGCGACAATGCGTCGCGTTTCAGCGGGGTGGAGTCCAAAGTCTTTCGTCTGTTCGTTTCTCCCGTCTGTCTGTCTGGTCTTCCCTCTTCACCATCAGCTTACCTACCCACCCTTGGCAGGTAAGGTACTAATCAGGTAGCTTTGGTCCCCTAGCCCAGGTAGATACGGCCTGTCACGGCGTCACGGCGTCTAGGGGCGGTACGGGTGGCTGGGGTTGAAGGTCGGACGACGGTTAGACTAAGCCGTCGACGTCGTCATCGCAGCCTACTTGATCCTGTGTACTGCATATCACGGAAGAAGAGAAACGCAGGAGCTCCCAGCCGATCGACTACAACAGTTTCTCCGGATGGTGCTGGCCGCTTTAGTTGTAGGGAAGGGAAGGTTAAGGATAGGGACGGCAGTGCTGTGAGTTGACGACATGGAAAGTGAAATGAACCCGAGGAGAGGAGATGAAGACAGGGTATATCCTCATTCAAAGGTGGGGATTATTGGCAATTGGCAGTGCGATATACTACGTAGTAGAGCACAGTCGCCGAGATCTACTCTTGATACCAAGAGGACAGGAGCGAGATGAAGCAGGTCTACAAGTCATTCGGAGCAGATCCGTTTCGGCTTCAAGCCTTTCGCTTCCCAGCCATTTCTCGTTCTAAGGTTGTTGAAAGAATCGGAGTACTTAACGACGGGGCCACGGAGCACGCAACAAAGAGCGAGGATACTGTACATGGGCGCGACGGGGTGGGATGCAAGAAGACGTGGCAGGGCATACGCGGAAGCTTGACAATCCCTGGAGCCGACAGGGTGGGCTCACACAGGACAGGTCTGAAGAAGGGATGCGAAGAAGGTAGAGAAGATGCAAGGAAGAAAGCGGAGGAGGCGGCCAAAGGTGGAGAAGACGAAGACCGGGCTGATGATCATGGGCCAGACTGACCTTGAACCATTGGATGCAGGTTGTTGGAGATGCCGTTGGAAGCAGTTTAGTCGGTGGGCAAATCGGATAATCCCTCAAGTTGCCACCTTCGACTTCTACTGCACAGTACCCAGTCTTGGTAGTTCGCGCCCATCGATCTCTTCGTATCATACCTGCGGACTCGCCGCTAGACCCTGATGGATGTCGAGGCAGTTCCTGTTCGGGGACATGCAGCCTTGAATGCCCAGGCTTCTCGAAGGTCGAATGGGCACTATCCCCCCCGGGTGGCGCTTCGGGGCTGAACTCTACGCTGCCTTACATTTTCCGTACCTTACTTAGGTACCTAGGTAGCATGAGAGAGATGCGTAAACGGCACATTTTTGACCGGAATTGGAGCATCCCCAACGCAAGGCCCGGGGCCACGGGGAGCGGACGATGGCCAGGCCAGGGAGACATCACCCCCAAACGGGCTGAAGAATGGAGCCGTCAACGACGCGGAAGAGCGTCACCCGCAACCCCTGAACCCTGAGGACAATCGTCCGGCCGGTCTGGTCTAGCCTCGCCTGGAATTTCTAGAAGCACAGCACATGATCCCACTGCCCGATTGCGGATGACATGGCGTCCATTTTGCTCTTATTCTTCTTCTGCTTCTTCTCCCCGACAGTGGCTTGTCGTCCCCTTCGTGTGCACTGACATCAACCACAGCACAGGAAAAACAGGGCAAAGTCCACAGGCGAACGATATCTACCGAAAACCCTCACATCAACGGGCCTCTGCCTTGCGTGGCTTCTCCCCCTCCTCCCTCGGGGTGGTATGGTGTCCTTACTCGTCGAAAGACATCCCCCGCCAGTCGCCACGCGTCTCGCCGAAACAAATTGTCGCCCTCGCAGGGAAACGCGCAAACAGATCTTCACACGAAGTCCTCGCAGAGAAAGTCGTACATGGCACGGTTCCGCCCTGCAGGGCCAAGCCGGCTGAGCCTCAATCGCAAACGCCATCGACTGCGGGCCACGTTTGTGTATTGTGTGCCGTGCCGTGTCATGCCGTGCTGTGAAGTGCTGCTCTCTTGGCCAATGTGATGTCCGAGGTAAGGTAAGGTAGGAATAAGAAGACAGCATCGCCATCCATTGGCGCAGACAAAGTAGCCATCAGGCTGTACCTGTTGCGGGGGGGAACGCCCGACGACTGAGGCAATGGTCTCCGGAAAGCTGATTGGGGGGAAGCAAGAGGGGTCGAAGACGCATATGTGAACGAGTACGCGCGACACTTCTCCTTGTCATCTCTACTCCCGGCAGATTTCTAAGCCGCCGCGACCATCTGTTCGTGCCAAGGTCCTCCGCATCACACGCAATCCGGCCCATCGAATCATCGGATCTGGAGGGCCACTCATTCTTCGGGGCGTATTTGAGCCGCCGGTCCCGAGATTCATGCGGTGGTGTTATACGACCCGTACGCGAAAATCGCCCAGGAGCATTGTGGTGCGAGTGCAAGTTGAACGCGTTGTGTGTTGGTAGCGAGAACCCATATCAATGGAGCCTCGGTTTCTATTCTCCACACAAGGGCGAAGCCCGAATTCACAAGTAATGCACTGGGTAATGCCGATGTATTTATATACACATACATGGTATGTTATCCTCTAGAAATTGCTTTCCCCCCCTCCCGTGTGCATCGGCAGTTCCCGAATCCGAAACCCGCCGTCTCCATTACCTCGACCGAACAATGAGAGTCTTCCCACCTTACCCCGTCTTTCAGGACCGGGGGGATGATGCGCCTCCGGAGCCAATGCCGAGCGAAGTTCCACTTCAACTCCCGGTCGCCTAGAACCCCTCACTTAGCTTACTAACTCACTCACTCCCTCACTCATTCCCCCCAAACACGCCGAATCGGAGGTGATCGCAGCCAGCCCCCCTTCATCACAGGATGAAAATAAAGAAATAAAAAAAAAAAAACGTTCTCCAAGTCCGAAAGCAAATGTTCGCACTGAGACCTCACTCATCAGCAATCAGCACCAGAACCCCCAGACTCATCTCGTCCCTCGTCCCCGTGACCCGTCGCCGCTTCATCCACCACTCCCCCAACCGCCTCACGAACCTCTCCCCGGCCCCTCACTTCACAATGGCCTCCTCCGCCCCGCAGACCATGAACGGCATCCAGATCCCCCGCACCGGCGGCGTCGAGGTGCTGGACCACCACACCGACCTCCCCGTCCCGACCCCCTCCGAGGGCCAGGTGCTCGTCCGCAACGAGTACGCCGGCATCAACTACATCGACACCTACTTCCGCACCGGCCTCTACCCCGCCCCGCTACCCATCATCCTCGGCCGCGAGGGCGCCGGGACCGTCGTCAGCGCCCACCCCTCCGTCGCGGACTTCAAGGCCGGCGACCGCGTCGTCTACATGGGCTCCTTCGGCTCCTACGCCACCTACTCCGCCGTCCCCGCCTCCTCCCTCCTGCGCCTCCCCGAGGCCCTCTCCACCGAGACCGCCGCCGCCGCGCTGCTGCAGGGCCTCACGGCCTGGACCTTTGTCCGCGAGGCCGGCGAGGTCCGCGAGGGCGACTGGGTCCTCGTGCACGCCGCCGCCGGCGGCGTCGGCCTGCTGCTCGTGCAGATGCTCCGCGCCGTCGGCGCCAAGGTCATCGGCACCACCAGCAGCGACGAGAAGTGCGCGCTCGCCAAGAAGAACGGCGCCGAGTGGGTGGTCAACTCGCGCTCCCAGAACCTCGTCGAGGAGGTGAAGAAGATCACCGGCGGTCACGGCGCCGACGTCATCTTTGACGGCGTCGGCAAGGCGACGTTTGACGGCGACCTGGAGATCGCGGCTCGCAAGGGCCGTCTGGTCGTGTTTGGGAACGCGGTGAGTCCGAGGATGACGCGACATTCCTCGTCGTCGCGGGCTTTTGTTGTGTGAGACTACCAATGGTTTGCTAACTACGTCAATCTCAGTCTGGCGCTGTCCCCCCTTTCGACATCCTCAAGCTCGGCTCCAAGAACTTGAAGGTCATGCGCCCCGTGGTGAACAACTATGTCGCCACCAGGGAGGAGCTGGACAAGTACAGCACCGAATTGTTCGACATGATCACCTCGGGCAAGATCGACATTGCCATCCACAAGGTGTACCCCCTGCAGGACGTCAAGACGGCGCACACCGACCTGGAGAGCCGCAAGACGACCGGCAAGCTCCTTCTCAAGGTCGACTGACTTGGTTCAAAACTGTAAATTGTAGCTGTAGCTCACAGTGGTTTACTGAACCCAATATTGTTGAATCCTCAAACTCTGTTCTTTATTTTTTTTTCTCTCCCCTTCTATGTCATTAGATTCCCTCTAGATGATAAGGTCATGTCATGGCTGTCGCTCTAAATGGCAAAAATTCCAACACTGTCTATAGCGAATAGTATAGGAGACGGGTCCGACTCTTTCGTATGACAACATGATGCTCCGTTGCATTCCCGACTTCATCACCCCCATTCAAGCGCTTGTAGGCTTGGCGTTGGCCAAGAGTTCAGGAGGGGGGTCCTGACGGTATCCCTTGGGGTTGTTGCTGACCCAGCGCCACAAGTCCTCGCATGCCTTCTCCATCGTCAACTCCGTCTTCCAGTTGAGCTCCTTGTTGGCGAGGGAAGGGTTGGCAGTGAGATCAAGGACGTCGCCCTGGCGCCTAGGGACGACCTCGTAGGGCAGATCGCGGCCAACGACGTGGCTGAAGGCCTTGATCATCTCGAACACGGTGCTACCGCGACCGGAACCGAGGTTCCAGGCCTTGACGCCGGGCTTGTTCTCGCGAAGGTAGTTGAGCGCGACAAGGTGGCCCTTGGCCAAGTCCACGACGTGGATGTAGTCGCGGATAGCGGTACCGTCTCTTGAGGAGTAATCTGTACTTGTTAGTGGCCGTTTGCCCCAAGTCTCTGCGTTTTCAACTCACCGTCGCCGAAGACGAGGAGCTTCTCGCGCTCGCCGGTTGCAACCTTGCCGAGCAGAGGCAGCAGGTTATAGGGAACACCCTGAGGGTCCTCGCCCATCAGTCCGGAGGGGTGGGCGCCGCAGGGGTTGAAGTACCGCAGCAGCGCGCCGTTGAAGTGCTCGTAGGGCTTGCCGGCCTTCTTCAACTTGTTGCGCTCGGCCTGGATGTGGTCGGTGATGATCTGCTCGACGAACGCCTTGGTGTGGCCGTAGGTGTTGGTAGGGCCGATGGGGCAGTGCTCAGGGATGGGGATCATGTTGGGGAAGCGGGTGGCATCGCCGTAGACGGTCGCGGAAGAAGAAAAGACGATGTTGGGCACGTTGTTGTCGGTCATGGCCTGCAACAGGGACACGGTGCCGCCGACGTTGACGCGGTAGTACTCGAGGGGGATCTCGCCGGACTCGCCGACAGCCTGGATTCTGGCGCATTAGTCTTCATGTCGAGAACGGAGCGGTCGCACGAGACGGGGAAGCTTGCCTTGAGGGCAGCGAAGTGAATAACGCTGTCGATCTCGGGGTGCTTCTTGAAGACACCATCGAGGGCGGCCTTGTCGGTGATGTCAACCTGGTAGAAGTGGGGTCGCTTGCCGCTCAAGATCTCGATACGGTCGACGGCGACCTTGGAGGAGTTGTAGAGACTGTCGACAATGACGACATCGTAGCCGTGCTCAAGAAGAGCGAGGGTGGTGAAGGAGCCAATGTAGCCGGTACCACTGCAAGCCACCAAAATGCGCGATTAGCCCTTGCGCGCTTTCCAGGCTGGCGCCAGCACGATGGCAAAAAATGCGGCTTGTGGAAGCCCTTCACGCCGGGCTGACAGGGAGCCACAAACGAAACCAAAACGTGCCTGTCGCTCTGCGAAAGGATGGGTTGCTTACCCGGTGACAAGAACAGTTCCAATAGCCATAGTGAGGAAAATGAAATTTGGTGATGGCGATCGCAACTAAACGGTATGAGGGGGAATTGTTGGGGAGGAAGAAAAGCTGTTCGACTGCAAAGGTTCGGAGGAGGGGGTATCAAGGTGTAAGGGAGGTAAATTGAGGGAGAAGCACAATCGAAAGAAGCTAGAGGAGAAGGGAAACGGGAGCGCGGGATATAATAAATCTGGTGATGTGACTTATGGTGGCCGTAAGGATGTGAAGGCTCAGTCACGTAAGGTACCTCGGGGAACTACGCTGCTGGGATGAAGGTGGGACGGCAAGACGACGGTCACAATTCAAAGGTAATGGGCTGGGTCGTCTGTCTGTAACGTTCCGTCTGCCGATGATGTGGGAGAGAAATTGGCTCCAGCTTTTCGGCTTGTCAAGGTCGAACCGCCCCAATCCTGGCTGGAACCCAATGGCATTGCATCTCGCGCCGCAAGTCAACGGTCCAATCTGGCTCTCCAATTCGAGGAGACGCCGCGACTTGAACGTGATGGCGGGGTCTCGCAGCGGGGGTGGCACCAATATTAGGCATTGTGGCTGGCTGCGGAGCCAGTAATTTCTCCTCACGCCTTTCTCCCAAACGGCGTCCACCAAGGTTATTTGAAACTTGCAACGACCGGGGATGGCGGTGCCGTGGATCCTGATCTTCATAGAGATACACACAAGCAAAATGCGGACGGGCCGACAAAGGCACGGGAGTCAGACAGGGGAGATTTGTGCACGCCTTCTTCACGTGGGCTTCCTGGGGGGTGGTGTGGTCTGACTCTGGCCGCTTGTTCAGAAGAGGAATCGGAGGACGGGTCTCTTGAGGAATTATTTGTATTAGTGTAGGCGATTGTCATGGATACTGGAGCTTTCGTATCCGGGTGAGGTGGGGGGTTCGTCGCCGCCTTTAGTGAGACGTGTTGTTCGTGTTTGTTTGTCGTCCCTCGAAATGGTTTGTTGGAACAATGGCCGAGGTACTACGAACACTGCCTGGGCTGCTGCAGGTTTGCCTCGCCGTCCGGATGTTCATCCGAGAAGGAGACGGAGCGGAGTTGGGGATGGGGACGGGGTCGGGGACGGGGACTCAAGAAAAAGAGAGGAGATAGATCAAGGCGACGCATCTGACCACTGAGCCCAAAGCTCATGCGCAAGCATGTCCGGTGCTAGCACAGTAGAATGTCGGTGTCTGACGCATTCCAGCATTTGCGCAAAATTCACAGACCAAGCTTGATGGGGTTGAGCTATATGGAACCTTTGGTGGTTCGGTCAGTCAGTGGATGGTAATTAATACCTTGAGAAAAAAAATGGCAGACCAGACGGGATGCGCGCAATGCGGTTTGAGGCGGGGATGGAGGAGCATGAGCAAGGGTCGGCAATGACGTAAAAGCCATTTGACACATATTACCGTGTACGCTGCTATTCGTACGTTCTGTATCCGTAAGGCAGGTCTGGATTTCCCACCCGGCCGGCTGCTGCCTCAGGCTGGTGCCTCAGGCTGGAATTCCATGCCACAGTCCAGTCGAGACACATGCTGTCCGACCCGAAGCTGACATAATGCGCTCGATTACGTAAGCTTAACCGCACGCTCGAGCCTCATTCGGGGGGCTCGAACTTTCGGGTGGCTTAGCGGTGCAGCCGCAAAAACGACATACAGGCTGACGGTGCGGCGCGCGTTGGATAGCTGACCGCCGACCACCGCGCA
The DNA here is from genome assembly GCA_001937105.1 of Colletotrichum chlorophyti. Lineage (NCBI taxonomy): Eukaryota > Fungi > Ascomycota > Sordariomycetes > Glomerellales > Glomerellaceae > Colletotrichum > Colletotrichum chlorophyti. The sequence continues at coordinate 261,877 of MPGH01000027.1, read as the reverse complement.
ACGGACACGCTGCAGGGGTCTGTGCTTTGCCCACTCACCAAGGCCGGTGGCGGGTGGCCGTCGCGAAAACATAGCTCAGTGGTGAAAGCTCCGTGAAGAACCATTTCAGACAGCAAAGGTAACAAAAGAACCGACAACCACGCCCGAGGACACCCCTTGCCTTATCGCATTGTTGTCGCGTGTCTCGTTTTGTCCTCTTGACAATCGATTGAGTCTTGTAGGACCCGATAACGGTCGCATTATCACACCCACAGTACCTTACCTGGACCCTCTCTACCCAACATCAGAGAAGTCGACTCTCCGACGCGTGCACGCGACTTGCCAGGGAAAGATGGTCGTTGCAGCCAGGGACCGCTCCTCCTCGCTTTGTTGACAACCACTCCCTTCCTTCCCAATCCGGCGGGTCTGTCACTCTGGAATAGCTTCACTCCAGACACTGTGACACTTTTTCTTGAAGCTCCTGCAACCGGTTTTCTGCGGGCCTTCGCGTCGGCACCTCACAAAGAGTCAAAGGCTCTTACAATCAACAACCTCCACCACACCGTAATCCCATTTACCGGTTTCTTTGGTGATCGTATCTCCCTTGTCGCTCAACAACGATTCATGGACGTCCCTCGACCATCAATGTTGATGAGACAAAAACGTTTCCGACTGCAAATCTAAGCCTCATCGACCACACCCAACACAAGCGAATGTCCAACTCGGAGAATAATAATGTGAGTTGCCGCTTCCCTCACTTTCACCTCCTTTTTCTCTCATTAGCCCTTTTCTCTCTTATCTCCTCCATCTCACCTGCCTCTTGTGGCTCTCCTTGCCTTGTCCTCTTCTCATATTTTTATCCCATGGAATTATCATGACTCCATGTAGAATCTAAACGCAAGCTCCTTTTCTTCCAGTTCTTAGCCCTTCACATCAGACTCTCCGTCATCCTCTCCATTAGCTCTTTCTTCACATCTTCTTTCATCTCACACCCGAAGCCTCGTCGAGCTGGGTTTCTTTTACATAATCCCGTCCTCCCATCAATCCTGTTCATCGCCAATTATCACTAACCCCTGCAGCAGCCCTAGTCTCGTCACATCCATTTACGATGCCTCCAAAGCGAAGAGTCCGTGGTGACGACGATGACCTACCACCCGTGATCTCGCGTGGCGGCGCTGCCGTCACGTCGAACCTCCCTCCGTTGGCATCACGACTCGACACGTCGTACGGTTCTGCACCCTCTACCATTCTACGAAACTCTCGGCGCGGTCAACGTCGTGACTTGCAGGACATGGTCAAACAGGCGCTCAACGACACCGACGACAGCGATGATGAGGTGGGTAGGGGCGACAGCAATCAGGGCGACACCCTGCCGTCAAGTCCTAAGCCGCTTCAGCCGAATCCGAGATCGTCTCGCAAAGCGCAGCCAGCACCGGCGCCGGATCCTGACTCTGACCCAGACTCAGATCCAGGTTTCGATGTGCGAAGCTCATCAGGGTCGTCTCAGTCTTCTAGAGAACCTACTCCAGAGCCTCCTTTGGGTCACGACTCACCACAACGGAATGTCCCCCAAAAAGCAGGTAAGTGCCCTCATCTGCCAGCCCTACAGGTCTTACCCTGACGTGGTCTTTACAGCACTTGCTAAACTCGCTTTAGCTGCACCGTCGGCCGAGCCTGCTTCATTCCAACGGGATCCGCCCGCCTCTCGTCAGCGACTTTTGCCCAGCGCTGCTCCTCCCAAGGGCCCGAGCCCACCGATCGCGACCATAGGCACTGGGAGGTCCAGTGATTTGGGACCTCTTTTTCAACCGACCCGTGAACCACCACCGTTTGTACCTGTTAACCAACTTCCACCCGGAGCCGAAAACTCTGTCTTTGCCCGTGCTATTGCGGCAGGTCGTGCCACGCCCGGATCGGTACGCAGTACCTTCAGCCAGGAAAGCTCTCTGTTCAATGCTGCAACCTTCAACTCGTCATCTGATTCGCGTCAGCATACTCCAGTGATGGATGAGGAGGAGGAAGACGTCGATGAGCAGTCTTTCCTAAGCCCATCCAGACGTCGCTTCCTGGGTTCAAGGCACAGCTCGCCTCGTTCATTCCTGCAGGAAAACCGGCCGATTCAACCTCCACCCACTGTGGTGGCCGACCAACCTGCACCTGACGATCGACTTGTACAGAACAGGCCCCTCGCGGCTCAGCTGGAGCAGCCCGGTACACCGCTTAGGGATCGTCCGCGACCCCGAAACCAGTCTCCCTCGGGGAACCTATCTCCCCAGCGGAGTCCCAACCCGTTTGCTACCATCAGCTCACCCGCTGCGGGCGCAAATAATCATCAAGCTCGCCTTGCAACAGCCTCACCATTAAAATCTACTTCAACTTCATTGCGGCCGCCAGTCAACGATTCCGTGGAAAATAGATCACCAGCCGCAGCTGCACACCGTCTTGTACAGGCTCCGAACGCTGCAGTTGCATCATCGCGTGTCGGCGTGTCGACCTCCGGAAGAGCGGTGGTCAAGGGGGACGAGAAGCCGTCCCCTCAGCGCGAGTCGCCTACAGAAAGCTCAGAACCCAGCAGTCCAAGCCCTCGTTGGAATGTGTCACCGCGGAGACTGATTAATGCAGTCTCATCCTCGTTGACCGCAATTTCATCGTCTAGCACCAAGCCATCGTCATCGACCATCACGAAACCATCTTCATCCAATGCGGAACCATCAACGTCGAACGCAAAACCGCCGTTGTTCAATCCGGGACGACCGGCGTCAAATGCAGAGCCGCCATCTTCAAATATGTCTTCAAATCCTAAACCATCATCGTCGCTCTTGATGCCATCGTCTCGAAACATCAAGCCGCTCTTTCCAAACGCCAAGCCATCATTTTCTGGTGCTGGACTTACTGGTACGCAGCGCGTGAGTTCGGACTCATCCCGGCCTTTCAACACTGAAACCCGTCCCACTGCTCCTTACATAGGAAGAAACAACAGCAGCGAACATCGAGATCGCCTAGCAAACAGCCAAGGTCACACTGGTGGTAGCATTAGTGGCGGAATGTTCACTTCAGACATGCGGAAAAAGGTTCGCGAGGAGCAAGAGAATGAAAGAGCACAGCAAAACGCACTAAGGGAGCAGCGCAATAAGCGATTACAAGCATGGCCGCGGCTATACGACATCGTGTACAGCTGGACTCATGCTACGCGTCCTGATAGTGCCGCGCGTTCCGAAGACGATCCCGACGACACCGAGGATTCTACTAGATTGCCGCGCATGGTTCCTCTCGATGAGTCCTCGTGGTTCACCTGGATCATGTTCAAACTCAGCGACGGGTTGGTGGACTTTTTGAACTTGCTTCCCTCGCCAAAAAGGTGGTTCATCGCAGTATTGTTGGGCGTCTTGGTGGCAATTTTGCTCGGTTGGTCTGCGATATCTACACCCGCTGGTGGTATTGGAGGTATCCGGTGGTACGGCATCTCCGACTTCTCCCACAATTTAGGACAGTTTTTGCCGCTTTGGATGTCACAACCTTCCACGATGTTCGGTGATGAGGACACCAGAGAATACGCTCGTCGGCAACGCAATCACGAGTACGAGATCTCAAGGTTATTGAAATCGAGCAACATCCACGATGCATCATTGGCGCGGCTTCAAGAAATTGTGCCCAAGGTTGTCCATATGGATGTGGATAAGAACGGACGGCCAGTCGTGTCACAAGAATTTTATCACGCGTTGCGAGACCTCATGAAAGGTGATACGGAGGTTCTGACAATGGACAGAGGCTACGGGGGTTATCATCACATATCTGACGAGCACTGGAGGGCTGTTCGGGACAGACTCAGGGAAGACCCAACTTATCAACGCGCTTCTTCACTTCAGCCAGGCACCTCTGCTACTGAGGTTGAGAACATCTTCCAGTCCACGTTTACCAAGTCCTGGGAGAAATGGCTGAAGAACAACAACCAAAAGGTAGCCAAGATCCTCGAACCCGCTCTCGATACGTCGATCCCATCTATGGTGGAGAAGAATATCCAGCAGAAAATCGAGAAAGTCGTCGAGGATAAGTTCAAGGACAAAGACTCCAAGGACATTGTGGTCACTCGGGAAGAGTTTATTCGTCATCTCCAGGGGGAGTTCGCGACGCACCGCAACGAGGTGAAGGCTGAGGCTCAGGAGCTTCAGACGAAGTTGGAGCGCTACATCGATGACTCGGTTAATGCCGGTCTGAAAAGCGTGCCCCCTGCAGGCATCTCCCGCGCCGAAATGGTGCAGCTTGCCGACGAGATGATTCGGCAAGCAATTGCGAATGCCGGTTTGGAAGCGCTAGCACGGGGTCAGATTGGGGCCAACTGGGACTCGGATCTTCGCCACAAGGTCAACTACCTCACCCGCGGCGCTGGCGCTCGCATCGACGTGCGGCGTACTGCCCCCATATACAAGCCGCCTACCAAGGGGAAGGTCGGATCCCAAGCCTGGTTCAAAAGCTTGAAGAACGCTTCACCTGACGCCTTCGAGCCCTACATGACCATGTTCCGCTGGGAAGACGAGGGCGAGTGCTGGTGCGGCGCTGTGAGCACCGACAGGGAGGGTTTCCGACAGGCAGTGGATATCACCTACCAGATGAGCCGCGAGATCATTCCGCAGCACATCGTGGTCGAGCACATCTTGCCCGGCGCGACGTTGAACCCCAACGCTCGACCCAGAGATATCGAAGTATGGGCGTACATCACCGAGGTCGACGCACGCAGTCGCATTGAGGATTTCTCGGCGGCCTACTTCCCTTCATCAAGCGCCCACAACAGCAAACCTCGCGAGGATGGCTGGATCAAGATCGGCCAGTTCACCTATGAGAGTAGTGACACGCAGAATGGAATATACGTCCACAAACTCAGTTCAGAGTTGCTCGCTCTGCGGGCCGTCACGGATCACATACTCATCAGCATGGTCAACAACCACGGTGCGGACCATACTTGTTTGTACCGGACTCGCATCTTCGGGGAGCAGCAGGATTGATACACGTCAGGAGCACAATCATCGGTGGTGAAGGATCAAGGGCGAATGACTTGATCGAAGTAGGGGTATGCACGTTTCTGGAAGGGCGGGAGGAGTCTTTCACGAGGTTTTTTGTTTTCACCATTTTTCAGCATTCAGGGAAGGGGATGGAAAACTTCTTTTTGGCGTTGGGGGGTTGACGATACCCCTTAGGCTTCATCTTTGACACAATCATTAGAGAGAGCATTTAATGCATTATGTGATTACACATTTCAGTTGCGACCGTACTTGTCGTGAGCTCGTCGAGGGCAGGCCATTTTGAGAAGTAGGACACACGTGATGGGTAGAGTGTACACAGCTTGTGCGTTGCTCGAAATACGAGCGTATCCGAAATGGCAATGAACTTTTCCTCATAGGGGTATCTACGTCTTTTTTCTTCTTCCACGCACATTAATTCAACAAACCCGAAGCCAAGGCCTCGAGGTCCTCCAGCGTCTCGGGCTCGTGGTCGATCTCGAGCACCTTGCCGCCCTTCTTGGCCTTCTTCTTCTTCTCCCTCTCCTCGTCCGAGTCGTCCTGGAACCACTTCTTGGGCTTCTTCTTCGGCCTGTCGTCCTCGCTGTCGCTCCCGTCCCCGCCGGCGATCGGTAGGGACCGCAGAAGCGCCAGCGGATCCTCCCCGTCGTCGCCGTCGTCGCCGCCCGCCACCCGCGGCCCCTCGACGTGCCTCGGCCCGCCCTCGCGCTCCTCGGCCTCCCTCGCCTTGCGCTTAAGCCTCTTCTCCTTGCGCTTCTCCTTGGCGAGCTGCTTGTCGTCCACGTCGGCCTCCTTGACCCTCGCCGCCTCGCTCTCGACGAACTTCTGCCGCAGCTCCTCGGCGGGGCCCTCCTTGACGAAGTCGTCCTCGTTCTGCAGCTCGTACAGCTCGTGCGCGTTGCCGTCCTCGTCGAAGACGAGCTTCTGCCCGCGGCCCTTGAACTTGAGCATCTTCTTCTTGGACTGCAGCGCCTTCTCGCGGCGCTTCGAGTCGACGACGAACTTCTGGTCGCCGTACGCAATGACCTTGGACTTGGACCCGGGGGCGAGCCCGGACTCGGCGTCGAGTTCGTCGTCGCCGAGCACGCGCTTGACGGAGAGGAAGTCGTCCTCGTCGTTGTCGCCGCCGGCGGCCTCGCCCTCGATCTCGCCGTTGGCGACGAGCTTGTTGTAGTGGCCCGACAGGACGTCCTGGTTCGTCCGCTCGAACATGCGGTCGTACTTTGTGCGCACCTCGGGCTTCTTGGGCTTCTTGGGCGCGTCCGGGTCCGCGTCCGAGTCCGAGTCCTCGCCGCTCGACATGCCCGCCCGAGGCGCGTTCTTGAGCTTCTTGGCGTCCTGGCCCTTGTGGAACTTGATCTGCGGCGCACCGGGCAGCCCGAGGCTGGCGGCGAACGCGTCGAGGTCGAGCTTGTCGAACTTGAAGACTTCCTTGTCCTTCTGCAGGTGGATGGACTTTGTGTAGCTGATGAAGGCCTTCTGGCCGAGGTATTTCAGGTCGGGGTTCTGGAAGCACATGCTCTGCAGGTGGTTCTTGATGCTCTTCTTCTTGCTCTCCTTGACGGTGATCTTCTGGATGGGCACCTTCTTGGCCTCGAGGCGCTTGAGCATGCCGTCCTCCTCGCTCGGGTCCAGGAACAGCACCGCCTTGCCGTCGCGCTCGTAGCGGGCCGTGCGGCCGACACGGTGGATGTAGGTGTCGGCGTCCTCGGGGCAGTCGACCTGCACGACCCAGTCGACGGCGGGGAAGTCGACGCCGCGGGCGACGACGTCGGTGGCGAAGAGACAGGAGTGGTTCGCCTCTGCGAAGCGCTTCGTGATCTCCATCCGCTGCAGCTGTTTCTGCTTGCCGAGGAGGTGGAGCAGCGGGATACCGGGCTGCAGGTGTCTAAAGCTCTCGTACGCGAAGCGGACCTGCTTGCCCGAGGAGAAGAAGACGATGATCTTGCTCCTCAGGTTCGCCTTGATGAAGCCGTAGAGGGTGTCGAGCTTCTCGGGCAGCGGGGTGACGATGTAGTGCTGCTGCAGGTTCTTCGGTGTCGAGTCCTCATGTACGGAGATGTATTCGGGATCCTTGAGACTCAGGCGCGCCAGGTCCGAGACCTTTTTGCTCTGGGTCGCGCTGAAGAGAAGCGTCTGCCTCGTCTGCGGCAGATGCTCGACCAAGGCGTCGACGGCGGACTGGAATCCCAAGTCCATGATGCGGTCAGCCTCGTCCAGGACGAGAATCTGAAGGTTGTCAACGTCGAAGCCGGCCGTCTGGTCGAGATGCTGGAGCATGCGGCCGGGGGTGCAGACGAGGATGTTCATCTTGGACAGACGCTCGGCTTCCTCCTTGAGACTCTTGCCGCCAATGACGAGACCGGCCGAGAAGGCGTGGTTGCGGCCGACCTTACGCAGGACGTCGAAGATTTGGGCGGCGAGCTCGCGGGTCGGGGAGATGATGAGGGCGCCGAGGCCGTCGTACTCCGTCCAGCGGGCGCGGTACAGCTTCTCGAGGACGGGGATCACAAAGGCAAGGGTCTTGCCGCTGCCCGTCTTTGCGGCACCGAGGATGTCATGGCCCTTGAGAGCGAGGGGTATGGCGCGGGACTGGATGTCGGTCAGGGTCTGGAAGTGGGATTTTTGGAGGCCGGTCGTGGTCGCTTCGCAGAGGGGCAGGTCGGAGAAGTTTTTGAATGCGCCTTTGGGGTCCTGTTTCCGCTCGCGCAAAGTTTACGTCAGTAATGTATCGTGAGTATGCATGAAGGGGGCGAGTTTGGAGGCGCGGAGAGGTGAGAGCGGGATCGTTGTGTATTTGACTTACAAAGTCGTTGACGGCCTTCTCGAGCTGCTCAATGGTTTGCAACTGTTGTTTGCGCTTCTCGAGTCGCGTGTCCCTCTTCAACGTCTTGGGTCGCTTCCCGGGGCCCTTCGCGGGGGTCGCCATCTTGTGTTGTCTGTGGTGTCGAGGTCGCGATGCTGATACCTTTGGCTTGGCCGAGTTCCTAAAATCTTCAGTCCTTCGGGAGAACGGGCTGGAAATTTTTTGGCTTCTGGTTGTTTTGGGTGGAGACACTTGGGAAAAAAGTTCGGCATTCGGCGGTAGCGATCGCCGCGTGTGGGGTCGCGCGGAGGGTCCACTAATTATGCATGTCACCTGGCAGCAGCTGATTCCGGATTGATGTTCGAGATTGCTTCTTCCACACAGGCTGCTTCTAAGTGACAGCCATTCCAGGACCCCTCGATTGCGCCATTTGACTTCAAGATGCTTAATTTATAACCCCTAAGGTAGCCCGACTGCTGCAGTATAACATACTCAGTAGCACTTCTCATCATCGCAGGTTCCTGAATTCCTTGCCGAAAACAATCTAACCCAGGTGCGTCATGATATTCCCAAGCGTTCTCACGTGCTTCAATATGATATCTGCCAATGGCCGCTGTTTCCTCCTCTTTCCATTGAAACCCCACTAGTCCCCAAGCACCAGATTCCCGTGAGCTTATATTTTCATCTTAACTAGTAGATTGAGGTTTAAAAGTCAAAGGAACGTCTGACGGTGTCTGCGCCTTGATGTCGTTGCCGATTTGCATGATAGTGGGTAGATCTATGGGAGTACTGCTTGGGACCCAGCCAAGCTGGACAGGCAGACGCTCGTTCCCTTCTTTGCATTAGCCACTGCCGGACTGAGAGGTCAGATTTGTATTCTTACTGAAGAAAAACTCAAGATACGACCTATTGGCGATAGGGTTGGTCGGCGAGCCCCATACCGTCAGCAGGAGGGCAGCTTCACCCAACGCCAGCTGCAGAGCAGACTCTGGGAGCGTGAATGTCGGATTGATTCGGCTCATCTCAAGAGCATGTCTCCCCCGGGCATTGGCAATAGATGAAGTGTTGATAGTTTGAGCATCTCCGAAATAACTCAAGAAAGAGTCAAATGTGTCCTTGTCGAAGCGATTCGAAGTGTCAAAGTACATGTCGCGGCGGGATAAACTGCCATCATGCTCAAGAAAATTGTGCTGGTAAAGCATGTCCAGGTCAATGGCCTGAAATGTTAAAATGTCAGCAGCGGTCATATGCAGAGCCAGTCAGCGGCGTTGCAGTCCCTGTAGAGCGCGAGGTCAAGATATCTCCGACGGAGAGAGTCTCTCAGGTCTCGGTTCAGGTTTCAGAGATTGCGCCTTACATTTGAGTCTGCTTTTGGGTTTGCTTTCAGGGCCGGCGTGAATGCAGCCGCGGCAAGCTGTTCATCGATATTCATAGCATCCTTCAGTCCCTTCTTGACAATATCGAGAGTAACATTCCGGCCATTGTGCGGGAGAAACCCATGGTTGGCGAGCGTGTTTAAGGCTGGACACGGAGAACGCACTGAGAGAAGGTGTGAGCCGACAGAGGAACGAGAAGTTTCCGAGTGATGGCCATCTTACCTTCTTCAGGTCCCGGAGGCGCCCAGGTGAAATGGTTCGGTTTCAGTAGGCATGTACTGTCAACCCCCGCAGTTGAAGTTGTTGATTGAGGGGGACAACTTGAGCCACCGGCTGGGGGAGAGGGAAATGCAAACGTAACTGGGATCGCCCCAGAAAGAAGTAGGAGTAGTTGCATCCTTCGGTCGTGTCAGTGATTGACAATGAAGTGCTGGCAGAAGGATGATGAGGACCAAAATTTGAGGGAAATATACTCTCGGTGAGTTAAAGTTATTGAAAGCAACCCCCCATGATCGAATGTCTACGCAGGTATTATATCAATCTTCAGCTGGTATCCTAGGTGCGCCTCTGTAATAGACTGGTCGCCTCGGTCGAGGAGTAATTACAAGACACGTCTGGATGCACGTCCGTTGAAACGGCCGCTGCCCGAAACCATTGTTCAGATGTCGATCTTCAAGCCAGATCTACTCTGTGGCTTGAGACTCCAGGACCGACATCTTCCGTCTGGAGCCATCATTCCGGATCGTGCACCAGCCGGGACCATGGCTATTTTAGCGTTCGGAAACGGCTAAGGCATGGCACTAGGTACAACAAATGCTGTCATGATGGGGACGTGGTTTGAAATCGCCTTGAATTTCTTTTCGCTCTTCCGTTCGACCCAAGATCGTCCGAACTACGCTGCTTCATTCCAAATCTCTCTCATTTAACCTATAGACGAGCCGGTTCGAACTCCGATACATATTTGAGAACCTGTGTACTTATCCACAGAGCTTTCAGTGCCAGCGATCCAGCGATCTCTGATGTAGGTAAGTCTGAGCTAAAATTTCTCCGGTACTGTGGTACATCCGGCCGTAATAGTGAACTCTGTTGAGATATATCTTCGTCACCTATCTCGTAAGAGTTCAAAATTTGCGGCACATGCTGCGACTGTTAAAAAAATTCCCGTGAAAAGGCTCCCTTTTCATGAGTCTTTGTTGTTCCCAGTACTGCGTATGGCCCCTACACAGGTGTCGCTATAAGTACGAACGCATTGGTTCTGCCCCTGACGATAGGAATCGATGTGACACGATATGTTGCTCCTACCGACGTGATGAGGTTGGACCAAAAGGTAATTGCGGCTGAATATAAACCCGTTGGTTGTAGCAAGATCTCGAAACCATGCAAGCTGAAAGTGATGGCTGTGGAAGGGTTTGATTGTGATATTGGACATAAAGAGGGTCGCTCGTAAGAGTAACATCAGATCACAACATTGCAGAAGCTTGAAGAGTTGAGTGTTCTGTTTAGAAACGCATCACACCTCAGAGCGGCTACCCTGCCCTTGAGGGATATGTGAGCCGGAGCAAAAGACCAGCATGGCGTGGAAACCTTGTTTGAAACGAGCAAAGAAACATTATTCTCAAGGATACTCGGAGGCAGCACAGTTAATAGCGCCCACAAAATAGTCCAAACATGTTGTACTTAATGCGAGAAGCCATGCTTTTATGCTCGTAAGTATGCTAACTTACTAGGATTTCGTCCACTGTTTGGATTGACAAGTGCCTCAACGAGCTTTAGTTATAAGGCGAATCTGGTATAAACCACGTAGAGGTGCTCGGCTGGGAGGCGAACGACATATATCGACGCCACAACGCATGTATGATTTCTGTACCTACCTTATCAGAAGTGCTGAAATTGTCGTCTCCAATTACACAGCGCAGATAGACGCTCGCCCTCCCCATCGCCTCGTCTTCTGAGTCGGCAGCGACGAATCACAATACGTACGAGATAGGTCCGGCATGAGCTGTAATTCGGTTGGACGATGAGCTCTGCAAGTAAATTGTTGAGGTTGGGGGCCATCAGCGTGTTCAAAACCCAGAACTACATACTTGAGCTTCTTTCATCCGACTGCTCATACAACGCCCCCATGAAATGCTCAGAGTCTCACCTGAGCCTTGACTCCTGCGTTCAAGCTTGAGCCCACCGTATATCTATAAAGGCTCTGAGAATTCACTGATACGCTACTTACGCTCTTATCCTAACCTCAAGATTCCTTCACGTTGGATCCGACGTCGGTATTGTTGTTCTCCATAACATAACTACGTACACAATGGTGCAGAGGTTCTTCAACTGCTCGGTGTCGGGGTGCGGGAGACCAAGCGCTCGCTCGGTTGGAGCTGGGTGCGATATTTGTAGTAGTCATTTCTGAGGAGTCCACATGTCAAGGAAATTCCATAAGTGCAGCATCGGGGTACGAGTCACTTACATGTTTATCATAGCCGTAGCGCGTTTACTGACTGCGGCTCTTTGTGTAGGACCTGGATGACACAACCTACAATGCCCTTAACTATCGTCGCCGAGACCTCCCGTCTCTGTGCTCAAGTCGACGAGCAAGCAGTGTGCGGACTCGTTTCAAGTCTGAGTAATGGCAAATCTTGTGTGATTGAATACCCTACCAAAGCTGTGGGAGCAGGCGCTCTCATGGGATGTGCCAACTATCATGTTCGCATCCGCTTCGAAGACGGATTTCCCTCGTGGATCATGCGTATGCCGCGTGTTACAGGTTTTGCCGTCGGGCTACCTCTTTCTCTCGCAGAGGCTCTGATTCCCAGCGAGTACGCGACCCTAAAATTTCTTGAAACCACTGCAGTACCAGCCCCCTCGGGCGTTTTCATTCGGCATCCCGTCCCAAGGGACCGACCAGGGTCTACCATCAAAGGCCGTACTCCGAGCCCCCTGGTATAATAACGAAACTGCAAAGATCATCGGATAAGTAGGGTATCGGCGTCTGCTTTCTCCTGATGGAAGAGTTGCCTGGCAAGCCGTGGAATGGTCAGGGCGACGCCGCCAAGGTTTGGAAAGGTCTCGCCGAGATCTCTGCAGAGCTAGAGAAGCACCCATTCGGCAAAGTGGGATCTCTACACGTCGGGTTTCCGGAAAGTCTGCCATCGGTCGCTGCAATAGTCAGTGACAGGTTCGTCTGCCTTGGCCCCTACGGCTCATTCGAGACTTCGGCAACATACTGCGCGGGCTGGGCAGAGCAGTAACGTTATCTGACGCTGATCGCGGACGGCCAGCTCTGTCCCCAATTTCCTATTGAAGCCTACTTGGTATATCGCTTTCTCCGAGACAATGCAGCTCGGCTGTCAGATTCTGAGAATGAGTTCTTTTTGAAACATGTCGACGATAAGGGTGATCACCTGATGGTTGACGAAGATTTAAATATTACTAGTATCATCGACTGGCAGATGGCGCGTGTCGTTCCGCGACAAGAGGCATTTGCACTGTCCCTCGTATCTGCCGGTATGGGAGCTCTTTGTGATGGCAATGTCTCGCTTAGTGAAAGAGATGCTGCACTGACAAATGCTTTATCCGAGAAGGGAGAGACACTGGCAAAATAGACTAAAGATGAAATGATGAGGAGGTTCTTCTGGGGGTGGGGACTCGAGTCCGAATGGAAACATGCGCTGCCATTGGCAACCGCCATTCTTTGGGTCTTCGGGATTGAATTGGACTGGCTAGAATGGAAAATGGCAGCATTGAGTCAGTATGCAGACGATGAACGCCTGCTAGCTCTTTCTGACAGGTCGCCCCGGGGTGAACATGAGTAGTGACCTATAATACTCAAAGCTGAAGAACTTCCAAACGGGGTGCCTGGGTGACAGACAGACGAACCCTCTGCTTTTTGCTTTTCATGTTAGTAGTAACGCGCCGTCGCTAATGCCTTTATCATTATGTATTGTTGCAAATGAGGACTGGAAACAAAGAAGTTATTTCGCACCCAAGCAAATAACATCGAATCCGTCTAACTAACCTATTGTGAGATGCTCCTATCTCGGCATTTCATGGAAGGTTACCTAACATCCAAGCTCCGGTGTTTTCATTTCTTTTTTTGCCTATAATAGACGCGTCGTCATTATGGAAGTCCATGCCAGAGTTTGTGGAACAAATCTTGTTTGAAGTCTTAACCCAGTAATAGAGAGGCATGATTCGGACACCACTGTGTCCTTACCGACAAAGCAGTTCCAGTATGAGTAAGAATTCCTTCAGGAATGATCGATTTATCGGAATCATTATCTCTCCTGGGCTGGAGAAATTGCATGAAACCAAACCCATTTCGACACCTGCGACTGCTGAGCGCGTCTCACATAAGTGGCCTCAGGGCCGGGGAACCAGACAAATATATTTGCAACTTCACAGTAACCAACATGGATTGAAATTACTTATGAAGTCTTCAACCAGTAATCAAATCTCTTTTAGTTAGTCTTCATATCACTTCTTGACTGAGAACTGATTTAATGGAACCGATTGGGGGTGGTGATACGCATAGGAGTGTCTTTGAGTAACACTGACATCATGACAGCGTCCAATTACCAGCTAATATGATTTGATGGGCTACGGATGCCAGCGCTCACAATGATGTAAATGACCATATTTCTTCTGTATAAATTAAAATTACCAATTTTTACTTCCGGTCGATCACCTACAATCTGCAACCCAAGAAAGCAAAAAATGACCGGATTCAAGAACATCGCGCTGTTCGGAGTCAGCGGCCAAATCGGCGAAAACATCCTCCAAGCACTCGTTCAATGCGAGCAGCAAGACTTCGACAGAATTGTGTGCATCGACCGACCGGGTGTTAAAGAGAGCGGCATTCCGTTCTTGGACAAGGCCAATGTCGAGATCAGGGAGATTGACCTCATGAAGGCGACCCGAGAGGACATCGCGAAAGAACTTGACGGCATTGACGCCTTGGTGAGCGCACTGAACGGCCCCGCCCTCGACGCACAGTACAAGATTCAAGACGCAGCAGCAGATGCGGGAGTGAGGCGTTTTTACCCTAGCGAATATGGCATGCACCACATTTACCGAAAGCCTGGATCCGACTGGGGCTACATCCATCCCATGTGGGACATGAAAGCCCGCTTCAACGAGCACGCCGTCCGCCACCCGGCTGTTCAGTCGGGAGACATGACATACACCTTGGTTGGATGCGGAGACTTCTACAATCAAGACAGGGAGAAGATCTGGTGTCCCTGGACACAGTCGCCTGAGGACGTTGGCGACCAGTATACTCTGCACGTCATTGGCGACCCGGATGCAAAGGCACACTTCACGCACTTGTACGACCTCGCGAAGTATCTAGTTGCCAGTCTTTGCGAACCCGAGAAGAGCGTCAACAAGGAGTTGAACTTCCCTAGCGACTACATCAGCCACAACGAGATCAAGAGTTTGCTTGAGAAATATTCAGGCAAGAAGGTGGAAGTCAAAAGCATCTCGCAGGAGCAGTGGCACGAGGTTGTTGACAAACCAAAGTCAGCGCCTCAGGAGCTACAAGGGGGTAGTGCTTTTCCTGTTGACTTCTGGTGTGTTTATGGAATTTTGGGGCCACTATATTTCCTCGAATCTGCTAACACTTTTTAGGTTTCTTGTCAAAGGGATGCAGGGCGAAGGTCAATTCTTCAGGCCAAAGCCGATGTGTCACAACTACGAGTTTCCTCAAGTGAAACACATCACTTTTGAGAAGTATTTCCAGCAGAGATTTTCTTCAGGGGAGGGAAATTGAATAGTTTAGCGGTGCAGAATGTGCGGAAGATTCACTAAAAAGGGTCAATGAGATAAACAAACAGCTTGAACTGAGATCTCCAAGGAATTCGTAGTCCTCAAAAGTCATCACTATGGGCTTTGCTGATCCTAGGATTGGCGACATGGTTTTTCATGTGAAACATGTTCCAGCTACCAGGTCATACAATGGGCAAAACTCACCCACAATCACACGTGGCAGCTACACGCTGACAGTTACCTTGGATGAAACAGGCTAAGAGCCTTTATGGTATTTCTTCGTGTAAGTTGAATCCACACTACACGTGGGCAGCATCATATTATATATTAGAGGCCCATGAGCTTGCGGGTTCTTACCAGGCAAGAAAGAACTTGTCCACAAGACGTCTTGTTAGACAAAGATTAAGCAGGATTAGTGCAAGCAATTTTCAGGTGTTGCGGGACCTTACTTTGAAGCTGCGAGTAGATATTCTCAAACTTGTGCTCGTTTCCCAGCTTTGGAGGCGAGCCATTATTCGCTTCATCACTGGCTGGCCGTATCAGCATTGTAAACCTGCATTTCTCTTCACACACACACAAATCTATATGTGTATGGAATTCGTATCTCGTGCATTGATTTCAAGGAATGTGTGTTACTGATACTGCACATATCACTGTCATCGTACGGCGAGGTTGATTCCGCTTTCATAATCTTGACTTTCAGTAACATAATATTTTTGATTCCGTGTTATCCCATAAACTAGACCATATTTTGTTCTGTCCCCAACCTCGAGGAAATGCTGCTGTGCATAGCTACTTCACTATCCCTTGCGTCTTGTGGAGTAAAGTCAGAACTCAACCAAACCATTGAAGCTGATATCCCGACAGAAGAAAGACGATGACAGCCAGGATAAACACTGATATATCTCTAAACACAAACTCTTGAAACGGTCGCGAACTTGATTCGGTTATCCCTCAATGAGAAATTACTTGCCGAGGCCGGAAAAGTGAACCACGCCTGCTCTGCTGCTCGACGATACCGCCTCAAACTGCCGTCTTACCGAACGCTAATGCCAAATCATTTAGTAACGGGTTAGCAACCGTCTTGTGGGATGTATGAATGCATCTGATTTGCTAACAAGGAGATTACGAGGGGGAAAGTGCAACGTCTTGTCCATCGGTCGAACCACTGAGAGAAACTCTGCATACAACTGAGAATCCCAACTCAACTTTAACACTTTTCAAGGTCAGGAAGAGTGGAGAGTTCCCACACGATAGTCCACCCGTCTCAGTGCTGGTGCGCCGTGTTCCTCATTTTCCCGATGCCCCGGATGGTGGTAGGTGCTGGATTCTGGAGAACACGAAGCTGCCCAGATCGAGGTTCGAAGACCAAACGCAAGCGGCCACTGAACCAAGAAAAATGAGTCCAGGTGGATAACTGGAGAGGCCTTGGTATGTCTAGAAAGTATGATGGTTCCATGATTGTGATATTACTTGAGCGTGGACTGCGTCCAAGGGTCCTCCCAAATCTGGGTCGCCCTCTATACGTTTCGGACTTCCAAGACGCTCACGCAGGTCCCGCGCATCACGGGCGTCTTAATCTCACGAGCTTCTACGAAAGAAAAGAAAGATTTTCGTTCATGACGCCGATCGCGCCTTTTTATCGTTTCTTCGCTGATTTCCAAGCCTGACGAAAAAACATGCAAACAAATTGGCCATAGTCTGATGAGGAAGAGGAAGAAGAGGGAAAAAATCACACAATGCCAAGCTGCGGTTCCGCAAAATCGTTGCTTGGAAGTGGAGGAACCAAGAACCCGTGGATATCGCGAATCCCATGAACAGCCAACGGGCGATTTAAGCTTAAAACTTGGCCAACGTCATTTCCCACAACGACACCCATGCCGCCGAGAGAACCAAGAGAAAAAGGGTCTCAGAAACAGCGTGACCTTTGCAAACTTGCTGCACGTTATCATATTATCGCGGCAACTCGTTTCTTGGACTGCCCAGCCTCGGCTTGCCTTGTTTGGCATCCCGTGCGGGAGGAAGCCGATACGCCGTTGGCTTGACCGTCTCGGCGATGAGTTTCGAGCATCCACTGCAGGCCTTGGTGATCGTCATTGCTTGGTGGTTGGAAAAGTTTGTTTGTTGGCCTCGCCTCTTCATCCCGCATTGCCTGCCATGTACGTTTGTTGGGCTCGGCGTGAGCGACAAAACCCCCATTTCCATGGCTCTGGGGATAATGTGGAGGGTAGAAAGCAAAGTCGGGTTCCCACAATCGACATGACCAGTCAAGTGACAGACAGTTGGGTTCCAAGCCAGAACAAAGCCGTGTACACCGAGGTATGTTTCCCCGTATCGAGGCTCAAACAGGATTCGGACTTGTTCCCGCATCTTGCTAATTGGAGAACGCGGCCAACACCGCCAACCCCTCCAAGGTAAGATATCCGGGGACAGTTCAGAGATGTGGATAGCGTTGGTCCCCTCCGAGCCGCATGAGCTCCATTTTGACCTCGCCCGTCCAGCTCTGAATCTTCCCGAGATGACCTCAGCCAAGTCTTCCTTCATCGGATACTGTCACATTCAGCCCCACGATGTCGGTCAAGGCAGCATATCTGGGTGACGAGTGCGGGAGTACAAGACGCACATCACCCCCAACACCACGTTTTTCTCCAAGAACCCCAAGCTTAGCGGGATCATCCATCACCTACCTCTTTTCAACAACCTGGCCTCGCGATCATCACCATGGCCGAGAAGCAGGAAAAACGAGAGCAGCCCAGTGACAGCGGGAGCAGAACTCCCTCGTCTGTCGATAGCACCCGCCCCGTGAACGAGGCACCCAAGTCACAGAGTCTATGGTCCAGACTAGGCGACCTGCCGGAATGGGGCGTCCGTGGTCAGAAACTCCAGGGCAAGGCGCTTAACTGGGGAATCGGCTTCATCGCGTCATGCGGTTTCCTCATGTTCGGATACGACCAGGTAAGTTGGTATTCTGATAGTGATCTTGAATAATTCTAACCATGTTTTAGGGCGTCTTGAGTTCACTCCTCACACTCGACGATTTCCAACGGAGTATCACGCTCATGACGCCTTTGGAGGAGTCCAACCCACTATGCTGGCTCGATTTCCCCGAGAACACTCAGCGCGATTACAGCCAGTGCACCGGAGACCCTAACACCCAGGCCGCCGCGGTGGCTGTCTACCAGATCGGATGCTTTCTCGGCGCGGTACTCATTCTCTTTTACGGAGAGACCTGGGGTCGAAAGTCGTCAACCTTCTGGGGCAGCGCCATCATGATCTTTGGCACGATCCTTCAGGCCTCTGCTCACGAGTACGGTCTTTTCTCTGCGGGCCGCGTTGTCGGTGGCATTGGAAACGGCATGGTCACTTCCAGTGAGAGCTTTTCACCCCTTCTTTGATGATTTTGATGCCTAACCTTGCCGCAGCTATTCCCACTTGGCAGTCTGAGTGTGCTCGTCCTCACCAACGTGGTTTCCTCATCACTCTCTCTGGTGCTCTCATCAGTTGTGGTATCATGATCGCATACTGGGTTGAGTGAGTCCATCTTTCTCTTACACGCCATACTTTCACGAGTGCCGTATGCTAATTAAACCCCCATAGCTACGGTTTCTACTTCCTCGAGGGATCTGTCCGCTGGCGGTTCCCCGTGTCGTTCCAGTCGTTCTTCACAATCATTGTCATGATCGGTCTTCTTTATCTCCCTGACTCGCCTCGTTGGTTGGCTATGAAGGGCCGATACCATGAGGCACGCGAAGTCACGGCTCGTCTGCTCGGCAAACCCATCGACGATGAGGAAGTCACCATCGAGGTCAAGGCTATTCAGGAGGCTCTCGAGGTCCAGAGTCAGGGTGGAGGTTTCAAGTTCAGGGAGCTTCTCACCAACGGCCCTTCTCAGAACCTTCGTCGTACTCTGCTCGGTATCGCTGCTCAGTTCTTCCAACAGGTAAGTTCCTACTCCTCGATCATGCTGAAGCTTCCTAGAGTCAACATGCTAACCACAATTCTTAGATCTGCGGTATCAACTTGATCACGTAATGCTACCATGGAAACCCTTACAAAAGCTGGAGACATTTGAACTAACGATAACGCAGATACTATGCAGGATTTCTCTTCGAAAACTCCCTGGGTTTCGGCCCCGAGCTTTCGCGACTCCTCGCTGCTCTCAACGGCACCGAGTACTTCTTGGCTTCCCTTGTCGCTTTGCCTTTGATTGAGAGGACCGGTCGACGCAAGTTGATGCTATTCGGCGCATTTGGCATGATGGCTTCCATGGCAATCTTGGCCGGTACTGTATCCACAGGCACCGTCGACGAGACCGGTGCCCCCAAGCTTGAGATGCGCTATGGTATCACCGCTACAGTCTTCCTCTTCGTCTTTAACTCGTTCTTCGCCATTGGTAAGTTTTTCTTGGGATTCTCTTCCAAAGTTGGAACACTGGAAACATCTAACAACTACATAGGCTGGCTCGGCATGACCTGGCTCTACCCCGCCGAGATCACGAACCTCCGCATCCGTATCCAAGCCAACGCCCTCTCCACTTGCTCCAACTGGCTGTCGAACTTCTTGATCGTCATGATCACTCCCCCGGCCTTCGCCAACCTGGGCTACCGAACTTACGTCATGTTCGCCGTCTTCAACGCGGCCATCATTCCCTGCGTTTGGTTCTTCTTCCCAGAACCCAAGGGACGAAGTCTCGAGGAACTCGACGTGATCTTCGCCAGCGCCCATGCCGACGGAGTCAACCCCGTCAAGCGTGCCAGGGAGATGAGACACGTGGAAGGAACGGAGCTTGAGCGCGAGCTGGACAAGTACTTTGGGTCTAGTGAGCAGGTCGAGAACGCTCGCCCCATGATGCAGTGATTCCATGGGCAAGACCAAACACATTTTGCAATTTCAAGAATGTTCCTTGCTAGTTCGACTTCCCTACCATAGGATGGAGTCAAGTTTAGATCTAGATACCTCAGTCCATTTCCAGTATACCAACCACTAGTTATATACCAACAAGTCCTATTTCTTACAGTCGGGTTTGAATTTGCGAATTTTAATTTTAGCTCATAGCTTCAGAAAAGCCGAAACCCTCATAGTTATTTGAGCACACGTTCAGTCTACTCCGAGCTCCAGACTTCTTCTTTCAACCAACGATTACATATGGCTGCAATGGCAAAATTACTTGGTGTACACGATGAAATGCTGCAACTTTATAAACCACTTCAGAGGCTTATTTTGGACGCGTTGGAGCTTCACAAATTATACAATCCGGCCAACCTTCGCTTTCATGACCGCATTCCACGACAACTCGGTGGTCGACCAAAGCTTGTTCTCTGAACATGAGTCCTGTTTAATGCCTGTTCTCATTGACTTTTCCAGAATTTGATATGTAGTGGTTCTCTGGTAAAGAAGGAAATTGTGTTGTTCGCTTCATTGTTAGGGACGACAATGTCTAAAGCTATTATTGAAATCGTGCACTAGACAAACGCTACTGTGAAGCCC
Source organism: Colletotrichum chlorophyti (assembly GCA_001937105.1). Taxonomy (NCBI): domain Eukaryota; kingdom Fungi; phylum Ascomycota; class Sordariomycetes; order Glomerellales; family Glomerellaceae; genus Colletotrichum; species Colletotrichum chlorophyti. The sequence goes on along the minus strand of MPGH01000027.1, from coordinate 241,457 downwards.
TCAAAGGGTGTTTGTCTCTTACCTCTATTGTGAATGGTATTGTTTCCGAGCATACTGAACACAATGGCGGTAACTGCAATCCTTGACTTCAAGTCCTTAGTCGATAAGTAATAGAAGAAGTCGTTTCTGTCAGCTTCAAGACGAGTGTTATTATCCTCAACATCAATACACTCTACTAACCACAAACTGCTTCCAGCAACCCTTACGGCAACGCTACCTAGGGCGACCTGCCTGCTTGGATTGCTTTCATCAGATCAAGATACCTTACTTCGCGACAATTAACCAGGTAAGCCAGCGATTCCACAAAATGTCGACATCTACTAGACTACCCGTCGACAACTCCTACTTATCTCCATCACAAGCTCCCCAATGCCGCAGTCTGGTAATGGGTGCCATCACTCCATTCATCTTCTCTTATAACAACCCCCGTTTAGTCTTCTGTTCTGTCGCCACTATTGCGCTGGTGAGTTATCTCTGGGACGATCTGAACGGACTGATCTCGGATGTCTCTGAAGTCGACTCAGAGACTTGGACTACCATTTTCATATGGCTATTCGCCCTACGCTACTACCGCCTGATTGCCAACATCTGGGGAAGCTGGTCCTACCGGCCTTCGCCTGTCCAGGTCTACCCGACCTGGAACCGCAAGGACGTCACTGTGATCCTTCCCACCATCGACCCAGACAACGGCAAGTTCATCGAGTGCATTCTCTCCGTGCTCGAAAACCGCCCCGCCGCCATTCTCGTCGTTACCGTCGGCGCCAGGATGCGCGCTCGCTGTGAAGTCATTGCTGACCATTACCGCAAACTGTACCCTTCCACCGAAATCGGCGTCAGTGCCGTCCCCCATCCCTCCAAGCGCCGCCAGGTCGCCCACGCCGTCCCTCACGTCCGCACGGAGTTCACCGTCCTGGCTGACGACCACGTGTTCTGGCCGAGCCGCGACTTCCTCACTTCCGCCCTCGCCCCTTTCGAAAGCGTCAGCGTGGGCGTCGTTGCTACTTGGAAGCGCGTCCGCCGTACCACTCCTGGTAAGTGGAGCATTCCCTCCATACTGAACCTGATCGGCTGCCTGTACCTCCAACGCCACAACTGGGAACTCCGCAGCTCCAACGCCCTCGACGGCGGCGTCTTCGTCGTCTCGGGCCGCACCGCCGTCTACCGCACTCGGCTCCTCAAGGCCACGGGCTTGATGCACAGGTTCTGCAACGAGCACTTCTTCTTCGGCTTGTTCGGGGGCGAGCAGGGCCTCGGCCCCGATGACGACAACTTCCTCACCCGCGAGGCGTACAAGCTCGGCTGGGACATCAAGTTCCAGGAGACGGAGGACTGCGTCATCGAGACGACGCTGGGTGACGAGTCGCTGACCAAGTTCAGGGGCCAGCTCGTCCGCTGGGCCCGGACGACGTTCCGCAGCAACCCGTGCATGCTGATGAGGGTACAGGACGTGCTGTCGGGTCGGATGCCCTACACTTACTTCGCGGTCTACCTCGCCGCTCTTTGCAACTTCGCCCTGCTGTGGGACGGCGCACTGGTTTGCAGCATGTACAACTCCATCTTCTGCCACGACGGGTTTTCTTCCGACGCGATGGGTTACCTGGTCTTTTGGATCCTGTGGTCCAAGACCATCAAGTTGTGGCCTCACATCTTTCGTCATCCTGAGGACATTCCTCTTCTGGTATGTCAGATCATCTTCGGGTACGTTCACTCTTTCATTAAGCTATGGGCGCTGGTCACATTCTGGGACTGCGCATGGCTGGGCCGTAATCTCGGTGCTGTGGATGCTGAAGCCGAGCGATTCCACAAACACCTTGACGAGGGCTTCAGTTTTTGATAACTCGAGTCAAGGTCTTGGTTCGTGAGGTGGGGGTTTGGCAAGCGTCCAGATTTCTTTGTGTTCATCTTTTTTGCTACTTTTCGTAGCTTTTGCTGTTTCTCATGGAATAAGAAATCTTCGATATCAATCATATTCATATTCCTTCCAAGAACAAAACCATTGCACTATAGTGCCTTTGATGATGAGGATCGCAACCGAATATATAATAATGACAATCTTCGCGCTTTCTCTTTATGCGCAGGTTGACTATAGCTGTAGATGTCTGAACAGCCGCCTGGCAAAGGGAAATTCGATCTAATATCATCACTTTTGATGAGTTACTGATGAGCAGTCTAGATTTTGTCATGATTACTGAGCTCAACCCAATACGAACGTACATTTCGGCAGTCTCTCAGACAGTCACATCAGATTTCGGAGTCGGCAATTGTTCCTCGCGTCGCGAAAGGCCCCATACTGCGAATGATCGACATGTGCTAGGCATGTCTTTGAGCATGCGGTCGATGGCTAGGGGCAAAAGCATGGCATTGCCCTCAACACCCGCCAATACAATCCAAAGTCCCATTTCAGACCCGGGAAAAACGGCGCAACGCTTTTCGAGTCTGCCTGACGCAGCCACACTTCCCCTTGCCAGAAACGGTCAGCTCCCCCACAGGACCCTACTACTCCCATGTCTGGTTGGCTCGCTCTAATTAGCAATCAACCCGATGTGCATAGGGAGGATTCGCATCCTTCGCAGATCAATGTTGGTTTGTTTCTACGCTTGCCCAGATTTACCGCTATGAGGCTTGAAAACATGCCTGTTTTTGCGCATTGTGACCTATCGTTGTAGCCCAGTCTTTGACTGATCGCCTAGCCGCAGTTTACCGTAGATGGACGACGTGGTGGTAAGACTGTGGTATGCAAGGCGTTCTGAGGAACTCAACGGGGAATGTTTTATTCTACTTAAACCACCGTCGTACCTGCGTAGGTTCAACCCAGGTATCGATCAGGGCATCATCCAAATCAAAACATCAATACGTTAGAAAAACAGCTCTAGAACTTAGTCAGGACTTTGATCATGACTTCGCCATCCAACAACATCATCCTCCGGCGCCTTACGCTGTTCCCCTTCCCGCCCGCCTTCATCCTGCTCCTCGCCCACGGCCTCGCCTCGGAACAAGCTTTCCCTGCTCTCGGCATTCTTCCACTGGCCGCCTCTGCAGTTCTCGCGCTATTCATCCTCAACCGCGACGTCGTCGCCGCCCTAGGATCTCCCGTCCAGGCCCTCTCAGAGTCAAACGTCTTCTGGGCCGATGTCCTCCTCGCAGCCCTTCACCTCGGCTTTCTGATTCCCAGCTGGATCCTCCTGATTCAGCCGTGGCGGAGAGAGCAGATCGTGCTGGGAACGTACGGAACTGTCTTCATGATGCTTGATTTGTAAGTCTGATGCGCCTCGCCCAAGCCTCCATGCTGCCGCTTTGTACATAATATTGAGGGAGGACGCGTCCTTCTCATTTACTCAAACCTCATTCGTAACCTGATGTATCGCGATCTCCTTTCCGCTTGGCACCCCAAATCAAACGCATCTAAGCTAACAATTCGCCTAAGGGGCGTTCATCTTTGGATCGCCCTTCCACAAGTCATCCACCTCATCGCCAGCCGGAACTGCAGTTGCCCCCACTGCCGTAGCGCCGCGAAAACGGGCTACTTTTCTTCAAATGTATCCGAGTACACACCCCTCAGCGACGGGGACGGTGACGCCGATCCCGAAATAGTCTCCAGGGATCTCGAAGAGGGCACCGGAAACGTTCATCTGTAAGGAGGATGCTGGCGTCAGCCAGGACCCCTTGACCGAAAATTTGCTGGTCCGTTTCCCGCTTCCAAGGGTGTGGGAGCACTCCTGAAGCAGCCTTTACATATGTAGCTTTACATATGTAAAGCAATCAATTAGAAAAGAGTGTATCAGGTTAGACTTTAGCTCAAGATAACAGACTTTTACCTTCTTCTCCACTGTTTGCATGTGAATCTGACGACTGGTTGACGAACCGTACATGGCGACGGTTCGCATTGCTAATTGAAGCGGCCTTGTCGACGGCGGACTCTTGACAGTATCTAAACGTGTCACAGCTCGACTATGGCATTCAACCGGGCTACAATACGAAAATGCAAGTCACAAATTATCCGCTCAGCTGAGTACCTCTACATCAGCCCTGCTCATGGTCGTCCACACACAGCGATCGCGATCGCGGTCGCTTTCGCATTCTCCTCGCAAACTTCCTCAACATCTGACCTCATAGACAAGCCTTGTCAACATCATAAACTTCAGCATAGTTTCGGGGATACCCCAAGTTTCTTTAAACCCGCCTCATCCATCCTATTCACTCAGTATAACTTCCACTAACACGCAATAGCCGTTCCTCAACTAGGGTGCGCACTCCCCGCAGTTTACCCGCTGACAGGATTTTCGGACGGACGGAGCAACGCGCATTGCGCCGACCGCACCGCAAACTCAGCACCAAAGCATATCGGATGGCATTTTAGTTTTGGTAAAAATGCTAGTGGGATGTTACGAGCCTGAACGCTGTGAGAGACATCCCATTGGAGGGTTGAATCCTTGTACAATCGTCGGTGCTCTCGCTGATCGCTACTATAAGAGTCAGTTCAGGCAAGTTCGGCGCGTGTTAGGCTGTCAGTGAACGTAAGAAAGGAAATTCTGGTGTTGGGGAGATCATAGTATATATATGTAGTTTGTTTGGCTCTCTAATCACCATTAGGTTGTGCGTGCAACCAAGCAGCTGCTCCCTTTTTGTGCTCAATCTGAACTCTCTCAGACCCATCAGTATCTAAGCCAGGCTTTTTGGTTCGCTGGTGAGTTCTAGGTTTGTGAGGAACATCTGCGGCTTATACTAATGCCAACATTTTTAGAGTCCTTGGCATAGCGTAGAGACCATGTTCTTCTCGGATCCAGGCTTGGCAGCCTACACTGCCGCCACCTCCTTTACTCTCGTGATACTCTACGTACACAAACATTCCGTTTCGACTATAACATGGTTGGACAGTGCTAACGCATTCCGAAGCTCCTGCACGAGTTCTACACGTCCCCTCTCCGCCATATCCCCGGCCCTATGTACACCCTCTTTACCCGCCTTCCCCTGAAGTACCACATCCTGACCGGCAGCCGCATACAATACGTCCACGCTCTTCATGGTAGTTACGGCCCCATAGTCCGCATATCCCCACGCCAAGTTGCCGTCTCAGAGCCAAACGCCGTGGCCACGATCCACCGCGTCAGCGGTGGTTTCCCGAAGTCTCCTTGGTACGAGGAGTCGACGTTGCCGGAAGGCGGCGAGCCAAGCATCTTTTCCCTTTCGGACCCCAAGAAGCATGCTGCGCGCAAGAAATTGCTCGGTAAGGTGTTCACCAAGACGTCGATGAGGAGAGATTGGGAGGGCACCGTCCGGGAGAAAGTTGAGCGCGCCGTGGAGAGAATCTACTATGAGGCGAAGAACAAAGGAAGTTCCGATGTACTCAAGTGGTTCACCATGATGACGACGGACGTCGTTGCTCATTTGGCTTTTGGAGAGTCTTTTAGAATGTTGGAGTTGGGAGAGGTGCGTCTTAGTTCCATTGCCCTACCCATGCCGCTGGTCGATACTGAATCCTCCATAGAAGAACGACTACATGAAGATGCTAGAGCTCATTTCTGTTCAGAACTCAACGTGGTACGAGCTCCCCTTTCTCTACGCCGTTCGTGCCCATATTTCGTTTCTCAAATCCTCAAACGACGTTGTCGACGCACAAGAGGTCCTCAGCAGCTACAGCGAGCGCGCCCTATCAACTCTTCGCAAGCACAACGACAACACCAGGACGTTATTCACCAAAGTCATGTCCCTTGCGGAGGCCGAAGCCTCGGAGAAGACTGCAGGGGAACACGAAGTCCTCACTGATGATGAAATCCTCGCCGACATCAAGGCCATAATCATAGGTGGCTCCGACACGACGTCCATCACGCTGACATACCTCGTCTGGGCGGTCGTCAGGCGACCTCGGCTCCGCACCCGCTTGGAGGCGGAAGTGGCCAGCATCGAACCCGGATTTGACGACGCCGAGCTCGAGAGGCTGCCGCTGCTCAACGCCGTCATCGAAGAGACACTCAGGCTGTACGGCGCCGCGCCGGGCCAGCTGCCGAGAACGGTGCCTCCTGGCGGTGCTACACTTGGTGGCTACTTCATCCCCGGCGGGATCACGGTGGAGACGCAGGCCTACACCCTCCACCGGGACCCGAACGTGTGGCCTGATCCACTGCGGTGAGTCTGCCTTGCATCTGCAGCCGTCTTTCCCCATGTTGCGGCCCCGGATGGAGCTCTTGCTAACTGGTGTCCATCACTGCAGCTTCGACGAGACGCGGTTCCTGGACCCCAGCAAGCTCTCGCAGAGGCAGAAGCAACTGTTCATGCCCTGGGGGGCTGGGTCACGTACATGCCTCGGCACCGAGCTGGCGAGGATGGAGCTGCGGCTGGGCGCGGCCGTCCTCTTTCGACGGTGCAAGGGATTGGTGCTGGCTGCGGGGATGAGCGATGAGATGATGGAGATGGAGAACTTTTTCCTGGTCAGTCCTGTTGGACACAAGTGCGAGGTGACTCTGCCATGATACGAGTCGTGGTTTCGGATCCTCGGGATAGCGCAATTTGGAGACGCTATGCCGCATGATCGGTAGTTGACTTTGTAGTCACTTCACGTGTGCCCTCACTCACTGTTTTAGCTTATCTTGTCGGTTTAGTTGACGACGCGCCCTATGGCTTGACAACTTGACAGCTCGGAAAGCAGGTTTCCAAGGGTCCCATCTCACCGACGTCAAAAGATCCATCCGAGCCTCCACTAAAGGTGACTCAGGATCGACCCTGAGATCGAGGCCCCAAGGCCGATCAAGTCTTATCAGCTAGGCTGTATAGACCTGACACCCCAGAATGACTGATGCGTTCGCGTTCTTCCCCCTTGTCTCGATTTCAGGCGTGGCCAGGCCATTGAGGAGCATGTCAAAATAGGTACGTGGGGAGAGTATTGGTCCCTTGNAAAAAAAAAAAAAAAAAAAAAATCATGGCGAAGAAATTTCCTTGCCTTCTAGAACGAATTTTCCAAGATGAACGACTCTTACACGACTCATGCACCCCCCCCACCTCCTTATTCTCCCAAGCGTTGCGCCGGGCGCGCTAGCCCACAAACTTGACCCCTGTTGGCGCCGGTGGACCGCACTACCGCCGTTAATAGGGCGCCGCCTCCCGACCCCGGACCCGCGGGCTCGGCCACTCGGGGCCACTAGGGAAGAATTTTTACGTACCTGAAATTCGGATCGGGTCCATTCTGCCATACTTGTCTAGCGAAACCGGAGAAAGCTAGAACGATGGCTTGCCCTGCTAGGTAGGATCGTGGATGACCAGTTCGTGGTGTGTAAACATCTCAAAGGCGTCGAAAGAATCTCGAAAAGGGCCGGTCGAGAAATGGGGTGGGGGGATCGCAGTCGCAGACCGAAGCAGACCGAAATGATGCATCGCCAAATTCGGTGAGAGACAACCAAACTCTCACGATCATCCCGAACGATTCACGCCCCTCGCCCCACGACCCACAACTCCAGGGACAGCCCCCGTCAGTCTCCGCGACTAAGGCGATGATGCCATCCTCTACTCTCCGGTTTCGCCCTGAGCCCACGGGGAAGGGATGAGCACCAAAGGAGAAAAAGCCTGCAGCTACGTTCGAGTATATGATCGATGCGATCCTAGCCTCGCTCCCCGTCTTGGCTCCCGTCTTGACACCCGATACCCAGCCCCCAATCGTCCGTCGCATCAACCCAGCCATGACTGCGTACGATTCCGACAGGAACGCCCAGTCCATCGGGCCCGCCGCCGCCGCCGACGGCATCACTCGTGACGTCGAGAAGTCCGGCGCCGACGACCACCACTACGACAAGGCCGCCATCCTGGAGCCCCAGCTCAACGTCGGTGGCCATGGCCGTACCCAGCGCCGCCTGCGCGACTACCAGGTCACCATGATTGGTTTCTGCAGTGGTATCGGAACGGGTTTGTTCATCGGAACGGGCTCCGCCTACGCCAAGGCTGGTCCTGCTGGTTTGTTGCTCGCGTATATCATCGTCGGATCGGTTCTCTGGTGTGTGATGCAGAGCATCGGAGAGTTGGCGACCTTGGTACGTCCGCGTTGGTTGCTGCTAGCCACAACTTCCTGGGAGGGGTGGCAGAGCCCATCAGTTCTAACGTCCTTGTAGATCCCTACCGCCGGATCCTTCCCTCACTGGGCTACTCGCTTCATCGACCCGGCCGTCGGTTTCTCCTTGGCGATTTCCTACGGATACTGCTACACCATAGCCATCGGTTCCGAAGCGTCAGCAGCAGCCATCCTCGTCTCGTACTGGACTGATATCACGCCCGCCGTGGTCATCACTGTCTCTCTCGTCTTGATCCTCGCTTGCAACCTCATGAGCGTGCGGTGGTACGGCGAAACCGAGGTTGTCGGCGGTACCATCAAGGTCCTCTGCTTCATCGGCCTCGTCTTCGCCTCCATCGTCATCACGGCCGGCGGCGGTCCCAACCACGAGGCCATCGGATTCCGGTACTGGAACAACCCCGGCGCCTTCGTCGAGTACAACGGCATCAAGGGATCGACCGGTCACTTCCTGGGATTCCTCGCCGCCTTCGTCAACGCGTCCTTCTCCTTCATCGGTGTCGAGACCGTCGTCATCAGCGCCGCCGAGTCGGTCAACCCTCACAAGGCCATCCCCAACGCCGCCCGCCGCGTCACCTGGCGTATCGGTCTTTTCTACGTCCTCGGCGCCCTCCTCATCGGTCTCATCGTCGACCCCCGCAACCCCGATCTCGTCTCCGGAACCGGAAACGCCAACAGCTCGCCTTGGGTCATCGCCATCCGCCAGGCCGGCATCAACATCCTGCCTTCCATTGTCAACGCGTGCATCCTCGTTTCGGCGTGGAGTGCGGGCAACTCATACTGGTCAGTTGTTTAAAGCCCACAGAATCGCTCGTCACATAAGCCACTTAGCTAACACAAAACAGCTGGGTCGGTTCGCGCATGATCGTGGCCATGACCACGGACCGTCAACTTCCGCAGTTCTTCGGTCGCACCACCAAATATGGCGTGCCCTACGTCGCCGTCATCACGGCTTGGCTGTTCGGCCCATTGGCGTATCTGAGTGAGTCGATCCAGGTTTTCTTTAGTCTTGAGACGAGTAGCTTACAACATCAGGTCTCGGATCCGGCGGCGCATCGGAAGCGTTCTCGTGGCTTCTCAACCTCAGCACGGTCGCCGGTCTCATCGCGTGGGCCACCCTCTGCTTCTGCTACATCCGTTTCCACAAGGCCATGAAAGTCCAAGGCGTCAGCCGTGACACGCTGCCGTGGAAGTCGCCTCTTCAGCCCTTCGCGGCGTGGTATGGCTTTATTGGTGCCACCGTCATCACTCTTGTCGCCGGCTTCTCCGTGTTCCTTAGTGGCAACTGGTCCACTTCGGACTTCATCGCTTCATACATCGGTATCCCGATCTTCATCGTTCCTATCATTGTTTGGAAGTTTGTCCATGGCACCAAGGTTCGTCACTCCCGGGCCCCATCAAGTTGGAACGCTCTCTTACCCCTAATAGTTTGTGCGCGCGCACGAGATCGACCTCTGGTCTGGCCGTCTTCATGAGTCAGAATACGTCCCAGAGAAGCCTAAGCCGACGACGTTTAAGGGTCGTGTCGCGGACTGGTTCTCATAATCTGATTCGTTGAGATGGAGTGGATGCTGGATGATTTCCCCGATACTTTGTGGGCTTGAGGCGCACGGGAAGAAAGCCCTGCTGCACTATGTACGTGTATAATAAGAAAGCAATACATCACCAGGGACTTTGTTACCTTGTTGGACAGTATTCGAGGGGAGAAATCCAAGCAATAATGTTGATGGTTGCAAGGTCAACATGCCTCTGGCCTTGTGATATGTGTCGTGAGCTGATGCAAAGCACACACTGAACCCCGAAGACTATCTTGCGTTGTACGTCCATTATCACCAGTCCTATCGGAGGCGGTCCCGTCAAATTTGGGTCATACCACAAGTGTAAGAACCCTTAGCCAGGGGTCAAGCCAAGAATACGGCCGCTAAGGCCTAAACACCCTGCGAAGTGACCCCGTATCTCTAATTTCATGTGCACGAAGAATGTCAAGTCAGTCTTGGTTGCGGCTGAAGCGCGTCATGTAATCATGCTTGTCCAGCCATAGGAATTTTCACAAGCCAGAGCTGAACTGAATAGATCTCGGCATCCCGTAGACAAGAAGTTGCAAGGTTTATTTTCGAGTATTAGCATAAGACATCCAGAAAACCGCTCGATCTAGATCCCCCAAAACAACAAGTGGATGTATTTGGACAAAGAAGTTTGATTGAATGAAGCTGTTGTCGGCTGAAACAGAATGATGAGCTACCTACTTTACCTACGTTCAAGGAACAGGCTGAGGCTCTCGCCATCCACGCCCGGCAAATGCTTGTGTGGCTTGTATACAGACTATATAAGTCACGGCATCACTCTTCAAGAACTTGTTCTATAGTGCTTATCAAAGGATAGTGCCTTGCTTGTATTTTCCGCACTTTCCGTACCATAAAAGGGGGCCTCTACATCGCGGATGCAATCGCTACCGCGGCCAAGCAGATAATATATACGTGTTCGACACAAAGTTTTCCTACGGAGGGGAGCATTATGAAGAAAGAAATAAGAAGAAGGAAACTGACTCTTTGGTGCCTGTCTTCTACAGACTTCCTAAGAAAACCGATTCAGTCAAACACATCCGTAGCATACCTCTCGTTACGGATCCCCTCAAACCACTTCTTCGCCCCCTCATAGTCCAAGTCACGCAACTCGGCCTGACCCCCTTCCTCCTTGGCCGACTCCAGGATAACCCTCACGCACCCATCCTCGACGGCCTTGCCCACGTTCCGGGTCCCGCACACGTACAGTTTAGCCCCCTTGGCCCAGAGCTCCGAGACCTCCTTCTTGTCATGGTACAGCCTGTGCTGGACGTACTTGCACCCCTCGCTCTTCTCCATCGCGCGCGAGTAAGCCCGGCGGACGGCGACGGCGCCCATACCCTCCCAGCGGTCCAAGTCCTCGCGGTACAGGTCATCCGCGCCGGGCCGGCGGCACCCGAAGAACAGGAGCGCGGGTGCGAGGGTCCGTCCCGCGCCGAGCATGGCGGCGCGCTCCTGGATGAACCCGCGGAAGGGCGCGATGCCCGAGCCCGCTGCGACGAGGATTATCGGCGTCGTCTCCGGGTTTTGGGGGAGGTGGAAGGCGGCGTGCGAAGGCCGGACCGCGACGTGGAGCTTGTCGCCCTTCTTCAGGGCTGCGAGGTAGCTGGTTGCCACGCCCACGTGGCGGCCCTGGCCGGACAGGGACGGCTCGTCGAGGATGGAGTAGGTGAGCGTTGCTTGCGAGGGGTCGCTGAGGGGGGAGGACGAAATGGAGCTGGAAGAGTTAGTCTTATCATGTGTTGCCAGCATTGGTGTGGGTCACTTACTATTGCCGCACACGCATCGGGGGTAACATGGCGAGGAAAGCGCCAATGGGCAGCTCGACGGAGGGGAATCTTTCCAACAGATCCAAAACAGTTACTCTCTTTCGGGTAATTTCATCATGGTAGTCACCGCCGGCCAGCTTCTCCAGTGTCTCGATCGTGTCCTGGTCCTGCGTGACCTCAACCAAGGACAGAATGTTCCGCTTGGTTGCGGGTTGCGCGAGCTCCACGTAGGCACTGAGGATGTCAGGCGCCGAGACGGTCTGGTTGACGGGGAGGGGTGCGCGTTTTTCGCCAGAAATCGTCAAGCAAGCGTCCCAGGCCAGCTGGAACCTGCGCAGGACCCTCTCAACGTTGCTACGCGGGTTCAGAGGGAGCACGGCGAGGTAGTCTCCGGCCCGGTACTTCATCCCTGGCGGCAGCTGCACGCTCATGTGCTTCTTCAACGCAGCGTCGGGGGCCGTCAGGATCTTCTCCTCCAAGACCACGGCTTCCTCGACGTCTTGCCGTAACGTCGACGTTCGGGGGTTGGAGATTTGCACTACGAGGTCGGTCTGCAGCGCATTGCTGATCTGTGCTTCGGCGACGTCGTACTTCGCAGCGAGGGCCGGCCACAGGAGCTCGTCCTCCCAAGCCTCGAAGTCGCTAAACATATCCCTTTCTGCTGCGTCGGTCAAACCTATGGGAACGAGCCGAGTAGCACCGTGCTCTTCCATGGTCGCGTCGACCAATTTAGGAATACGGTGGAACGTCTGCACCCAGTCGCGGTGACCACAGCCAAAGACGGCGTAGGCCACATTCTCTACCTCTTTGTCTTCCAAGCTTTCAAGCCAAGCGATAAAGTGGGCTGCGTTATCGGGAGGTTGACCTTCATAGGAAGCAGTGATGAAGACTGAAGGGTGGTCCTTTGGCAGGTTTTCACGCGCCGTGTCGAGAGTGTCCACAACTGACGGGTGGAAACCGTGTGCTGCGGCGTCGGCCGCAAGCCTCTGGGCAAGGGCCTCACATGTGCCACTGTTGGATCCGTAGAAGATACTCAGAGGCTTCCCGCTGGACTCCGCGCCGGCGCCACTTCCTCGATGGCCGTTGGTCCGCGCTGGTCGAGTGGCCAGCGTCGTCTTGTGCGGCACGCGACCAGCAAGTCGGTGTTCCAGCTCCGTCGGGTTCATGCCATGGCGCAGCGTCGCGCGCATGTAGAAGCCCTTGGGCTTGATAGTGAGTGACTCGGCAATTTTGAGTTGATAGCTCGGGTCGTCCATGGAAAAGTTGAAATTCTGCAGCAGCATGGCTGTGGCTAGCAGCGACTCTTGCCATGCGAATGGCCGACCGATGCAGGCCCGCATGCCGTTGCCGAAGGGCTTCCAAGAATTGGGAAACTTCTTCTGCAAACGCTCGAAGTTCTCATCCAACATGCGCTCGGGCTTGAATTCCTTTGCGTCATCACCGTACACGACAGGGTCAATATGTGCTCTGCCGAGTAGACAAAGAATGGCCTCGCCCTTCTTGACGGAATATTTTCCGGCTAGTAGTGTATCTTGCACGGCCTCCACGGCGAAGACGGGGATTGTAGAAGACATACGTAACGTCTCTCGCAGCACCTAATTGAGGTATCATGAGCTAGTGAGTGAGATTATCTTTTAGCGCAGATAGTAGATGCTTAGTTGTACTCACAGCGTTCAAGTAGGGCAACTTGGATAGTTTATCCACCGTGATGGGTTGTTGACCCACGATGCTGTCTACTTCTTGTTGTGCTTTGCGATAGGCCGCCGGATGCCTCAAGAGCTGGAAAAAAGCAAACGATAAGAGACCAGATGTTGTCTCGTGGCCGGCGACGAGAAACGTAAGCAGATTGTCAATAATGCTAGTATCGGTCATCTTCTGGCCCGACTTTGGGTCGACGCCGTTCATCATAGCAGACAGTAAATCTCTCCGGTCGGAAGGATGCTCTTTGCGAGCTTGCAGAACCTCACCGGCTGTTCTGCGCAGCAGCTCGATGTCGGCATAGAACTTTTGTTCGGTGCCCCGGAGGAAGTAGTTGGCAAACGCCGGTCTCCGGTCCCGGTTGCCGCACTCGACGAGGGCATCGACCATGGCCGAGACGAAGGGATGCAAATCCTCCCGGTAGTACGAGTTGAATCGGAAATCCATGGCACAGAGAGCAATCGTATCGAAAGTCAGCCGCGTGAAGTCATCGGTCACCACGATGGGGGTTGAAGGGCCGTGGCGCGCCCATTTCATGGCCATCTGCGTGGCGATGTCGTACATCTCATCGAACATGCCGCGAATGGCCACGGGCCCAAATGCCGGGATTAGGATTCTGTGTGCAATGCCCCAATTAGGCTCGTCCAAGCTGGCCTAAAAGACGCGGATGAGTCGCTCTAGTTCGTTCGTGGTGGTTTGGCATGCACTCACGGTGAAGAGACCATCGTTGGCGAGCGCTCTGATCTCCTTTATTCGTGTTAGCCATGCTCCTTGGCAAGGGATTGTCTGTTGAAGCTTACCCCGACGACGCTTTTTATAGTCTTCTTAAAGCGACTCTCGTCACAGACTTCGTTGACGAGAGCGTTGGTAGAAACCAACACGAGCGACTTTGAGCCAGGCAGGCGTACGCGGTAGATCTCGCCTAAAAGTTATCAAGACGTAAGTAAGTCGCCGATGCTCACATGAGTGAAACTCGAATCACGTACCAAAGGTGTCCGCTAAGCGGTGCAAGTCATTCATTGGGCTCTCGGGATTGAACTCGGTGATGTTACCAAGGAAGGGAAGCCCCCTTGGCTCCGGGATTGGCACCTCCTTGCCCGCCATGTCGTCTGCTTCGCGTTGTGTAGCTGATGCCCGAGGGTGGTGAAGTCTGATAGTGAGAGATGCGGACAGCCGTGCCTCTTGCAAAAGCTGGATCTATGCGGAAGATTTATCCGTCTTATGCGTTTCTGAGAGTTCCCGGTGAGGTAGAGATCAGCTAAGGGGATAGAGACCGAGTCAGGGGGGTGACACTGGAAGAAGTCTGTCTTCCCTAGAGAAGTTCTTGGTTTCTTGGGTACAGGTTACACGAGGCCTTTTTATCATTTGATGGTTAGCGCGTGGTTCCCTGTCGGCGATCCAGGTTACTAGGAACGTAGTAGTAACACGACCAACATGGAACAGGACAGCAATGGGACGCTGGTGCGAAGCGAGCGTTGGTAGATGTGGGACCCAGGCGGGTTGGTACGCTGCTAAGTTGCATTGTCGGCCTAAGAAGAATTGTGTCAATGCGTGTTATTGTTAACATCAACGCAAAAGGTTTCGGTTTGCCATCGAAACGGTCTATTCCTCGGTCGGCAGGGGGCAAAGCACTACGCCGAAGCACGAGGATGAGATGCGGTCAACTCTCAAAGGACCACAAAGTAAGAATCGGCGCTGTAGGTCGGCACAGAATACGGAGGCCGGTTACCCGGCGCTCCCGGCCTCATACGTGACATATTGGGTTTGTGTCCAGTGTGCCAATGCCTCTGCCTCTCACTCTGGATCCGCAGCAAACTTTATGACAAGTCATGGTGTAACCGGCGACTGGCTGCGGCTTCGCTTGCATTATCGGGTTGTGTAATCGAGGCCGTGTCACGATGTGGCTTCCACGACAGCCAGGACGGCCAGAATACGTCATCAGGACTAACAGGTCCGGCACGGAATCCAGTCGCACCGGGCTAGTGAACGGGGGGGTTGAAAGAATTTCAGCGCCGGCGGGTTAGCAACGCCGATGGTCCGTTCCTAACCCTGGACAGGAGCTCTGACCTCTAGCTCCAGCTGCATGATGTGTTTTGTCCGCGGTGGGTTCAGGCCTGCACGATGATATACGTTGTATCCTAGTTTCTGGTCGGATTTTCAGCGGAAGCCTTCGTTCAACCCCAGTTGGAGGAGGCTTCTCACTGGATGTTCTTTGGGTTGCTAATTACGGGATGTAGTTATTGTGCCTGTTCCGCAATGAAGGTTGTTAATGGATACTGTGCGCCGTAGGCAAACAACAGGGGCAAACAACACAATCCGTCGAATTCGCTAACGAGTCGGCCCATGACCGAAATCCGTGCTAACAGAGACAACTCAGGGTCGGGGCTCCACCGTCTGATCCGTCTTTGAGAATGCTTGCTTAGGACGGGTTGCGCACCCTGCAGCAGAGCAGCCAAGATGGGACCAGAACAAGACAGACTGCTCAGAGTGGGAGGTCCAATCGTCGCCGGCCACTTGGTGTGGGAGGTCGGGTAAGCCTCCGGCCGCGCCCGAACCAACCACTCCGCACCCTGCCGCCGAGAGCTGACCAACTCGGCTTACCCCAACGGTCAATCAGCCGACGATGTGAGGGTCCAACAGCGAGATCTCTGTCAACCGTCTGCGCCCAATTGATGAAGATAGAAGTCGGAAGTAACATTTCCCTTAAAACATGTGCAAGCACACACACACACACACGGAGATTGTCGCATGATTCGTTGGAAAGAGGTTGTACTTTCCAATTCTACAGCAGGAGTGGAGAGCGGAGAAATTCGAATTCCGGAACGGCGACGGGGCGCCATGTTATTCTCCTCGTCTTGACCCCCACGGATCCTTTTCGAGACGATGAGGACCCGCTCCGGGTTCCCGCGGAATGCGCAAGCAGCCCGCCGGGTCAACTGCAACTCAGTGGCTGCGTAACCCTGCACGTAGTAGCTGATGTGGGATCCTCGATACTAATAATTTATTTTGCTTCCATGGCGAAGAAATACACAGAAAAGATCTGCTACTCACGTTTGAGATGCGCGTCGCTTTTTCAGGCCTGCATGATAGATTTTGCTGTTAGTAAGTGGTCCTGTCCATGTCTAGGAAGAGCTTCCCTGGAGGCAAACAGATGGACCGAAAGGCCCCTTTTGTTTTATCTCGTAAGAACAAGCCATTCAACTTTTGAAGACCATAGTGTGTCTCTTGTTGGTATGATTCCACCTGGTTCTGCGCCAAGAGTAAATGGATATACCTCCTGCGAGGCGGTAGAGAATGAACGGACCGTGAGCGGGCGGGCGGCAGACCGCCCCACCGCGGGGTTAAGGCGACGGCGGGATGCTGTACCTGCGGCGGGCTCTGCTTTTCGGTGGGCATCAGCTGCCCGCACACCACCACCCAATCTTCAACACACTCGATCAAGGACGACTACTCGCCGCAAACACTGCCGTCTGTTCAGTACAGGCTTCATTCTACGCAGCACCGCATCCTCCAAGAACTCGGCTCTCACGACTAGCGAGAGCGATGGCCGACGTCAAGGCAAACGCGGAGGCGCTTGTGCCCAAATTCAAGCTTGATCGCGTCCTCAACCAAGGTCTGTCCCTTCCCATCCTCCCCCTTTCTTCCCTCTCCCTTCCGTTTTTCTTAGGAGGCCGAACTGACACAACCCACTCCAGACCAAGCCGGCCGCCGAATCTCCCTCCTCGGCACAATCGACACCAAACCCGCCCTCCTAATCCTAGAACGCGCACCCTTCCCGACCGACTCTTCTTACCTCGCCGCCACGCCGGCTACCCTCTCCTCCATTGCGAACCTCGGCGCAAACGACATCTACCACTGGTACCTCGCCAGCTCCGGCCGCACCTCCACGGCCCCGGATCCCTCCCTCGCCGACCTCAAGATCAACCTCATCTACCCCTGCACCGAAACCCACATCAAGAAGTACAGCAAGCAGGGCGTCCGCCTCGTCACGGAGACGCCGCAGCTCTACGCCTCCCACATCCGCCCTTACATGCAGCGCAAGCGCGACGAGGGCCGCCTCAACTGGGTCTTCAACATCATCGAGGGCCGCACCGAGGTCGAGGACGTCATCTTCCGCACCGAGCTGGGCAAGGAGGGCGACGAGGGGTTCCTGTTGCTGCCCGATCTCAACTGGGACCGCAAGACGCTTGACGCGCTGCATTTACTTGCCCTAGTCGAACGCCGCGACATCTGGTCCCTACGCGACCTGCGCAAGAAGCACATCCCCTGGCTGCGACTCATGAAGGCGAAGGTCCTCTCTGCCACCATCACAAAATACCCGGACATCGAAGTCGACCAGCTCAAACTCTACGTGCACTACCAGCCGACCTACTACCATTTTCACATCCACATCGTTCACGTACAGCTCGAGGCCGGCGCGACGCAAGCCGTCGGCAAGGCTGTGGGGCTGGACAGCATCATCGAGACGCTCGAGATCATGAAGGGAGACCAAGATGCGGGTATGGATAGCCTTGCTTTGACCTACACACTGGGCGAGGCCAGCGAGCTATGGACAGAGGTGTACGAGCCTATCAAGAGTTTGCGGTGCGGTACAGCTTCTCAATAGCGATAACGAGGTCGTTGACCCCTGCGCCGTGCGGGCAGTCCTTCCATTGCCCGTCATCCCGGATACAGTAAAACTCCTCGTCGAGCCTGACGGTGCAGCTCTTGGTCACGCCGGCCTGGCACCAAGGTTAGCAAAATGTTCTCGCAAAGACGGACATCAGAACGTGGAGGAAAACTCACCTCCTTGCTCCTCCGGACGCTGTCTCGGAGCAGACCGACGCCGAAACCCACGTCGTCCTGGGTAGCGCAGTCGTTCAGGGCCTTGATGTCAATGGCGTGCTCCAGTGCGCAGTCCTCAACCAAGCTGCGGTCAGGAATGGCACTGTATTCGCGCGTGAGGCACATGGTAAAGCCGAGGTTGATCTTGGGGTCCGGGTAGAGGTGGATGGCACACAGCTCAAGGATGTTTCCCATGCCTGCAAGAGGTAAATAGTTAGACGTTTGAATGCTAGACTGCATCATAGAGATTGAGAAAATAAACGTACATTCGGAAGGGCCGTGCTTGCAGGCGACGCCGTCGTCCTCGGTCGGTCTGGATAGTCGCCGTCAGTTGTTTGTCGTGTTTACGGGAGAGGGCAATACGAGATGGACAACTCACGTGCCAATGTACGACAGAGTAAAGTTGACCTTGTCGTAGGACTTCATCATGGTCGGCAAGACCAAGTCCCTCAAGCAATCCTGGATCGTCGCATTAGCACTGCTTCACTCGGGTTCTTTGTGGCAAACAAATGAAGGCTTACCCTCGCATCAGGGCATTTGCTCATGATGTGCGCCTCCAACGGCACCAGCTTCTTGTCGGCGGCCTGCACCGGGGCGTCCTCCTGGGGAACGAAGCGGGTCTCGGCCGGGACCGACACTCCGGTTGCAAACTGCCAAATGGTATAGACCATGTAGGCCGATGCGACCAGTAACAAAACCAGGTGCTTTCTCCGGGACATCCTGGTAGAGGTGGGTGGTGGTGTTGCGCGATATGCTTGCTTCTCGTCCATGACCGTGTAGGGGATATCGAATTCGGGGTATCGAAGCGACTTGGCGGAGCGCTTCTCGGATGCGTTGGAGGAAGACGAGGAGATGTTGTGATAATTCGTAGGTCGCGAAGCGTTGCTTGATGCCGAATGCCTGTCAATCTCTATCGTTTCACGTTGTTGGCGGTAGACAGAGCGATGTTCTGAGCAGCCTCGGTGCGCCCCCATTGGAAGGTCTTGGAGCGGCAGAAACGGGCGAGAGGTCAGAGCAAGCACGCAGCCGCGGGCAAAGTTTAGTAATGTCGCGAGGGGGCTGTTGCAATTGCGACAGCGATGCAGATAGATGGGCGGGTGGGTGTTGCAGACGGCTGGATGCGGACTAGTGGAAGGGGAGCTACGGGAGTACTCGAACGACATGAGACGTCCCGCCCTGGCGAGGTGTACTTCCCTATGCCCCGTCCGGAAGCAATGAGCATGGTCAAAGCTCCATCAGCAGCGGGGGTCCGGGCAACAGCGGGGTTCTTCAGGTCTGCTCACCAAACGATTTCACGCCCCTTGAGCTCGGAGCTAGCACCAAGTAAGGTACTTCAGGTACTTACTCTTATCTTATCGCACAGTGTCTCGCTTGTCGTCGTGTTGTTGCATTCGCCAGATGGGAGGAGCAGAAACGGGTCCCATTGGAGACCTGATGCAGCAGTGCGAGTTCTCGAAGAGCGCACACAGTGCCACAGCAGGGATGTCGAGAAGGGTTATCCATATAACGTCGTACTTATTGCTCTCTTTTCTCGCGTTGAAGTTAGCACCTGTTGTTACCTATAAACTCATTGGAGGGCACGATGGTAGCAGGCGCTGTGTCGAAGATGATCGAGTAGTGAAACTCAAGTGCTTAATTCTTGTAAGGTAATGCACGATCGGCTTCCCCTACCTTAGGTACCTACCTCGAGGTAAGGCAGGAACCGAAGCACCTGTCCGACATGACTAAGGTTACCCTAGAAGGAAGGCACAGTGGGCGGCGTCTGTTCCACCCCGCTACCCATAAGCTGATCAGCCATGTGGGAAACAGCTTCACGAGCTGAGTGTAACGTGCCCTGCTACCTACCGTACACTTCGCAACTCCTTTTTTTCCATCGCGGTATGATACCTGGCTCTGCTTGAAAACACCTTTTTTTCCCTCGTAAATAAACACCTTGTTTCTCCAGTTTCTCGTCACATTCAACCTCGATCATCCTCGCCCGGTTGTAAGGACTGAAACAGGTCATCATCTCATAAAGCAACTCACATCATCCAGTTGTCATCAAACAACCTGACCTGAAAGTGAGGCAAGGCGGAACAAACGCCTCGCTTTCTTGCCTGAACCAACCACAAAGGAGAGACCCGAGAGACATGGATATTAATCTCGGTTCTGCGGCCCTGCGGCAATTCCTGCAGCCACTCCAAGTCGACAATGAGAAAATACATAAATTGTCCCATCTGTTTTACTCAAATTTTCAACATCTCGCTATCCATGCTGGAGATCAATTCCTCGCTACCCCCATCTCCGAGTCGATTCTGAGACCAGTCACTCAACGCGGCCATGGAAGGTACCAATGTTCCCATCCACATCCCGTCCACGACTGCGTATTGCCAGCTCAACCTCGGTTCGCTCACCTCGCCATGTACTTGGCAGGCAGCTCAACGACGGCACGGGCAACCTGCTGTCACTCGTTAACGTTGCAATGGCACTCGCGCTAACATGACCTGCTTCACAGACATCTGGCAATTGACATGTATGCCTGCGCCTCAACCCCTCCATATGTCAAGAGCTCTGTCACCGAACAGCAAAACGTCGGTAATGGAGACCTCATCACTAACCTGGAACTAGCGGAGGAACGAATCTGAGAGTGGGATTCATCGAGCTGGAAGGCAAGGACATCCCACACACTAACGGTCTTGCATCATCAACCACGCCTGCGACTAACGGGACCACACCGGCCCTCCGTCTAAAGGAGAGATCCTGGCCCATAGACGACCATCGTAAGGCCAACGATGACGAGTCCGACCCTCAACCCCAACGTCTCTTTGACTGGTTCGGTGACCGCATAGCCTCCGTCGTCCGTTCCGCCTGCGAGGAATGGAATCTCCCCCGCGATGAGGAGCTTCCTCTCGGCATTACCTTCAGTTTCCCCATGGTCCAGCACTCCATTTCTGACGCCACCGTCATGACAATGGGCAAAGGGTTTAGCATCAAAGGTAATGCCGAGCTCGGCCCTTTGCTCCTCAGGGGCTACCAAAAGGCACGGGACGCCGACGAACGGCCCCTCCCTCCCATCCGCATCGCTGCCATCTCCAACGACACCGTTTCCACCCTCATCTCCTTCATCTATCTCTTTGACGAGTCCACCCACAAGAAGGCCTCCATGGGCCTCATTGTCGGCACTGGCTGTAATGCCACCATTCCACTTCCCATTTCCAGCCTGGGCAGCGCGAAGCATCCCACTAGCGTGAGTACATTGCCCGGCGAGTCTGCAAACGATATCCGCATCGCAGTCAACACGGAGTGGAGTATCCGCGGCACGGCACCTCCCCTACGTGAGCTTGGTCTCATCGCGAAGTGGGATTCGGCTCTGGACGCCGCCCTTGTCGGCCCCAACGAGATTGCCGGCTTCCAACCCCTCGAGTATATGACTGCTGGCCGCTACCTTGGCGAACTCGGCCGCCTCATGCTTGTCGACTATTTGCAGACTATCCTCAACTACGACGTATCTTCTTTGCCGTCGAGCCTACTTGTCAGATATGGTTTGACGACGACATTCCTTAGTCATTTTAGACCACTGGAATCCTCAACGCTACTGCTCAAGCTCGAGAAGGAGTTCCCCGTGGAAGCAGACTCTTCCTTCAGTTGGACTCCCCAGATCGCCGTTGCTCTCTATCACATCGCCAAGGCCATTCAGATCCGGGCTGCGGGCATCGTCGCCGCCGCCACCCTCGCCCTTTTGAAGCTCGCAGGCGATATACCCCCACCAACAAGCGCCAGCGGCTTAACACCTACTCGGGAATTGGGCGTCGGCTACACCGGTGGGTGCATCTCACATTTCCAGGACTACCTTGCCGACACGCAGACCTTCCTTGACGAGGTCATCAAGTCAGAATTTCAGGACAGGCCAGCCCCTGTAAGGGTAGTCTTGACTCCCTGCCATGATGGCGGAATCAAGGGTGCTGGCATTCTCGCTGCTGCAGCAACAGGTGCCAGCCAGACGAGCGGGTCATGAGGTAGAATACTACGGCTTCATTTCTCACAAGAGGTGGGGGGGGCACCAGCCGCCACGTATCGGTGTCTTTCGGGCCTTCAGTACAAAACAAAGACAGCCCAGGCTCAAGATAGCTAGAATAGAGATTATTTCAACAGCATAAAGCGAAGAAGCAAGCAAATGTGGGATGCCTCGAGCGATTGCGTGTTCACCATTGCATCCTAACTCAATGGCCCTACGGAGTTTACTCTGGGTCATACATGGCGTGACGTGGGGACTGAGCAGGGGATGAAGATTGGACTTCATCTGGAGGAGGCTTCATCATAACTACGTCCGTCCGAGACATGTCTTTTACTCCCCGAGAAGAAGAAGAGGAGTTGTAGTCCGGCGTCGGGCCGAGGTATTTGATTCGGGCAAGATGAGAAGATGTTCCCTCGCCGACCGGGCTTTTGGTGAAACGGACCTGACCAATACCGTTATTGTTACAAGCGAGAGAAGATGTTAGGATGTGAGGTACGATCAGCTGCTCATTGGATCCAGAAAGGGAGAGAGCCCTAGAAAAGGCATATCCCCAACTTGCCAAGCCATGTCGTCTCGAGGCATCGACACCACGTACACATCCATCTCGATCCTCCACAGCTCGATATTCCTGGTCCTCCCCGCGCACACCAAGCCTCAGAGGGGGGGGTAGTAGACAGGGGACGATGTATGAGGAAGAAGTAGAGCGTATGAAGGCATGGGTCATTACCGAGCCCGTTCCTCGTAATTCCGTGGCGTGAACCGGTAGTGCGGGACAAGCCCTGGAGCATCTGGGCTGTGTGAACAGANCTTTTTTTTTTTTTCTTTTTTTTCTTTATTTTTTTTTACCTCCGAGACCCGTTGGCGTCTATCGCAGCCATCCTTGGTTCGTAACACATTACCAAGGCCGGGTCGAGGGATTGGTCGAAGGGATATTCTTATGCAGACCAAAGGTCACTGACAAGATGTCAATCCTCTTTTTGCTTGGTACCCTTTTGGCATTTCCTCTCACATTTTGCACTACAAGTCCCGAGGTCCCAGTGGCCATCGGGCCCAAGGGAACGCCACAACATAACGTTTTAGTTGACAAGTATACATAAACACACACCCATCAAACTCTCCAGGCACTACTCTGTTTAGAAATAGATTGACGTATCTTCATCCAGGTCCTGATACACAAAGTCGGTTAGTCTTTCACAAATCAACTCCGAGCTGATAGAGCCAAGACTCCTAATATTGTTGATTGTGGATGACGATAAATCATGTGCTTCTCTCGGGAGTCCTTCCATGCAAGATACAACGAGACTTACATTTCTCAACGCAAGTATGGGAATGAGAAGAAGAAAAAGGGCAGGCCCAACTACAATCCAAACGAGGGTGATGAAGCAGACGCTATGCTATGCACGAATTTTGATATCATTTGAACATCTCGCCCATCTTCCGAAACATCAACCACCAGCTCTTTCCAACACTATTTTTTTTTAGGTCCCAATGCTCCTGTCCCCTGATGAGGCCGTATCAATCATAAAAGTGGCAAATGCTGGTGCTCGCTTAACTGAATCGTGGAAACTTTAACCTCTCGCCCTCGTAGATCGATAGTTCAGCTTGGGTGGTAGTGCGATGTCCATGTCCTCCACGCCCTCGTCATCTGCCTCTATGGGCGCATCATCAGCCTCGAGAGGTTTGGGCACGCTCGCCACAGCTGTGTTGGTAATTTGTGTTTTTGTATCAGCCTCAAGCGTTCCGTCAGCCTCGAGTTTTCCGTCAGCCTCGAGCCTTCTAGACGTGACAGGCGGAATGCCGTCCTTGGCGGCCGTAATCTCCCGCCGCATGTGCGTCGGCCGAAGCGTCCGGTGCTTGTTGGTCTCGACCTCGGCGTTTAGCAACTCGGGATCCTCTCTCTGGATTCGCTCCATCTCTTTGTCAGCCACCTCCTTTGCCTGCACAAGTCGCCGTTGAATGTCGCGAACATCTTCCGAGCAGTCTCCGTTGCGTAGGAACTGGTGGGCAGCACGTTCACTCGCGTGGTGCACATACTCGAGATGGGTCTCCAGCTGATCGTAAGGATTTGAGTCGTTCATGAGACTCTGGCCACCATCTCCGGCATGTGGGCGTCCGGACGTTCTAGCAGAAGGACCCATCCGTCTTTTGCTCATGTAGCGTAAAGAGGGGAGTGCATCGGAAGTACCAGCCGCAGCAGATGCATCTGGTGTCAGATCACCGGATGCATCGCCGTCATCAGGCACCTCCACTTCGGCCAAGCGACGTATCTGTGCCACTTTGGCGGCCATCTTTGCTTTACGCATCAAGTTCCGACTCCCCGACACGAACTTGACCAACTCCGAAAAGAAGACTTGGACGAAGCTGTCGTAGTAGACATTGACCTTCTTCCGTGATCGGTACTGAGGCGGCGCGCCCTCCTCAGCTGACACGACTGAATCTGAACGCTGCTGTCTTTCAACAACGGCACGGGCATGAGCTTGTGCTTTAGCCATCACTCCTTCGGTCTGCTTCCGGAGGGCCGAAGGTGTCCCACTACTCGGGCTTGTCGGCTGTTTGACCGGTGTAGACTCATCCTGCAGTGGTGCCTCGGTGTTGGCGGGTGGTTTCGCGTTCGAGGCGTCGGTGGAAAGTTCATCGGTGACTGGCGCAGGACCAGCATTCTCGTCCTTTGGCCTCAGCGATTCGGTAGATCCCCGATTCCGTATTGATTTCGCTGCAGATTTCTCCAGGTCGAGAGCAGCTAGGTGTGTCTGGCGCTCTTCGATCTTGTCGCCAAGCTCGTCAAGGCGTTGCAGCCAGTCGGGCACGTTGTTCACGACGTTTTTGAGGGCGTCCATGGCCAGGTCGCGAGGAACCTCTGGATACGCCGTGTTGACTTCTTGGTGGGGTGGACTTTAGGTGTATGGTTGAGCAGCCTGACGGCTAAGTGTGCGGGCACGCAGTAAGACCTAGTCAAAATGATGCCAACAGTGTTGTTGCGGCAAGAGGGTTGCGTGTACTAAAAGGCTCCGAAGGGATTTCCCGCTGGAGGATGGGGGCGGCGATCGGCGCGGTGACTTCGACGATGGCGAGATGGGTGGAAAAGGGAAGAGATCGACAAGCTTATAGACGAAGCATAGTCTGCTCCAGAGCGAGGTTGGCGTAGCTTTTGCTGGAAGGTGTCGCAGTGGGAGGCCAGGCAGGGCGTCGGTTCAAGAGGGCTATTCTACTTGGATCTGGGCGACAACTTTGTGGTAGATACTAAGCGCCTCGCGATGAACACGACGGAATGATGGATGAAATCTGCGAGACAGGAGGAAACCTGAAAGCTTCGGGGGAGTTTCGAGGGAGCAGAAGTGCGGTAGTTGTAATTGGGCGAATGTGATCGGCAGCTAAGGGGCGAGGCGAGATCTGCACGGGGGGGAGGTCTCTGGGCTTGGGGTTGATAATTTTGTGGACGAGGCGGGAGGAGTTGTCGGATATAGAATGAGGAAGAATAGCGCACAGCAGTGTATAATAGATGATGGGGGTAAACGGATGCTCAAGTGGATACTCGATAATGAGAGAGTG
The DNA here is from genome assembly GCA_001937105.1 of Colletotrichum chlorophyti. Lineage (NCBI taxonomy): Eukaryota > Fungi > Ascomycota > Sordariomycetes > Glomerellales > Glomerellaceae > Colletotrichum > Colletotrichum chlorophyti. The sequence continues at coordinate 216,011 of MPGH01000027.1, read as the reverse complement.
AGATAGGTACTAGTAGGTGACGAGGCGTAGACTAGAGCGGAGGCGGCTGGCTGTTACGGGTACGGACGGGTAAGGGTACGGGGACTGGGTATAGGTACTATGGTATGCAGGCGTGTGGATGTCGAGCACCGAAATGGATCGATCTTTTTTGTGTCTTCGTATGTGCTTGGCGTCCAAGGTGGGGGGTCAATGGCACTAGTCGAGGCGGCTAACACTGAGGGGGGAAAGGGCAAGTTTGGAGTAGTGTGAGATGTGAAGGATTGCGAGGAGTGAATGAAGATGTAAGATGAGGCGGGCAGTCGATGCTACCTCTATTTCCCTAGTAGGTAGACCAAGGTACGTCGTACACTTGAGCGTCATGCGATTCTAGTCGATTCGAGTCGAGTTGGGTGCGTTGGGCTAAAATGATTCGAAGCGCCAACGACAGCAGATCCGCGTCGAAACAAAGACGATGGCTGCAACGACGAAGGACGAAAAAGTTTCTGGCTCGACACGGAGAGGATGGCGTTTTTGGTGGGTTACGGATACACAGGGCAGTAGAGGAGAAGGAGGGGGAGAAGAGAGGAAGACGGCTGAGAGACAAGAGCAAGCACAGGAAGAAGTTAGGGGGGTTATGAGAGCGACCAGTTGTCGATATGGAAGAGCACGAGGTGGTGGGGTGGTGCCTTAAGGCAGCATATCTGTCTAGAGCAGATACGAAGACCTACTTCGTGGGATTTGCATACTACCCGCTCTGGACAGATGGAGAGATGGTGCCAAAGGGCGGTCGGCAACTTCTCCGTACCTTGGGCAGGGCGAATTAACAATGACAACAAATACCGTGAGGTCAAATCAAGTCAGGGCAGGTTCATTCGTTGGCTGGTCCGTCCTTGTGTAAGAGATGCAGATGCAGATGCAAGTGCAAATGCGGCCAGAGTCAACGGGCGAAAAGGAAGATTGACACGGAGAAGGAGAGAGAAAGAGAGAAAGAGCAGTTTCTGCCCATAGCATGGGGCAGGGGAGCAGGGGTGAGCGGGTGGACTGGGCGACTGGGTGGGGGGGACGGGGGGCTACGGGGGACGAGGAAGACACTTGTCGCTGTTGTTAGAAGAGGCGTGGAGGGGGGAGAAAGGGGGAAGACAAGAAAAAAGAGCACGTCGAGAGACAAGGACAAGGGACACGGAGCACGCCTTAGGTGTGGAGAGAGGAGAAAGATGGGGAACGACTGGGAAGAGTTAGGGGCTGTCCTCGAACTCAACAGGGCACTGTGGGGGACCTAAAAACGTACCCACGTCGTAGTATGTCTCTGCGGTGTAGTCCCATGTTCCCGTCGGGAGCAGCAGAAAGAGGAGAAGGACAGGGACGGGTAGGGGCAGAGGGGGGAGGAAAGGAAAGGACCTACCACGTATCATCTGGATAGGTGAGGTAAGGATTGGTACGCAACGTTTCTTTCCTCATCTCGTTGTACAGGTCAAGTACACAATATCTGGTCTGCAGTAGGATATCGGTGCTGCGAAGTAGGTACTCGCACATACATGGTACCCATCGGCGTCGACTTCTGGGCTCCCTCAGAAGGGAGCTGGTACGCTATCTGGGACGTGCCTTCCACCTCAGAGACGGCGCTCGTCTGAATCAACCAACACTCTCACTCTATCCGTATTTGTGTAGGTACTCCGTACAGTCTGTCACCAACCCTCCGTTGATGCCTGTCTCGGGCTCCGGTCAATCCTCAGCTCAGACTCTCGTCATCCGGACTCTCGAGGCAACGACGGCAACTTCCATAATCCAATACGGATACATACTCCGGCCCAACAGCAGATTGCAGACGACAGAGGAAGTGACAGTTGGCGGTAGGTCCGCCCCCAGTCGTTGCGAGATTGCCCGATTCATCTGCACGCAGGGCGGCGATCATCACCAAGGTCGGCTTTGCTTTTTTCTAACGATACCTTTGAACAGTCAATCAAATGTAGCATACGCAGTGCTTCAGCTTGCCATCAGGCGTTGCCTGGCGTCAAGGTCGTTTCTCCTATCAAGCATGGCAATTCCTCCCAAGGTTCCTTAATTACCTCTGTTCCGATTTCCGTCTGGCAAGACGATAGGGTCCACGACTCTGCGGCTACTCCCTTTCGCGGTGACCGCAGTGGACACGGGGCGATCAACCTAGGTAGCCTTGAACCGACCAACCTCACCTGCCTCTCTTGATTCCCTCTGTTATCCGCAGTGGAGCCTAACAAAAGGCGGGCAAATGATTCGACCTTGTCCTGCCAGGTTGGTCTGCATGTTCGTGACAACTGATAATATGGCTCCAGCACCCGTTCATCCGTCAGTACCCTCAGCGAGATGATGCTCCGACAAAACTTGTTGTGCCCGTGGCTTGGACAATATCCCAAAACGAAGCACAACGCCTCCGGTCGTCATTTGCACCATACTCTTCTCCATCGCACCAATGATGAAGCCCAATGGTCAGACTCCAGAGACACGGCGTTACGTACCTACTTAAACACCTTAGCTCGACCGTCAACCTTTTCGATGATCCGGATGGAGGCCCTTGTGCCGCTACTGCCACGCTATGATCAGCCAAGGAACATCACCTCACACCGTCCTGCGGTAACATGCAGGTGCGGCACGGAATGGCAGAGTCTGAAAAGCAGCCCCGACCACCGTCATGCACCTTACCTATCACTATTCACAGTACCCCGGGCCAACGAGACTTACGGCCGCTTCCTCTCCTACTGTGTACAACGTACATTACCTGGGAGCGCCCCGTTTCCGTGTCCCTTCACACGCTACATCGAACACCAAGAAAAGTGAACCACCAACCAGAAGACGTGTGCTCTCACCTCACACCAGCATCATCATTAACAACACGCCTGGTCAACTCTGCTCCAACTTCGTCAGAACGCTTCCACATTTCCCGTACACAACGACATGTCAAAGACGATGCCGACGAGCTGACAAGAACATGCGAAAGAGGTACCCATCGCCGTCATCATGTTTGCCCCTTCTGTCGATCGGATGTGGCTCCAACTCGTGGTGCCGTCTCCGCCGCCTCTTTGCACGGACACCACCACCCGTCTACCGTCTACTCCGCAACCCCTACCTTGCCCTGTCCGGTCCGTGCTAAAATGTCTTGTCAACGGCGCCAACAAAGACAGCTTGAGCGAAAATCAGAGCTTACGACTGGTTCGCATACGACCGGCAACTGTTAAATCGCTAAACTAGTCGCGGCCAACGCGTGGCGGCGACAGCACAAATTCTGCCTGTATGTCGATGTTGGCATTCCTTTTCATCGCCGACCCCAGACCAACGAGTCTGCCATCTACAGATGGCAACAAGCACGCAAATCCACCAGAGACAATTCCGGAAGGAGAAAAGGAACGCCGTGATGGTTCTGTGGCCGAGGATCACACCATTTTTAGGCCGCTACAGACCACGGTGCGAATTTAGTCCCACGCGTACCACCCTCCCGTCCCTCACAAGTTTCAAATTGCCCATCAACTGCAACCTTCCTCTTGCTCTGGAGGTACGCGTACTCTGACCTGACAACCAAACTGGCCATGGACGAACGCCAACACGGGACGGCCCCAAACCCGCGGCAATTTCCTAATCAATGCAATATGTGGGGCTTGCACGGCTTCTCGTCTCAGAGCTTCTCGAACAAATTCATTCGGTGGTGGCAGCAAACGGGCTTGAAACTTTCCACGGCAACGCCATCAGTTGATCTCGTCGCCGTTTCCAATGCCATCTGGCTTCTTACCGCCTTAAGCTGCAGGGTCTGAACCTTTCTCTGGCCATTCATACAGTTTGCACTGACTAGCAGCTATTTGAGATTATCCGGGTCTAAAACCCATGATCGACGCTCTCCCCGGACAAAAGGCGGTCTCACAAAGTTCAATCTCGCAGCTTGTCGACTTTTCCGCTGCCCATGACGTTGCGCGCGGGTGTGTCTTTATGATTCAGTCTTGAACGTCCTGGTCAAACTGTAAAATCAGGGGAGAGAAACTAAGGCTTCGCTACCAAATGCTCATGGAACTTGGAATCGGAGAGTGTCAGCGCTTCCTTCGTCCTCAGACTAAGAGCACGCAAACACAGGCTGATGAGATTGAAATACTAAGCCATTCGCAGGACAACCCCAAGGTCTCATCGGCGACAACCGCGTGTCAGCAAAGCAGCCGATCCCAGCTCATTATCGCGCCTCCAACGGACCTCCAAAGAGTCAGGAGCCGGAGGAGGGGGGAACGGTTCGTGCTGGTGGCTCGGTCATTCATCTCTGCGGAGAGACTTCGCCCTTTCTGCAGTTCATGCATATGATGGATACCGATTCATCCACTCAACGCCTGCAGCTCGCGATCATCTCGCGCCGCCTTCTCATTTTCTTGATTGCTTGTGCATACCGCTGTTGGTCAGGCGGGATTGCCTGTCTTTAACTGTCAATTGTCAACCATCTTACGGAGTACCATGACGCGTTTTCTTTCTCGACGCAATGGTCGTTCTTTTTGCGTGAGGCTCGTATCTTCTCACTTGTCTCCCGCGATGCCTCTGCAATCCAAATCTGTGTGTTCCTGAAGGCGTTGCAGGTCCAAAGGAGCTTGATACAGAGCTCTGAACGGTCTCGGCGGCCTTCCCTTCGATCTGTCTCGGAAACGTTGTAGCAGTGCGTACAACAAGTAGACGAATATGACCAATGATAATCAGATACGCACAGCGCCATCCGCGGTCGAGGGCTAATAACAGAGAAATGTCGCAAGTGCTTGGCAACCTATTAGCAACCCCCATGTCGTCCAGCTTTCCGTGGGTTTGTTAGTGGGTATGTCTGGATGTAATGTATACCTATTGCAATCTGTGTGGTACAGTGCAAGCAACATGGAGACGTATATACAACGGCGACATTTTCTTGCCAACTGCGTTGGTAAAGGAATCGGTGGGTTACGTCCTAACCCAATTTACTCCGCCAGCTTGTTGGTTACAGCCAACCGCCAAGTTCATGGTTTTTGATAGACTGAAGGCCAACCAGTCTCCAATCGAATCCTTCTCCTGCAAACAATCGAATAAGGAGAAGTCGGTATCCGTACACGAGCGTGACAAAATAATACCAAGTCTGGCTGGGTTTCTCAGCTTCCCTCGCCCGAATCCGATTGGAAGGCCGTTATTGACCCCAACGACAGCCCAAAAATACAACTGTGCTCTTTGGCAGGCCGATCCCAGAGCCAACTCCAAGATTGTCTTCAGTACAGACCTGGTCCTGGACGGTTCCTGCCAGCCGCTGATTTTCTCCAACATGAAATGGGCTAAATAATTTCAAATCGTCGCGACGAAACACAGGACAACCTGCAGCACTCGCACCACTTTACGTGGACACATCATTAGGTTCTGTGGCTGGCAGAAGCCTCAAAGGCATAGTCATAGTCACACCAAGCCGACCGCTCGTGTGTCAGCTAGACCGACTGTCACTCCCTCAAGCATTAACTCAAGTGTCAAACATCAGTCAACTTGCTGGCAGAAGCGAAAACATGACGGGCAAACCGGTCTTGTCAAATGGATGCCGAATGCACTGGACCCCCGCTTGATCAGGATTCGCTCGCCGTTGCTTGCTGTGTCATGAAACCACTGCGGATAAGGCATCGTCCAAATTGTACAGACGAGACCAAACCTTGGGGGGGAAGGTGGTGGCGTGGTGTATCTTTTTGTCTTTAGATAGACTTTACCTCAGGGGTCTATCGTCAGTCCCATCCCCTACTCCCACCTCGCCCGAAACAGATCAGAACAGACGGATCGTCAGCGATAACATGTCTGCGACAATTGAGCGAGAGAGCTACCGCGAGGCTTGCTAGACAAAGTCGTCGTATGTTTGCTGCAGTCACCATGTTGGTGCCCGGCGCATGCGTCCGTGGGAATCACGGGTTGGACCTGCTATGCAGCTCATCCACACACGACTACCAACGAGTCTCCAACAAATGTGACAGAATCGGAACAAGTCCTGGGCACCACAGATGAATATAACGGTGCAGCCCATCCTTGGGAACATATGCAATGCCATAGGCGCTCCTACCATGTAGAGCCCCCTAACTATAATGGAAAGACAACGAGACAGACGTTTCAGGCCTCACGACGGCACGACATACATTTTGAGCTGACGGCTCCCAGTGCCTTGATACATGGTCGTCGTCGGTCTGCGAAATTTATTCGCATACCGCTTCTTTGCGGCAGCGTACGCGTGTCAACTCTTCAAACCGGCATAAACAAAAAAAAGCAAAAACCTGTCTTTGCCATATGCAACGTCGGCCCATCTCCGGACTAGTTTGCGAGCCCCAGAGGCACCCTCGCATCCAACACGCATGCACGCTGCAAGATGCCTATAAGGGAAAAAGTTGTTGGCCCCTCATGTAGCCGCACCCAGGGCGAGCCACTCGGCGGTTTCTTCGAAAACCATTTCGAACGGGCTCATGGTTCTCATCGCGATCTGAGCCCCCAAGACGACGTACGCGTCCATGTTCGAGCATAACCAGGACAAACCTTGGTCCGGACTTCCTATGTCGACAATTTAAAGTGTCTGGCACATGGCGCACGTACGCGAATTTCAACTGCATGAATGGGTTGCGATGACCGAAAGTTCCCTCGGAATGAAGAGCAGGAACGCCAAGCTGGTCCGAAGCAACCGACTCCCTTAACGGCTGTTGGCTGGCTGCATGCAACCACGTCGGACCTGGGCTGGGCGTAGCCACCAACACCTTGCCTTGACGTAGCCAGTTTGGCCGACAATGTCACGTTTGGAAGCATCAGATCAATTCGGCCTGGTGATAAGAACCAGCAACGTAGCGGGGGCCGACTGGTCTCGTATGCCTGATGTATCGACAAACATCCGGTGAGTGAGAGACTGCGCCAATTGAACGACCAAGAAAGAAAGAAAAACTTCGAACTCCGTCAGTCAGTCACCACGGGAACCTGATCTCGTAATGCTGCCTTAGTGGTAAGACGGCCATGGACAGAGTCGGATGCCGAATCACTGTGTACACTGGGCTATAGCGTGCGGAGATGAAGGCAATCAGCCAGCCTTTGGTAAAGAAGTTGCCGGGGCCTCTTTTCGCTTCTCGAACGGCTTCGCATGTGTGGATGGACCAGACCATCATGAAGAGCCCAAAGGCCCTTCATTCGGTGAGTCCATCACCGATACGATAATGGCCCTCTTGACACCGAGCGCATCGAACGGATACTACAACACATTTCTCGTCGGCCTCGTGCGGTTTAGAGTTTTCTCCTTCCCCCTCCCCCGTTCCTGAGATTGACAAGAGAGGCCAACGTCCGCCCCCTCTGCAAGAAACTCCGCGCTCTTCCATCCACACCACACCCAATATTAGTCCGCTTGTTATGATGAGTCGGCAATGGCAGAACGGGCTGCAGCGAAGGTGGATCACTGGGCGAAGCTCATCCCGTCGGTTAGACACCACACCATCTGACATACCCGCACGTAAGCATGTACAGTTGTTCCACGATAACACAAGAAATTGGCTTGCAGTTGCCGGTCAAGTGCCCGGTGCCACATGAGCATACATGTCGAATCCAATAGTAGTACACACCCGTCTTCGATGCAGGGGCAAGACCAAAGTGCTTCGTCCTTCTTAAGCCAAAGAGGCGAGAGAATGTGACGCCCAACAGAAATAGACGGGGATAGAAACCCACAAAAAAGCGCCTCCACAGTGTATTTCTCCCTCCCACCTACTTTCTCCCTCTCGCACTCTTCTGTTTTGTTTCCCTGTCCGTCAAGCTCTGCGTAAGTGACGCCTGGACGCCAAGGGCTCGCGGAAGTAGAGCTCCCAGATCCGGAGTGGAGAGAAGGGTTTGTTTGCGGTTCAGGGCTTGCATGGCTGCCATGTGGAACGGCCGACTAGCTCAGCGAGATTGGCTGGTGTGAAAGGGCCGAAGAGAGGCTGGGGGCAATGTGTGTTATTTTTTCCTACCACCGTCTGTCCACATCTGAGTGAGAAAGAGGGGAGAGAGAAGTTGACGCTTGGCCTTGGAGTCTTACAGTTGCTGATCGGACTTATGGCCCTATTAGGACCAGGAACCCGGTGTATGTACAAGCAACGAACCGGTCGGTGAAGGTCATGGGTGGGAAGGGGTTGTGAGAGAAATCCGCTTCCCTCATTTCGCTCCCCGAACCCCGACTCCCTGAGGAGCCACCAGTATTTCCAGGCCCTCAGGGATAAGCTAACTTGACTGATGAGGATGGAGGTGCCTGGCCTGTCCTGATCGGAAATGCCATGTGGCCCGTAACAGGGCTATCCCAGAAACAGAGCTTCGAGACGATTCTCCGTTCATATTATCTCGAGATGTTCCCTCCACAGGGGCAGAGTTGCTGTGGACACTCAGTAAGTAACATTGCTACTCAGCATACTATGGTATGGTCGGACGCTAGAGACCTTGGCATAAACTCGAGGTTATAGCCCGGCCATGGACGGGGTACACTGAAGCCTGTCTTGCCTCGCTTTGCTCTGGAACTTGGCCCAGGAGGTGGACACCGGGCATCAATATCACGCGAGCCTGCACGCCTTTCTATGTGGAGAATCCGTGAGCCCATGGCATGTTACGGAACGCGGTCACTTTCCCAACGCGGACTTGTCGCACTCTTCGCGATGCGCGAGCGCATCTTCATGTCATCCCATTACCAACGCCGCATCTCCATCCAAAAAAGAAAGAACACGGGATTGTCTTGAAGAGGATGTGCCCTCCGTTCAACCAGCCTGCCGGCTTACGCAGTGCCCGCATCCGTACAAATACCCCAGCTCGGTCAATCAGCCCCGTCCCCCATGTGCCAAGACAAGAGAACTCGGGCGAAGTGCGCAATACGGACAACCGTATCCGTACCCTCAGGTCGATTGAACCTTGAGGGTGTAGGTGTAAGCACGGCGCGGCACGGCTCGGTCAGTTAGTTCGCATTTCTCTTGACGCTGGTCTGCCTCGGGCCCGCCCTTCCATGCACTGACATCCGGCTAACGCCCGCTACCTGCTGCCACCATACCCGCCGCATAACCCTCGTGATGCTGTCGGTGTGCCGGTGCTCGTTGCGCGATGATGGGTCGAGGATATGTGAGGTGATCGGAGTATGATGAACCCCATTAGACTAGTCCTGCGACGACAAACATTACGTGTAGCCGACCACATGCACCTCCTAACCGGCTCCGATTAAGAATCAATACCACAGTAAACCCAGCCACATACTACAGACCCCGTCAGCATGCATTTATGAGACAAAACATGGGTGATCGTCCCCTTCCCCTTGCCGCTCCCCCCTACGGCCACAATTCGACCTTTTCCCAGTCACCGACCCTCTCCGCGCCGTCCGCCGGCTCGCCGCCATCGGGCCCAGCGCCGACGAACCGGTAAAGCCACCGGCGCGGATCCTCGGCGTCGCTGAGGTCCGTCTGGTCCACCTCGGTCGGCACAATCACCACAACGCGGAAGTTGGCCCTCGCCACCGCATCGTGCAGGTCCTCGACCTTCTGCCCGAGCTTCAGGTCATCGCTCGGCGGGTTGGTCGTCCGCGGCGCCCCGGGCTCCGGGTTCCGGAAGGTGCCGCGCATCGCGGGGCTGAGGTTGCCAAAGTGCGCCGTCAGCTCGCGGTCAAAGGACCAGTTGTCGTCGGGGGCGACAGATTTGCCCTCCGGCAGCCCCTTTCGCTGCTTCTCGGCCTCGGAAGACGGCAGGCGGCGCATGCGCGCGAGGAGGGTGTCGCGGAGGGCGGAGGCGGCAGGTGAGTCCGCCTCGACGTCCGGGCCGAGGACGTAGGCTTCGCCACGGAGGCGCCATTGGACTCTAGCGGGGGTCCAGAAGCAAGCCTCGACGAGGCTGCCGCCGCCCGAGTTGTTGGTGGTCGAGGCGTCGGAGCCCGGAGGGAAGAAGTCGGCGACCTTGGACATGCGGGCATCGGTCGTCAGGGTGAGGATGTCCGATTCGTAGACTGGCGGGTTGAGGGGGGCCGTGTTTTTGGGGTTGACGGGCAGTGAGGCCCAGAGGCCGCGGTAAATCACGGTGCGAAGCCGCGCCGAGGGCTCAGAGGAGGAGGTGGTGGTATGGAGAGTTGCGAGGGTGAACTCGGGTGAAGACATTTCAGTGACGTCCTTGAGGAAAGATGAGCGCCAGGGCGCAGGGCCGGAGCCGGACGAGGTGGCGGACGAGGACATTTTGGGGGAGGTTATCAGGTGTTGGGATAGTTTGGTCAGGCGGGAGGTGAGGTTACGGGTGGGAGTCATAGGCTAGCCTTTCACTCAAAACTCGTGCGCAGTGGCCGTGAGTCGAGATGGTTGAGATGAGAGCGTCGCTGGCGTTGTTGGTGAAGAGGGTGAGATTTTTTTTTTTTTCCCTCCTTACCCTCTAGAGGATGAGGTTTGCCGGGATGCTTGTGCCCGTCTATGATTTACCATCGTTGAGGAGCGGGGACAACCCGCCTGTGATTGTTTTTTACACGTCAACGTGAGATATTTGGAGACCATTGACCGTTCATTAAATAAGTTTCACTGAGTTGTCTATGTTTTTTTTTTCCGCTGCATTTCTCAAGTCTTGGTGATCCATCTGGTATTGTTGGGGGGGGGGGGGTCCTCCCTCGCCTGGGGAAAGACATATAGCGTGATAGATGGTTCGGCGGGGGCCGTCGGACGGTCTGAGGTTTACCCCGCTGTTCGTCATGACGTCGGTCGGCAACCAGTCCGTGGGAGAGTCATATACGGTTGCGCGTCGACGAGCACTCGTTCTTAGTCTGCGAAGGGTTGAGTTTATGATGAGTTATTTGACACTGAGGGATGTTTTTAAAATATGTCCAAGTTTAAGCATGAGTTCTCGACGACTGAGTCGAGGGGTCCTTAACATCCGTCCTCCACTGCCCATGCTGTGCGTCACGCGTGTTGGCTCTCAACAACCGCATATGCAAGCCTCCCCGCACAACATCAATTGTGAACCAGGCTGCAGGGCCAGAAGTTAGAGATTGAATGTTTCATTGGGTGCCGATTCGGAGAATAGAGAGTAGATGCTTTTCGAGTGTGAGCCTCCTCGGTGTGTCGCTTCGCACACGGGACATCGACTCCGGTAGGTCCCGCAGGCGAAAATTACTGCGCCGTGAACGACGGCGAGGGCTGCAAATTGAGCTTTGTTCTATTCCTTCCCCTCCTCATCCAGCATTGGCTCCTCCTGTCCCCCAAGGCCAGGTTGGCAACGCGGGCACGACATGCGATGCGAAACCAAGTGTGAATGCTGTCCTTGGTAGGGTATAATTCAAGTCCGCGGGCCCCAGCCAAAGTTGCGAACAAGAGCGGCGGGAGGTGCCGTGGTGTTTTATTGAGAAACACGCTAGTACATCTCTGCAGCTTCTCTTCTTACCGAGAGTCCCGTCGGTCCATGCCGGCAGACGGACTGCTCAGTCCGAGTCCGATTCCGGGCGAGATGCCGAGCCCGACCCCGAGTCGGGACACAACTTGAGCCTCGTACCTGATTCTTCATCCTTATCAATAGGGTGAGCATTCGCCACTGGATCAGCATGGGCGAATAGTCCCCGGAGGCTGTGGCACTTGGTCCCGAATCGAGGTTCTTGTGAAGAACCGGAGATCAAGCAACTGAGAGCGGACTCTAGCTGTAGCGGGGGGATACCTCCACGAGAAGTGGTATACACCTATTGCCGCCGAACTCGATCGTGTCATTACAGCTGAGAGACGAGCTGAGAGACGAACAGCTGCAGCGGCAACAACTGTCTGCCATCCATTTTGTACTCCTCTCATTGAAATCCTGAAATGATGTGGATGAGGTCTTCCAGACTGAGGATGAGTGCCCCCCCGTGTCGTTTGTAGCAAGACTCGAAGGCCTCCAGGGTCCCACGTTCATCTGACGTTTGATCTCTTCTGACTTGCATGCTAAAACAGCCACGATCTCGTTCGAACCTCGATCTACACGGCTGTGCCCTATCCGTGGTGCGCAGGAAGAGAGTTGCAAGTACCACGACGCTGCATGGCACTCATGAGCAAGGAAAAAACGATTCCACCTTCCTGGTCTCAATTTCTAAACTGGACTGAGCTTTGTGTCCCTTATTCGACCTTGTACCGGGGTCATTCCGTATGCAATTTTTTTTTTTTTTGGCCCGAGAACAGCACATGCCCTCTTATCCTTCTCACAACTCATACAGGCTGGCGTGCTCATAAGAAGATACCCGGCTCCGGTAGTCACGAGAGACAGGAACTCCCCCCCAATTGTTCATGATGGTATTGTTACGCGCCGCTGATGGAGCTTTGAACAGGCATGCTCGCGTTTGGCTTGATCGGAGCATCAAAAGGACTATCGGTAGAGGTCTGCGTGGGACCGCTTGAAACGTTGCTTGTGCGAGCTTGACGGCCTTTGGTTATCAGAATCGAAGCAACTATGCGCCGCGCCGTGAGAAGCAGCATTTGGGGCCCTGTTGAGATCCCACCAACGTCCACCTCCCGAGCCACTCGCGAGACGCACGCACGTGTAGCCTACCATAACCACCCTGTTCGTACACGATCCTTGTCTGTGAACACCCGGTGACTGGAACTTCAGGTGCTGTAGGCTATCCGCAGCCAGAATTGAGGGGGGAGCATCCTGCTTCTACAACCGGACCTCGCATAACTTGCCGTCATACTACGACGTCACTACGCGCACCGTAGAGAGTCGCCGTGCTGGCAAATCATCCACGACGACTCGCTGCTCGCAGAGTGCTCGTCGACTTTCGAGTGCACAGTGACGTATGCGCGTCTACGAACAATGGTGTGAGTTTCGTACGGCTGATGGCCATGTCGTCCCTCGAGACTTGGCCGGGGTCGCACAGGAACTCCTGTGATGGATTCCAATTTCATACGGGCGTAACACACAGGATTGAAACTCCAGAAGCTTGATCGAACCTCACTGGTAAGCACATGCCGATTCGTGCTTTGTATGATGTCCTACCGGGCGCCACTAGTGACATTAATTACGCTGGATCTTGCGCTTTGTGGCCTGCTAACCAAGCAGCTGCGTGCCTCAAACGTGAGATACTTTGCACCGCGCATGTCCATCGACCATGCTTTGTGCTTCGATAACACGAAGATGGTTCCTTAATTCACTTGCTTGTTAGACCGCCCAAGACTACGTAACTATGATCAAGATGTAACTGCGCAAACTTCAAATTTCAGCCATGGTATCACGCCCCAGCAGACGACTAGATCGGAATCGTATGTCCATCGTAGATACAAAAGTAAAGTACACATCACTCTCATGCACCGTCCTTCATCCTGTACGACAGCCCTTAATCCAACCCAGGGAGCCAGCCGTTGCTATTCAGCGAACTCAGTCCCTCGAAGTTGGGGCTGGCGTTGTCCTCGGAAGACTGCCGCGGTGGCGGCATAGCGCTGTTGCCGCCCTGGAACATGAACATCTGCTCATTCGTCGGCATCCCCCCGGACCCAGACGCCATGTTCCATGCTTCGAAGTTCTGGTGCCACTTGGCGCCGTCGTTGAGAAACCAGTCCTGATCTAGGCCATGGAATACCTGGTTCGGCGACACCTGCCGTGTATTCGGCCCACCCGACCGGCTCGTCTGCGATGGCGTGAGGTTGCCCTGAGAGGCGCTCATCGGGTTGAAGCGCTGCTGCTGTTGGTAATTCGGCACCGGCTGCGTGAGACCCGGTTGGGACCAGCCGCCGAGGGAGTCGGGGCCAATGTTCATGCCCGAGGCGTTGTTGGGCACGGGCTGGCGGGACGGGGGCCTCGCTCCGCTTATTTGGGCCAGGGACGCGCTCGCCATGAGAAGGTCTGTCGTGCTGGGTGGTGTGCCCTGCTGGGTCACCTGGGTTTGGGTGTATTGGTTGAGCGGGCTGTACTGGTCTGGCTTAGTCGTCGTTGGCGAGACGGGCTGCTGTGGGGGTGAAGGTGATGTCGTGATGTTTGACCTAGGCGAGGGCACGTCTGAGGTGTTGAAAGTGCCGTACTTCTCGTCGGTTCGTTGAAGGACGGCCGAGGCCTCCTCGGGGAGCTCGACGTTCCACTTGCGCGCCAGGACGCTGATGATGCTGAGTGTTCGTCTGGCGCATAACCAGTCCTCGGCTATCTCCTCGAGATGCTTCACGCCGTGGATGATGTCTCTCTTGGCCGTTTTCTCGGGCAGGTTGAGCATGTGGATGGTGCAGGCACTGTGAATCATGTAGACGGCGATGTTGCAGATCTGGCGCAGGTTCCACGTCTTCTTGTACAGGCGCATCAACTTTGAGATGGCACCAGCGTTAGCTGTGCATATGCGTCTGGGCGAGACGTGAGATGGGAGCGGTGACGCTGAAGGTGAGTATTTCAAAAAGGGCCGGAAGAGATGAATGTATTGGAGGTGAAAGAACATGCTGCGGCGCAGTTAGCAAAACGATCGATACCCCGTCGCCAAGGTGTTGTTTTCAAGACTTACTGGACAAGGATCACATTGGGTAGCTGGCCGTCCTTCGGCTCCAGCTCCTTTGGTAGCTCCTTTCTCCAATCTTCGAGCCTCCGGTGTAACTCGCTCAGCTTCTTCAGCTCAACAGATTTGCCGCTTGACCGTCCAATGTGGTTGGGGTGGTAGAAGAACAAGAGCAGGTCGCTGCTTATTTCACATAGTTGCGACAGCTGCAGCCCTATGGCTCGCGTTCGTGACGGTTGCTTGGCGGTCTGGTCGAAGCCAGCGTCGGTGTAAGGCGCCCACATTTCAGCGTCCTCGCTGGGAAATACGTCGTATTTGGGGACGTTGTATGAATTTTTGGGTATTTGGGGGAGACGGCCCAGGTAATTCGACCAGGCTTTGTCGAAGAGGAAGCACCCCCAGAACGTCATCCTCCGGGCGTCGACAGCGTGCTCGCCAAGGTTTTCTTTGTCGGTCGACATTCCGCCGTCGTCAAAGTTCAACCCAATGTCCTGGGCCATCCGGAACGCCATCCCAGAGTACACCCAGCCCTTGGCCTCTCGCCCGCATCCCGCTTCCCGCACCGACATGAGCGCCAGGGCCTGGACAGTGGTAAGCCGTGGGCGTTCGTACTCGTCGTTCTCGACAATTAGGCGCTTCGCTTCGGCGAAGAAGTGATCGCCCTTCGTCCGGTTGTCACCGGCCGTTCCGTAGGCCCCTGGGACGCTGGTGAAATGGCAGCCAAGAGACAACATGGCGTTGACCAATAATGGCGAGCAGTAGATGGTCCCCTTGGTTTGCAGGCCGTGCCTGCCTCTGAAAAAGTCTCGATAAAATAATGTTTTGGAAAGCGTCGTGAAATATGTGTAATGCCAGTTGAAGTACATGTTCATTAGATGCGCGATGAGTTCCTTGTCTTTGGTAACTCTTGTCCAACTGGTGACAGGGTCCTCATTGGTGAGGTTGCTGTCCGACACTGGCTCATTTTCGTTGGCATCGCTGGAGTCGCCGAGGTAAATGAGGTGAGACGTGCCACCAATGAAACGAACCGAGCCATTTTCAAGACGTAATTCGCCCATCTTGCGGGCGAGTTCCCTCTCGCCTTCGATGGGCATGTCCGTCGGATACCCGTCGTCTCCGTTGTCGTTGGCCTCGGCCTCTTGAATTAGGGTTTCCTGCTTCAAGATTTGCTCCGCCACCGAGTCCAGGCTGTCGCATGTCCTGATGCGCTTCACGATTTCGGGGACCTCGTCCTCGTTGGCGTTGAGGATGGCCTCGATGAGAATCTGAAGGGTCGAGTTCCGGGCTTTCATGCTATCGATCTTTTCCCTGTAGACGCCTTTCCGGCGGTGGTCCGAGTTCGGGTCATAGACACACTCGGTGCCGTAGACACTGGCGCAGGCGGCGCAACTCGGCATGGCGCCGTCGCATTTCGACTTCCTCCGTCGGCAGGCGATGCAGGCTGTACTCACACAGCGTCGTTTTTGTGAGGCCGAATCGCCTCCCCTCCTCGACTTCTTCTTAGTCGGCTGTGGGGCGGCAGACGAGGTTGAGGAAGGATGTGTGAGAGAACCGACGGAGGTTGATTGAAGTAGCGGCTGTCGATCTTGGCCGTCCATTGTGGTTTTGAGATAACAAAAGGAAGATTCGTCGACTAATGGAAAGGAGGTTGAGCGAAGGGCCGGAGATGCTGGGTCCAGGCCCCAGATGCGCGGAGATGTGGGAATCTGATGGGGACAGAATCCCGGGGGAACGGGGGGAGGGGGACGGTGTGGACGGCCGCAGCTGAAAGGACAGCGACTGCCCCACCAAACGGGAGTATGGGAAAGCCTGTGAGATGACGATGCACCCTATGCTAATGCCGATGAGACAGACCGGACAGATCACTTAGACAGAGAGGGGCTCGAGATAGGGCAGCGGAGAGAGGGGGGGATTACGATGCGGGCGTCTCGGTGAATGAAGGTACCCTACCCTGCCGTCGAGATAAAGATGCGGGCGGCGATTGGGCGTGCAGGGGACGACGGGCTGGCGCGACGCTGCGTCTGATAACGATCTGAGGGAGGAATTTGGGCAGGTGGCTTGGCTCTTTGGGTGAATGGGGATTTTATAAAGGGCTGTTGGGCCGCTGCTGGATCGGCTTGGTTCCGTGCAATGTTTCGAGACCTTGGATTCTAGCGCTCTTACAAGTTGTTTTCCGGCCTCGTTTTCCTTACGTCTTTTGCGACGAATCTTGAGGGGTGCCGGTCGTTGATTGAGAAAAGACAAGTCTTCAAAAAAAAAAAAAAAAAGTTCCGGGTCTGGGAAGGAACATCAGAACATGGTCTTATGAAAAAAGGAAAGAAATCGACTGGGCAGAACCAGAACTTGGGGTCTGGGGGTTCTTGGGGGGGAATGACAGAGAGAAAGACCTCATGCGCCATGCCACTGGCCTGAGCAGTGACGGCTAAGTGAGAAAGAAGCGCTTTGGTTGTGAGACCCGACAGTACGTCGTTATTGCATAAGCGCACCCGATACTTACATATTACGTACGAGAAACGGTCGGAATGCCTTGGCCTTGGCGGCGGGTGTATGAGAGACAGTACGAGAGGCGCGCAGCTGAGCGCTGTAGCGCGAGGTCTCCGTAGGGGCTGAGCGAATGAGTCGCAGCACTAAACAGAAGAGCAGAGGCTTGCTCGGTGGTAAGAGATGGCGGGGTAGTGTAGATTCCGCGGTGGCAGTCTAGAGGGAGAACAAGGCAGGCAGAGAGCCAAACAACGTGAGGTAAGGGAATGTGCGGAACTGTCAGTGCTGACACCGTGGGTTACTGTTGCAGTGCTTCTTAATTTCGTCGCACAAAGTCTGAGGGACCCGTCTCTTGTCTTGTGTGGAAGCCGAGGCAGGAACCTTTGGCCACATGGGAGGCGGGATTCAATGGCTGAGAAATCCACCGGCAGTGACTTGACAACGTCAGGCCACAGGCAGGGAATGACAAGAGGCAAGGTAGTCGGTAGTCTTATCGGGCTGTGGGATGGAATTGACTCCGATAGCCGCAGCTTAGGTCAAAAGTAAGGCGCTGCTCTGCTGTGCATGGCGAGGTGAGAGATCTGTGTGAGAGGCTAGGTGAGAGTGGTAGTGGTGTATGTGTGTACCTGGACCGGTCGGTCTGATCTGGAGGGGCTGCTGGTTGATGGTGGAGAGATTTGGCCAGAGAGACTGTGGCTCACTCGAGGGAGGGAGTCCGAGAGTCGCAGGGTAGCCACAGTGAGTTATTTGGATAACCCGCAGAAATGGCAAGAGAAACTCGAGAGCGTCAAAAGCGAGTCTTGATCGAGGGCGTTCCGGGCCGGGGAACGGGGGAGCGGGACGGGGTCGGTCGGTTGGTACGATGGCAGGTGAAGACAGGCTGAGTGAGGTAGATGAGCCTGCTACGGGTACAGCAGCTTTGCATACCTTGCCATCAAAGGTAGTTTGTGCTTGGTTCCATTTAACCTTTTGACCATCCAATGTCATACGCGCCTTCCGGTCGTTCCCTCTACAAATGCGAGAATAATAATTCCAAAGCATACAGAAATGGAAGGGAAAAAAAAAAAGAAACCCCTGGATGGCGAAGAATTTGAGCTGTGGCCGCCCTCCTTCCCGCCCGCCCTGTCTCCTCTGAAGACTTGAGTCTTTTGACCCTCTTCCCAGCAACTGGGGACGACATGAACACCTCCGCGGCCCGTCACTGCACGAATTGGGTCTTGAGCCGGCATGGAGGGAGCAACCTTGTCAATGCCGCCATGCAGACAGGTGAAGTGGGGATTGTTTCCAGTCTCGGCAACAAAATTGAAGAGACTTGACAGGTCCATCGGTCACCCGCCGCAACATGTTACAGTATAGGCTTACCTGTTGTTACTCATCGAACGGATGGATGTACAATACCGGTACGGACCAGTAATAACAGCCGTGCTTGGTCGGCATTTTTGTGTGGGTGGCCCGTTGACATGCTCAAAACTCTCTCTCTCTCTCTCGCTCTCACTCTCACTCTCACCTTCTTCCCCTCTGACCCAAAAAGTGGAGGAGGTGAGATGTGTGAAGTTCCGCGCCACGGAGGTGTTCATTCAGACAAAATAAGTAGCCCAGTTTTGCCCGCGTCTGAACACTGAACACTTCGGGTTTGACCATCGCAATCTTGGCACTTTCTTGGCTCAATTTCGTTTCCAAGAAAGATGTGGTTTGGAACCGTCACTTGAGCGCCTCGGATTACCTCTTTTCATTGACCCTACATGCTTTGTGATGAGGGATGTTCTTGAACATGATCCCATCTAGACATGCATCATGCCATTGCGTATACCGGATTAATACATACCCGCCTCGTTTTTTAACGAACCTGGGGAAAACACCCGTTCCCAGAATCTGGAGATGAAGGCCATGCTTTTAGCGCTCTGTCTTTTTCTTTCCCCCTTTTCCCCTTTGCGGATGGTGATGATGTATTCCCAAACCGCCTCCGAGCTCAGTGCAACCCAGAAGCACCAAGGGAGAAAAAAAAAGAATTTAAAGTCCTGTACCCACTTCGTTTCGATCGTGAAATGGTGCACGTGCCATGTCCCCCACAACGAGGAGTGAAGCCTCCCCCACCTTCTAGTCCGACCTGAATCCCATTTCCCACGTCCCCGGCGAAGGGGAACCTTCTTCACCCTTCCCCGCCGACCACCACTCCTCGCTTTCGCCTAAGACAGATCCATCCCCGTCCCCGTCTCCGTCTCCTTGTCTTGGTTTGGTCCTAGTCGGTGACATTACCTCACTTCACGTTACACTCGCCTCCGTTCCACCCGCTCCATCTGCCCGGTTGGTATTCAGTGGCTTTGTCTCAGCTTGGCATCCAGCCCCGGTATACGTTGGACATCCGGATAATACATCTGGCTCTGCTGCAAATCCTGACAGACATTTTTGGGTGCAATCGTTGGGCGCCAGAGAGAGAAGCCAACTCACACAACCCTCTTGCGTCGCATCGGACACCTTGACTCGGTGAATGGAGCCTACCTGATCACGTCGGATCCTGCTCAAAGCTATGGCCATCCTCACTGCCATCTTTGGATACCAGGCCTGAGAGATAGCGTGTCTGCCAAAAGCCTAAATACATACGAGAACCAATGGCTGAGGTGCTAGCCGTCATCGACGTTGCCCTCCGCATCACTGAGGTGGTCCAGCGGCTGTGTGCCTTTGTCTCTACGGTAAAAGGTGCAAAGGATGACATCCTCAAGCTTACCCAGGAGCTCTTGGCTCTCAGGGGAGCAATGGAGCATTTTGATGTTCAGGGAGTGAATGAGTCGGATAACGCTCTCCCGGAACACGCCCAGTCTATGCTCAGGATGGCCCAGGACACTCTCAACGCCATGCAAAAAAAGTTGGACGCCCCCAAAAGTACCTCCTCCATGGGCCGTGCTGTTCAAAGCCTGACTTGGCCGCTCCGCGCCGGTGATGTTGAGAAGTACCTCGGCACTCTGGAGAGAGTCAAAACCTGGTTTATTATGGTGCTCATGAGAGACTCCCTAGATGCCACCTCGTCCGTCTTTGTCGAGGTGCAGAAGCTGACGGCCCTGGTCCACGAGGACATGATTGCACGCAGAACTGATCAGTTGTTTGACGAGGCCGCCGACTTGTTGAAGTGGCTCTCCCCCGTCGACTGTGAGGAAAAGCTTCTCAGCTACAGACACGACCGTGCGCCAGGGACCGGACGATGGATCCGTGACGACCGTTTTCTGGGGTGGCAGAAAGGCGGGCTAACGTCGTCACCAGTCTTCTGGATTACCGGGCGGTGTAAGTCGGCTTTCTTCTGCCTTTCCCCCTATCCATGGTCTCGTCAGCGTGAAATGCCATATACCCTGTATAGCTAACAAAATCAGCGGGCTCGGGTAAGACTGTACTATTGTAAGACGGTTGCAACTTTGCCATCGGTGCCGACGTGGAAACTAACATTCCCCAGCTCGCATCTCGTTCAGGAGCTGCGGGGTCTACCAAGCGCCGACGTCTCTGAGAAAGCTGTCAGTATTGGCGCGGGTTTCCATTGTTGCTCCCTAGACGACGCCGCCTCTCAAGCTGTGCCAAATGTTTTCGGCTCCGTTCTGGCCCAAATAGGCGAAAAGAAACCCGAGATTCTCGACCATGTTCGGCCTCTCAGGAAATCGGGAAACACCTTGATCCCCCAAAACAACTTATCTGTTGAGCAGATCTATGCAACCATGGATGTGGCTCTGGCCTATTTTGACGTCTTTTACCTCATGATTGACGCCCTCAATGAGACAAGCCACGAATCGGTCATTGTCATGGCTCTCCTTACCCTCTGTCAGAATCACCCCAACCTACGCGTGTTGGTTACTTGCACTCGTGAACCAGCTAAGGCCGACCCCATGATCTATGTAAGACACATGAATGCAGATGCGATCAACCTGGACATCGAGGTTTATGTACACAATAGGCTCTTAGCGGAACGCGGGTTTCAGTCTTTGAGTTCAAAGATCAGGGATGAGATCATGAAGAAGGTTGTGTCAGAGGCTGACGGAACGTGAGTACATGGTCGGCGTGATTTGGACCGACACGCTTTTGCTGACCCGGTGAGGTAGCTTCCGCTGGGCCAAGCTCTGCATGGATAGGCTGAGCACCTTGCGCACCGGGCGAGACGTACGGCGGGTCCTCATTGATATGCCCTCCACACTAAACGGATTCTACGCCGGAATCCTCGCCCGAATTCCGGAACAAGACCGGTCCATCACCCGGGAGGTGCTCACATGGCTGTGTTTCTCCCTCCGGCCTTTGCGTCTTGACGAGCTTGCGGAAGCAGTCGTCCTCGAAGAAGATGATACCGATATTGACGGCGACAGCAGACTGACGGATCCCTCTGTCATTCTAGACATCTGCCAGGGTCTGGCGCATGCCGGCGACCAGTTTGTCACGCTCGCTCACGATTCCATCCGCACTTTTCTCCAATCCGACTGGATTCGATCTTCCAGCGCCGCAGAATACGCATTGAATGCGGCCGAATGCCACAGCAAAATCATGCGCAAGTGCCTTACCTACCTCAACCTCAGACCATTCCTCTCGGGTCCAGTCGATGCGCTGTGGCAGGTCGACGCACGCTTGACAGTGTACCCGCTACTTGACTACGCCACCTTCATGTGGCCCATGCACTCGGAGCGCTTCCCTCTCGACTCAGAGGACGAGGACCTCATACTCGATTTCTTCGAGACCAAGAAACTCGGCCACGGCGGATCGTTCGAGGCGTGGGTCCAGGTCATCCTGCATACAGACGAACTCCATGTCATCCGCGGCACGGAACCTGTCTACTACGCGGCGTCTTTCAACATGTCGTCCATCCTCAAGCTCATACTCAGGCCAGAGCACGGGGTGGACGTCGACAAGAGGGGCGGGCGATACTCCTCGCCGCCCCTGTTTGTTGCGTTGTGGCGGGGCAATATCGAGGCGGCGAAGTTACTGCTTGAGGCTGGGGCGGACCCGGACGTTTGGGACACGAGCGGACAGACCAGTCGGCGGATGGCGACGGCAAGGGGGCTTAAGGAAATTGTGGCGCTCATGGACAAGATGAGTGCGCAAAAGGCGACGAAATCTGATCCAGAAGAGGCGCTTTCTTCGGAAACTCGGGAGCGGGACTATAGCCGGGCAATGGCAACGATCCGGTTGCGGGATATCTAGTCCGGTTGTATACCGAGTCGAGCGGTCATCGGCTGAATGCGTGATGTATTTGTTGTTAAGAAAGCGTATTACGTCGTTTTAGAAGGACGTTGTCGGGATATCTTTCTCTTTTTCATTGTCTACAGAATTAGTAGACTGTAGAAAAGAAATCCAAAAAGGGGAAAAGTCGACGCATAAAAGGTATTGGAGCCATGCCAGCATCGCAGCTACCTAGCTTTCAAGGACGGCGACATAAAAAGGTCGCAGCGGACAAAAGGTAAATAAATACATGGATATAAAGGACCGACCGCGGTTCGAACGCGGGGCCTAGAGATAGGTTGCTAACGAAGCTGCAATCTCTCGCTCTACCACTGAGCTATCGATCCTAGAACGTGTTGAGCTTAGTCATCGTTGATATCCAGGCCCCTAATACATCTCTTGAACCTCATCAAAGCTTGCCCAAACATCTCTTCGATGAATACTTCGGTGTGAGCTATCGGAATCATGCTCTGTTGCCAAACCAGACTCTTTAATGCGGTTGTTGAATTCAATCGTTTTGAGAGCAATTTGGAAAAAATGGTGCAGATCGGCTTCAGAACGATGTGCTGAGAAGTGTTACCCGCCCGAAATAAGTAATGGTGGTGCAGGCCTTTCGCTTGATGTCATGATACTGTGGCTGAGCTGCCCTCAAAATCAATGATCTCCGTGCTGTCACGACAATGGCCACAGCATTGCAATCCAAACGGATGTAACTGGTTCACTAATAGGCGATTCGCACTCATCTTGTGGTCTTTCAGAGATACAGCATGTTAGTCAGATGACGAGCATGTGAATGTTTTTTCCCATCGTCAGACGGGCACTGCATAATAAACATACATTCCTGTGTGGCTGGAACAACATTGGGGGTGAGAGTTCATGATTGATGATGAAGTATGACATTGTGTGTAAATGCACCGCCACACCGAAGCTGGTGGAAGGGGAGAGGCTCTCAAAAGTGGAGAACTATGTCGCAATTGCCGAGGCGGAATAGTCGCGGCGTCGTGGACGGTGATATCTCACCGACCAATGCATGATGATTAAGCAAAAATATCCACACCTTGGTCCGGCCGGCTCCATGTTCTCCACCACTAACGTCACGCCCGCCTGTCCCTCTGTGGTACAACGTATGCGTTTCCCCTCCAGCACATCCGCAGGTGCAGCTGCTCTGAAGAAGACGACGAAGGGGTCCCTGTTACTTTCTGCTACTGTATCACTAATAAACTGATGCTGCATCATTCTCGGATAGGCTACCCACGAGAGATCGACTTTTTTATCTCAACAAATCGCATCGCAGGCCAATATCCGGGTTTCTTTTACTCTGTAACCTAAATCCAAGTTGTTACTGCGTACTTCACATAGCGGTCGGTTCTCTGCTTTTTTGGTATTGCGTTGAGAAAAATCACAGCAAATGGCTTTAGCTAGGTTCGTCTTGCTTACTTTCATTATCGTTTACTACCATCCCATCCCATCCCGTCCCATCCCATCCTACCTACCTCACCTCTTCCCCATCTCATTCAATCCTCCGCTTCATTTCGCAGTCTGGCCGGGACGTGAGATACGCCGAATACAGGAACTACACCTTCAATATCCACCTAAACTTCCATTGGCTGTGATTAACGTTAAAGCTGGCTTCGGTACTGACAATTTGCCCCAGGCCTGTACCTTAATCCACCTTCCTAAACCGCTGCTCCTGACTTTACCTTGCCTTACCTTTCCGACCGCCCCTTCCACCCACACCGATAACGACCTACCAACGTCCTTTTGACTCAGTCTGTGTCCTACACCAATAACGCATCTGCACCTACTAGTACCACCATCCGCTTCGCTCTCTTTGTAGGAGAACCGTCACTCCTCTCCGTTGCAAATACGAGAATCCACCAACTGCGGGACGACATCGGACCTGAAGCGCTCCGTCAGTTGCGAGATTGCGACATCGCCCATACGCTTCCGCCACCCAATACGTACACATTTCAAATCATTCAGCCTGGCGTTCCGAGCACTTCGAGCCGCAGGCCTCGCTGTAGGCCTTGGACTCACGGCCCTAGCAGCCTACCAGCGCAACCAGGCCGAAATGGAGTCCCACAACACGAGAGGTGGACACCTGGATGCCACGGCTGGTCGGGAGGTGGTTTACTGTCACGCCTGCTCGCACGAGTGGTGGCAAGATGAGCATGGCCTGCAGTGTCCTCGCTGTGAAAGCGAGATCACCGAAATTGTATGCCGGCACGAGGACCTCTCTACTGGTATCACCTCGCTAACAAGCTCCCAGGTCTCTCCAGACAACGACCCTAGACTGATTGAAGATGGACCTCCCCTTCACGATTTTCCAGGTCACAGACCCAGGCTGGACGACGATTCTGACCCCGAGGAGGCCGATATTGAGGAACACCTGCACCGAGGCCCCAGCGGCTTCGTTCTTCATCGTACCATATGGGACAATTCCCAGCGTCCGGGCCAGAGCCCTTCGCCCAGCACACGCCAGCCACCCGATGCCAACGATGGAGATCAGATTATCAGGCGCTTTATTGATATGGTTAACGATTTTGGTATGGGCATGCCGCCTCGTTCACCAGAAGAACCCACCCGCGCTCCTGGTATCGGTGGCTTTTTTGGCGGAGGAGGCAATGTTCGCCACTATCATCGAGCCGGTCCTGGAGGTACCACAAGCTTCACGATCGCTACCGGACCGATCCACATCCACCCAGGAGGTAGCCACTCCCCCGTTGGACCCGGAAGCGATCCATTTCAGTCGTATGTTGGCCTCATTCCCCGTAGCCAGCGACCACCTGGACCTCGAATCACGATAGTTTCCCTCAGACCCAATGCTAATCACGCTCCTAGTATCTTCAGCAGCGTCCTGAGCGGAGGCGGCCCTCCCCAAGCTGGCGGGATTCCAGCTGCCGGTCAAGGACAACGAGGGGCTGGGGGAGCCCCCGCGATATTGCATGAACTTCTCAACATGCTCAACCCGGCCAACGCATCGCACGGCGACGCCGTCTACACACAAGAAGCCCTGGACCGCATCATTTCCACACTGATGGAGCAGAATCCTCAGTCAAACGCTGCACCACCTGCAACCGAAGATGCGTTGAACAAGCTGCAGCGCAAGAAGGTGGACAAGGAGATGCTCGGTCCCGATGGGAAGACCGAGTGCACTATCTGCATCGACGACTTCAAAGAGGGAGATGATGCCACTGTGCTACCTTGCAAGCATTGGTTTCACGACCAGTGTGTGGTCATGTGGTTGAAGGAGCACAACACTTGTCCGATCTGCCGTACACCCATCGAAGAGCCCAGCAGTCGCAACAACAACGACCATGGCAACGCGAGCGGCTCAGATAACAGCAATAGCAACAATAACAACAGCACCAACAATGATACTTCCCAACGCGGACCCGATGCCGCACCGGTATCGTCGGGCAACTCTCGCACACCCTACGACTTGGGCGATGCGCCGCCTGGCATGCCTGGACACTGGGGAGCCCCGAATTTCGCGAACCGCCCATTCTTCGCCTACGGGGCTCCACCCGTCCCGGCAGACTCTACACGGCCGCAAAGATCGCCAATGACCGACTGGGATGTGCCATTCCCTCTTTACGGCGGAGCCTATGATGGTCGGGACGATCCTCGAAATGCTGACCTGCCGCCACGTCCCCAACAATCTAGCCGAACGCCCAGCTTCCGCTATCGCAGAGACTCTCATTCGCCCCCCAGTCTTCGCAGGAACATGTCTGATTCTTTCCGAGCCAGACAACGCAGTCCATCGTCTGGCAACTGGGATAGAGACCGAGATGCCAACCAAGACTCCGGGTCCAACCACGGCCCCCTCAACTGGCTGAGGAACCAATTTTCTCGAGGGTCGGGTTCGGGAGACAACAGCAACAACAATGACAATAATGGTAACAACAGTAACCTAAGAGAGCGGCGCAGACCTTGAGCTTGCACGGAAATGGGTGATACCACGGCAGACTACCACTGGCACTCAGCTGGGTCGGACGAGAGCGAGCGAGTTCAACGGCGGCATTTTACGAATTATGAAGTTGGTTGGCGGCGTTTAGCATAGGTTGGGTCTGCAAGTTTCCTCCTTTCAACGGCCTAGGTCACGAAGCTTCATGGCTGTGACCGAAACGTGTATTGTGTAGATAAGTAGCCAGCCATACAGAAAGCAATGATCAGTTCAACCCGGATTGAGACCGACGCAGGATAAGATACTCATGATGAAAGGAGCATGATGGCTGGTTAATTTGGTTCCGCGACGTAGTATATGTCTCGGTGACTCGGATAGTGAGCCCGAACCACGCTGGTGGTGACACAGGAGGAGACGCCTACACACATGAGGTAACGAAATGCGCCAGGCAGGCGTCGGGGTGGTCTTGGACACACGTCGGACTATCATTCGACTGCCCTACTAGCCCTCCGGTTGTTGGGCTTTACCAGGGTGAAGAGAACGACTAGTGCGTCCAGTTGAAACATCACAAACTGAGCGTCTAGGGATGAGAGCCCCGCCTCTTGACCCCAACACTTTGCCCGCAGACCCGTCTCGTCTGCCTGAATCGACGAGACAGCCCGTCACGCAGTGTAGACATGATAGATATTTCGAACAAGTCACCAGAACAAGCACCGTTGTCGAATCTGCGATGTGGGAAGTGAAAAGAGAGAAAAAAAAAGCGCAAGTTGGAAGAGAGATTTCGTGTATACGCCTGATAACACCGGTAAAGCCGTCGTCATAGTCCATACAAATACACATTACCGAAGAATATTAAGAAGAGCTGCAGGAGGAGAGTTAGGGGGGGTTCGTCAAAAAGCAGCCCAGACACACACAAGGAACCTCCCCCCGTTTCCCGCTCGCAATCCCTCGTATCTCCCTTGTAAGTTTTAACAATGCCTCTTTCACATGCACAACATCCTCTCCGAGCCTCTAGACGGTCCTCTCACTACGA
Source organism: Colletotrichum chlorophyti (assembly GCA_001937105.1). Lineage (NCBI taxonomy): Eukaryota > Fungi > Ascomycota > Sordariomycetes > Glomerellales > Glomerellaceae > Colletotrichum > Colletotrichum chlorophyti. Next base: position 189,011 of record MPGH01000027.1, on the reverse strand, counting down.
GAGCGACCGAGCAATCGAGGGGAACAAGCCGAGACAGCCAAACATGAGAAAGATCATCTCCTCTTGACGTTGCGCACGAGGAACGCCCCCACGACGCCGGCGGCTACGGCTACGCCGCTGATGATGGCGACGCCCATGAGCCCCTCGCGGGCGACCTTGTCGTCGACGAGCTGGCGGAGGTTGGAGGCCTGGAGGTTGGCGGGCTCCTTCTCGAGGAGGAGGTCGTTGTAGCGGCGGGCCTCGGCGTAGTTTCCGAGCTTGTAGTTGCCGAGGGCGAGGTAGTACAGGCACTCGCGGCGGCGCTCGGGTGAGACGCGGAAGATTTCCGAGAGGAGACGGACGCCGAGTTGTTGGTCGTTTCGGGAGTCTGATTTTACGAGGCCCTATTTTGGGGGGAACAATGCATGTTAGACGATGGAGGAAAAGACACACAGAGAGAGAGCGAGAGAGAGAGAGAGAGAGAGAGAGAGAGAGAGAGAGGAGAGAATCCTCACCCATGCGTAGTTGAACTTGGTCTGCACGCCGACCATTTCTCCTTCCTTTTCATATTGGGCGCGGAGGACTTGGAGCTCGGATGCCTTGAGGGGCCTGTCGGGTTGGTCAGTCTCGGTGTTCTGGGTAGTGGGCGAGCATGGGATGGGTAAGCGTGAACGGTACGTACGTCTCCGCGTCGAGGGCGTCTGGGTTTCACGTCGGTCAGCTCATGTGTTCTTTTCTACATTTCTTTGCTGCCGGTTGAGTGAGGTAAGGGGAGACGAAGGCAGCGGACTTACAAGGAAGATCGACCATTTTTGCTTATCGCGATGCTGTTACCTCGCAACGAAGGGGTTCGGTTTTGTTACAACGTATTTCTTTTTTTTCCCTTCGTTTAAAGAAGCCCTCGTAGTGGTGAGCTTGTAGTATATTCGCTTTTTGAAGTCGTCGTTACGCGATCTGGGGATCGAGCTGCTGGTGGTGGTGGTAGATGTTTGAAAGGTGGGCTGCTGAAGATCGGTTACAGTGCAGCCGAAAAAAGAATGACGGCAAACCTGCTTCCTGCTCTCTGCTTTGCCCTTCGGAGAGGCGGAGTGGCTGAAGCTCTGACATCTGAAGATGGGCGGGGGGGCCATGGGCCGACCGGGGTGCGGGTCAGGAACTGGTAGGGGCGTCATGTGTGGCGGATGACGACTGCGAGAAGGGGACAGCTGAGCAAATGGGAGGCGATGGAAGCGCGGGGGTGCAGGCTGGCAAGGGGGGGAGGTTCGACCCAGTCACAGGCCGCTGAGTGCAAACAGCGCTCTGCCGATTGTCGTCCCGGTGATTGATTGTCTTTGACGTAAGGTGACCCGATAAGGCCGCCTAACATTTTTTTTTGTTTGGGGTATTTCCGCTTTGGGTCTGGCGACTGGATTGTCACTTTAACCACGACACTTTTCGACACCCGGATTATCGACACGTACAATCACCAACCCGACGCGACTTCGAGACGAGCGCTTCGCATCGCAAGATACCCCTCGATTATTCAAACGTACACGCACACACACGGGACAACCGAAACAGCAGTCAAGATGCTTCTGGCAGAGGAGCCCGCGACGGTATGCTTCCCCCGCATCATTCTCAAGTTAACAATGACACCCTTGAGCACGAGTCGGATTTCGAACGATGGAACTGACCTACCTTCTTGTCGCAGCTCATCCGACACACCATCGACAACTTCAACATCCACCCTGACAAGCAAGCCGTCGCTCGCATAAATGAATCCCTCTCAACCCTCCAACAAGCCCGCGAACTGCGCGTCCGCGAAGCCGAAAATGCCCTCAAAAGTCCGTTTAACATTCCCAGTTCATCTTGCTCCCCTCCCCCCCCCAGTTGTCGAAACCACCAGCTGACGTTTACCTGTCCAGAGCTCTCCCGCCAATTAAACACAATGGCCTCCCAGCACGCCGAGCTCACAGCAGCCCACTCGTCGGCGACCCACGCCTCGGAGATCGCCCGCCTCGACACCACCAAGTTCCGCACCGCCAAGGCCGCCTCCGACGCCGAGATGGAGGCGGAGCGCCTCGCCCAGCAGGCCGCCGACCTCGCCGCCCGCCTCCAGGAGCTCGAGATCCAGGGCCTCGACGGTTCCGCCGACGACCAGGCCCGCCGCCGCGACCCCGTCGACGACGAGGTCCTGCTGCGCCTAAAGGTCTACCGCAGTCTGGGCATCGAGATCGAGAGGGACTCCAAGGACGGCGAGTTCACCCGCGCCGTCGTCAGGAATGACCGCAAGGGCGACGTGCACGTCGTCAACATGGACCCCAAGTTTTCAAAGTTCTTCTACGCAAATTACTTTTGGCAAACGTTGTGAGACTGAGAAATCCTCAGGGTACGCGGTGTTGGGAAGTCTCCTTTTTGTTTTCTGCTGCCTTTTGCTCTGTGTCTTACAGGCAGAGAGGTGTAATGACTGGCGTTTAGGATGTTTATGATAGGATACCATTTCTAGAGAGACGAATTTACTTGTTTGAAACCCTGTTCATACGGCCCCAGTATGCTGGGACAGTTCGCAGTACGACTTTCCAGGTTGGNTTCTACTCATTTGTTTGAGTTTTTTTTTTTTTTCATTTATTGGCCTGCTTAGACCAAGGATGAGATGTGATACAGCCAGACGCCAGATAACTCCCCGAACGCGTGTTCCGTTTCCGCCGCTGGCCTCGGCCTTCCGTTTCCCTAAATCCCATGCTAGAATATGTCCGTACCCAATCCTTCTCCAACCGTTCTTCGCCTTGCTTGGTTCTTCGGGACTCTGCCCGTATTCCACGTTTCAACCTCAACATAGGAAATTGTTACAGACAACTCTTACACGACCCGTTGTCAAGGGCCTGCTTTTCTCAGCATTGTAATGGTGATTGAGAGTCGTCGTGGTGACTAAAGGTGTACTCGAGCTTTTCTCTTCCTCTTTTTCACGTATTAATGATAACTTTTATCTTCCGGTAAGCCAGGTCTTGATTATTGACCTCGTGTTCATGCCACCGCGACCTTTCTCACGGCCTTTGGTGATAGAGACGGGAAATAGTCCCCGTCGACACCGTCAAGCGCGGTGAACGCCATGTGGGTGTTTGTCGGCGTCCGCGCCCGTGAGCTATTCGGCGAGACGATGGTCGTGTATCCGCCCCGGTTACTCTCCGGGCTCCGGTTACGACCTCCTTTCATCATCAGGTAGACATCCCCACCGCCAGGAGTGGTAGGTCCGCCGCTGGGGCTCCGGTGGTGGTGACGCTGGTATTGCCGGTCGGGCAGTTCAAGTCGTGAATTGATGGTCATCCATAATTCATCGTCATTACCGCTTCCTAGGCGCCAACCGCCAACACCCTCGTAATCCCGGTCAATCCCAACCGAAGGAAAAAGGCCGAGCCCGCCCGCCTCTGAAATAGGGGTGATTGTACCGACGGAGACTGCCGAGGCCGATGAGGGCCGGCGCGTGCGACGCGAAGCCGAACGACGAGTTGGAGTTAATGATGGCGAGGAACTGGACGATGACGGAGACTTGGAGGCGTACGAAAGGTACCGGGGGCGGCCCGTGATGTACGATGGCAAAAGCGACAGGGCGAGATCGAAATAGACGAGAATCACCCTGAAGATAAGAACGGTAAACGCGAGGGTTGTTGTGATGCCGGCGAAGATGGCAAGGGGGACGGTGAAGAGAAAGAGGAAGGGAACGATGATGGCGTATACCGGATTGATGAGCGCCATGATTGTTCTCGGTGGACGGATAGACGGAAGGAAGGAAGAGGTGCGCGTTGGGTGGTTGCTCGTTGGCGACCTCATTCACATCATTCTCTCGTCGAGTTGCTTCTGATTGAAATACTCGTCGGGCTATGGTTTAACCTCCGGTCAAGCCAGGTTTGGTTCCGGACGTGACCAATATGTCCCAGAACCTGAGTCGTATGATCTCCTCACTGTCGTTCGGTCAGTGGTCCGATCGTTCGATGCTGGTGTTATGCCCCGGCCCGCTGTTGATGTTTCCCAGACTCCCTTCAACGCAGAGCGATAAGAAGAAGAACGTGGAAGAAGGGAAGTTAGGTATGGACGGACAGCTGGCGACTTTGTACGATGGAATGTCAGGTAGGTAGTTGGAAGGAATGGGGGCACGCAGCAAAAAAGTCAAAACTCCGAGGGCATGGCGGACGGGAGAGGTATGCTGAAGAGGATGGGATGAGACGGAGGGGAGCCGGGAGCGGGTGAGCCTTGGAACCTTGAGGTTGGGGGGTTCTCTGTAGCGAGTGTGTGTATCTGTGTGTGTGAATGTGTGTGTCTGGGTGTGTGTGTGCGTGTGTTTGTGTGGTGTGCCTCGGAAGGGGTGTAGAACAATCCGACTGTCTGGCCGTCTTTTCTGACTGCAGCAGGTCGGAGAGTTAAGGAAAGGAGTGGTAAGTCCACAAGCCCGAAGGTTAAGGTGGTGTTGATCGTTGGTAAGGGTGTAGTCGACACTTCTGCTTGTCGCCTTTCACATGCCGAAAGCTAGCGGCAAGGACTAGCAACACAATACACCCCCCCGGTCTTCCCTTGCCTTGCCCTGGTCTTCCTATCGGAGGGTGTTCGATATGCAGTGCCACGCTACTCTTCCGCATCTTCCTAGGTAGGAGAAGAAAAGGAAAGAAAAAAACTGGAGAAGCCGAGCTGGTGCTAACACAAAATACAGGGTGTCGGAGCGGCGCTACACCCGGTGCCAGCGGGCGGACTGAAGATGGAATGCATTCCTTGCTTTGTTAGGAATGGCTGACCGGACAGCGTAAGGTATGCGTAGACTGAGCTCGCTTGTCTTTGCGCTCGAGTTTCCAATCCCCGAGCTGCGCTGGCCTTAAGTTACATGCACGCAGTAAACCTTTTTCTGTGCCCAATACGATTCGCAAAGAATAAGGGAGGAAAAAAAAAAAAAAGGGTTGTATGCCGATTCTAGAGCCCGACAGGGCCTGTGTGTTTCTTGTTCTATTTCGAATAGGGACGTCACTCCCTGGTCAAACTTCAGGCCGTCCAATATTGCTGATCAAGCTACTAATCCCCTTGACGGCCGAGGGCCAGATAGAAGCAGAGTTTGCAGTTCCTGGACAGTACCTTCCATGTGAAGAGCGAGGTGTTTCTGACTGACAGAAACGGCTGTGGGGGGCGAGCGAAAAACAGAGTTTGCCAGGTGAATCAAAGAAGGGACTTATGCGCCATCGGAGGAAGTGAGGGGGTCTGGAACCCTCCTCTCTAGTGATCGTTGGCCACGAGCCAGTGCTTTCACTGCTCCGTGATGCTTATTAAGTTAAATGGCGTACCATGGTATAGTACCTGGCTGTGACGGGAGAACGTGACGAAAGACAAGAGGCGCGAGCTCCGGATTTGGGATGGCGAATGATGCATGTGTGAGTGGATATATGGCCTGTCGACGTGTGCCGTTATCAATCAGCTTGGCCAGTCCGGATGCCGTTTCTGTGCCGATGACGAAGAACGCGAATGCAACTCTTCGCTGGGTAGGTGAATAGATAAGAGATGCATGAGATCAAATCCCCGAAACCGATCACTGTCGTCGTCTCCGCATCCCTGGACTTCAAGCGTGCCAGGGTTGGGGCCGGGGTCGGGTCAAGATTCCAACAACGGATAGTTCTGGAGACAGGAGCAAGGTAGACCAACCCCGCAGATCGTAGTTACCTTCATCCAAAACATCTGGGGGACCCTCTCATAGGCGAACACGAGTATGGACGCAGCAGATTGCACATCATAGTCGGTGAGCATGTGGTGTTGTGGTCGAGGTAACGTTGGTGTGAAGGATAAGTTCGCGGGTTGGCCGGCCACCTCTAGATGCGATGCCGGGATTGCACTGTGGTGTTTTGCGAAGACAATGGTGGTGGTGATGGTGGAAAGGTAAAGATTGGACCGATCTCGCCGACAGCATGGAAGAGCAGCGTAGATCCCTTCCAACCGCGAAACGTTGTGGATATTGAGCTTGGGGTCGTGAACCATGATCGAAAATCGTATTTGCCGTCCGCTCGGTCGGCGGGGTTGGCCCATGACAACTCCACAAGATCCTCCGGTCTTCCCCGCGGTGTCGACATCGAGAAGCAAGGAATCTCTGTTCGTCTTCTCTGCGGATCAAAACCACAAATCAAAATCAAAATCCCGGGGTGCATGCCGAACTTCGCTGGTCGTCAATGCCATGGCCATTTCCCCCAGAACAAACCAAGCACGACCAGTGCCCGTTGTCTGGGGGCTGAGCTGTCAGTGTAACAAGATTGGAGTAGTCAGCCAATATTTTGGGAAGTCCGTGAAAGACATTTTGGCCCATGCTTTGTCGACAAGGCCATCTTGGCAAAGGTAAACGCCACATACAGGGTAGGCAGAGTGATGGTTGACCATAGCCAGAGCTCTAGACCTGTCGATGAACCACCAGCAAGTGCAGATCGCAGTAGGGGTCGAGGCATGGTGACGATGCATTCGGTCTTTCGTCTTGGTCTTCCGAGGCACCGACAGCCCTAATCCAGGGTTGAGGGGCCACCCCTATTCACATGGTAGCAATCGGCTCATTAGGTGGGCTGGCCGGCAACCAAACTCGAGATAGGGCTGGTCCAGTTGATCAGGGCCTTGGGGATGCAAATATCAAAACGCCCGAGGGGTTACATTGGGGAAAGGCCTCGTACGACGATTTGATCAGGTTTGCATTCCTACCGTGTTGATTTGCGGGTTTGGACATCTCGCCCAAGCTGTTGCTGCTGGTGGACCGGGGACGTGGACGTGGACGGGCGTCAACATGTTGCAACTAAGGTGCCTTAGGTAGGTGCCTCTAGTCGTGGGTGTGTGTCTGTGTCGTGCATCGAGGGCAGAAATTCTGCAGGCGCGTATGCAACTAAGGGCGAAACCGACCTGGCGCTTTGCTTGCGGTGCGACGTTTCTTCTTTGGTGTCTAAAGTTGGTCGTATCTGCAGAGATGAGAAGCCGAGGATGATCGTGAGAGCACCGCGGTGCAGGGCAGAGCGTGTGGAATGTCTGAGATGTCTGGCCGGTGGCAGAGAGACACGCAGCAACGGCATGGCACTGGTGCCTTGGCTTTAGATTTGGCGCAATCTCTTGTGTCTCTCCTTGTCCGGAGGGGGAAAAGGCAGGAGCACGACGCAGTAAGGGTCTTGATCTCAAGCGCCTGTCTCTCGTTCTCCCGCTCGTTGTGTGTGTGTGAGTGTTGTTCCTCCTTCGTCTCCATCGCCATCACCATCCACTCCCCCCATATCTCTCCTTTCAAAGACAAGGTAATCCCACCGAGATGGGTAATGGCCTTCCACTGACAGTTCACGTCCCCTTGACATCATTCCGCAGTGACCCACTAATTCCCTGTTCCAGCCATCACACTGCGCACGGTCCATCTTCTCATGGACTGGCGACTGCCACTGCATCATCAGCTACCATGACTGTCATCATCGTGCCTTTTGGGGCGTCTTCGACATCGAGATGTTCCACCAGGACAGAGAATAATCACCTCACCTTCATCTTGGGGGGATTCAATCCGCGCTGTAGACTCACTTGGTGCGTGCGCGAGCCCTTGAATTTCTGTCCCGACCACCTACTCGACTTTCTCAACGGCTACCTGGGCCGCCATAGCACTCTTAGTCACCACCGTTTGGCATAGCAGGACGGATACCGCCGCACGACTCTTCACCAACCTCGCCTTGCACGCACCATCAGAGCGCCTGTTGCATGTGCAAGCACTCGTCGCCGCCAACCAAGACCGTCCCAGCGCTATCGCAGTCCCTGCCTTCTCTGTCCTCGACCAATCCCCGTCACGGCCAATTCCGCACACGTCAGAACAGTCGCTCCCGGAAAGGGCCCGACGACTGCAGTGCTGCTGTCGCTCAAGTTACATATTCCGACACCCTCGTTTTTCTTTTTGTCGGTTAGCCGGGGTGACGCAGAGACGAAAGACAAGCTCATTGAGCCTCAATCGCCTCACCACGTCTGTTTGACAACACGGGCGATCCCCCGTCTCTTCTGCCTTTCCGTCTCCCCCTCCCCGCCTTGCTTGGCCCGGGTGCTCACACCCCCAAAGCATCACTCCACTAACCAGCCCGGCATGTGCGGTCAAGACGGCCACGGAGAATCGATCCCCTCCACTGCCGTCACTTCCGCTTCGTCCTCGTCGGATCCCTTCCCCTGGGACGCTGGCATCTACGATGCCCATTGCCACCCCACAGACACAATGTCCACTGTCGACTTGATACCAAAAATGCGCGCTGCCGCTCTAACCGTCATGGCTACGCGGAGCCAAGACCAAATCCTCGTTGCTGAGGTAGCTACGTCCCACGGCGTGCGCTCCAAGGACCAAATGTCTCAGGGCCATCTGATCCCCTCCTTTGGTTGGCATCCCTGGTTCTCCTACCAACTATTCGACGACACCGTGCCCGAGGCTGAGAGGACATACCGCGGCCACCACCCGGAAGACGCAAAGAGGCGCCACTACCAGGCCGTCCTAAGCCCCGCCCCTGAGGACCCCGATTTTCTCGACGCCTTGCCCGCCCCGCGTCCTTTATCAGCCTACCTAGCCGACACGCGGAAGCGCCTCCGTGACCATCCCCTCGCTCTGGTTGGCGAGGTTGGTCTCGACAAGGCCTTTCGGCTGCCCCAAGGAAGGACCGACGTCGACGAGGCCTCTCGTGACCAGACCCTTACTCCGGGTGGCCGCGAGGGGCGTCGCTTGGCCCCTCAACATGTCAAGATGCCCCACCAGGTTGCCGTCCTGAAAGCCCAGCTGGCGCTCGCCGGCGAGCTAGGCCGTCCCGTGAGTGTCCATGGCGTCCAGGCCCACGGCGTCCTCCACGACACCCTCTCCTCCCTCTGGAAGGGCCACGAGAAGGAGGTCATCAGCAAGAAGAAGAAACGTCTCGTCGCCGAGGGAGCCGAGGACTTTGGCTCCGAGGATGAGCATGAAGAAGACGACTACGGCAGGAAGGACGTGCCGCCCAAGCCCTACCCTCCGCGCATCTGCCTCCACTCGTACTCCGGACCTGCTGAGATGCTAAAGCAGTACACTAACCCAGCCATCCCCGCCCGTATCTTCTTTTCCTTTTCCTCGGCCATCAACCTGGGCACCAAAGCCGGCGCCGACAAGATCGTCGAGGTCGTCCAGGCCTGCCCGGACGACAGCGTCTTGATCGAGAGCGACCTGCACATCGCCGGCGACGAGATGGACGCCAGGCTGGAGGAGATGTACAGGAAGGTCTGCGAGATCAAGGGATGGGAGCTCCGGGAGGGCGTCAGGCGCATTGGCAAGAACTACCGGGAGTTCATCTTTGGATAAATCCGTAGAGAGAAGACCCTCAGAATAGGGGAGGGGGTCCCGATCTGACTAACTCGTTAACCGGGCGCCCGTCACGGCGCTCACATCATCCGTAGAACTTCAACCATAAGCGACTGGCCGGTCCTCAAGTAGCCAGTAGAAAGGGGAGCATCCCGGTTCGCGGCCCGCTTAGTATCAAACTTTACGTCTTGCACTCGACCGGCGGGCGGCACTATAAAATGAAAGAACACGGAGCTTCTCATTATTCCAGAGCAGACAGTGCTGCCAGCATCGCGCAGGACTCCCTGAGAGTCGAAGAAGGAGAAATCTACCAGTCGTGAATTATCCAGCTGCCTCTCACAGCTTCCGCAGGATGGCTTCCTCGTCAAACTTGGACCGGACGCCTCTCCATATACACGTGTACACAAAACTAGATAGAATAGGGGCGGACTATACAAAAAAAGGATATCTTTTACCACGAA